>OY744529.1:50430646-50503146 GCA_963556195.1 Sepiola atlantica
ATATATATATATATATATATATATATATATATATATATTATTGTTGAAGAGACAACTTATGTCTAGATATCTTTTGGTAGATTATTTCAATAGTCCGAATCAGGATCTTAGTTTCGGAGGGGAATTGGCTGATGAATTTGCCATAGATTTTATGTGTGTCCCAAGTACTTTCAGATCCATCCGGGTACATCTTCAGGGGAATGTCGATAATCAGGTACATACCATGTGTTAGTATTATAGAAGGTTTCGCGAGAATTATGTAATGAGTACGAAACTATAGTTAGAATTATAGACATTTTAGTATATTATTACTGATATTAAAGTTAATTCTGTTAGTTAAGGGTTTTTATATATAGGGCTTCTGATGTATGGAGTTTTTGTTTGTTCGTACTATATTCTAGGATTTTGGTATTTTCTACTAGGAGTTTTCTGAATTCCGATCGGGGGCAGGAATAGTTGTTAGTTTAATGTTGGCTATGGCGCTAGTATCACACAAATGCATCGTCAATCTTCTCGACAAAGTCGTGGGAGTCAAACCTATGTATATGTTATCTTTTCTTCTTCCTTTTCTATGGCAAATTCATCAGCCAATTCCCCTCCAAAACTAAGATCCTGATTCGGACTATTGAAAGGATCTACCAAAAGATATCTAGACATAAGTTGTCTCTTATATTCAACAATACTTGCTAGCAAGAGAAGATGCTACCCATATATATATATATATATATATATATATATATATATATATATATATATATATATATATATTATGTAATTTCGTGTTACTACATTTTATTTTATTCTTGCTCTGTTTATTACATTGAGCTCTCATACCCGGATTTCCTCCTGGAATTATTTCATTATAACACAATATATATATATATATATATATATATATATATATATATATATATATATATATATATATATATATAATTGTGCATGTGTACAAAGACTTATACTCTTTGCAGCCAGTTTTGAACAGGAGAGATCTTACTAGCCTCCCTCTACTGTATCGGTGTGGGTGCTCCACTAAGCTTTAATCCCTCGTCACCCCTCCCGTAAAAAACATTCATAGCAAGAACTGGCCTGGCTACAACCACAGAAAAGGACTTTCCTTTTTTCTTTCTGTACCAAAGACCAAACGCAACTTCAATGAACAAAATGTATCTCCTAGAGCGTCTCGTCTACGGAATAAAATATCACGAAGCTCCTTGTCAGCCGACATGGTCGTGTTCAAGTCTAATGTAAACAAATATTGTAGAACCGTCCTCTTGGATAATCAATTTATCCTAAGAAAACCTGTGCCCATTCTACGGTTGTTTTCAATCTTTGCGTGGTGGCACTTAACGTGACTGTCTCTTAACCCTTAACGACGAGTGACCTCGGGCCTAGCTAAGCGATGATCCATAAATAAATAAAAAAAACTCGATATATTTGCATGTATATTATTCAATCTAAAACTAATAAACCAATCAATATGAAGTTGAAATACATCTGCAAGGCTTAAAATTAGGTTATGTGGGCTATATTTAATTTAGTTTAATTTTACGCAAAACGGGCACAGAAAAAGTGGAAACCCTTCTCGAAAAATCAGATAACTCGATGTTGACGAAATTTTAACCATAGCTATTAGACATTGAGTAATAAACATTCCTGAATTGTTTAAAGTGTTTGAGGGGGCATAATATGGGTACAAGCTTTCATTTGAAAATGAATGTATTTCAAATTCGCATTAATTTTGATCGATAGTCATTAGACACCAATTAAGTAAGATACCTTGCATTTTAATTTCTTCTTAAAACTCTTTAAGCTTACGACTAAAATTGTAAACATTTTTCAGCATCAAAATCATCGAATGGATTTTGAACGATATTGGGATAAGGATTCTAGACACAAGCTTTAGTATCATTATGCGTCGATTTTAATATTTGTAAAATGACATAAAAGTAGTGCACCACTGTTCTGTTCGGGAGTAAATTTTACCCGTGCTTGGACGGGTATTCTTCTATAATACAATCTATATATGACAATTCGCAACAGGAATTCAAGAAGGTCGATCCTAGCAAAATATAATGAATTAATTTAAATGGACTAAATTTATTTTATTATTTATTATTAATTTATTTCAACTTTGTAAACTAGTTTGTCAAAAAAGAAATTATTCATTATTCGATGATTTTATGAATCGTCTATCGGATGAAAAGACACCCTATTCCTGTATATGTGATTATGTTTCACCACATTTTTAACAAAACGCCAACGACTACTGCTTGTTATCAGCGTTTGAAGATTATTCACGGTAGCAAGAATATGTGACCGGAGGGAGCATATTCTTGCTAAGCTGGTAGGAAGGATTATATAATTGTGAAAGAACTACATACAATACATAGTTTGAACGAAATGAATTGTTTTAAACTATTAAACTTATTCCCAATGTTAGTGATAACAATCGAAGCACAATTAAATATTAATCCATCTGATTAGCCTGATGGTTACCCAGGAGAATGAAAAATACACTTTCTGTACAGCTTACTTGACATAAGTTTATTTTAACACAAACCCACTATCTATCTATCTATCTATCTACACATACACACAGACACACCGATATATAATTATATATATATATATATATATATATATATATATATATATATATATATATATATATATATATATATATACGTACATAGATAATAAACAAAACAAATATTTATTATCTGTAGCTCCTAAAAAACCGTCTAGATGAGCACTGTAAGTGTAGTATAAACAAAGCATGACGTCGCTAGCTATAAATGCATCGTTTCTTTTATTAAGTAGAACGTTCTTATGACGTCAAGCCACCGGATAAAGTGTTAAAATTATCAGTTTAATCGCTACTCAGCGTTGGCTGAGTGGTTCTAGACGTCAGGATTTGATTGAAAAATACTCGGAATCTGGGGGTTCGAATCGCATGACCAATAGTGAATAGTCGTATCTCTATGCTGATGAGTCCCGATTATGAAGGACGAAACGTACACGTACATAGATGATAATAATAATAATATATATATATATACATATATATATATATATATATATATATATATATATATATATATATATAGTTCATGTTTATTTTATATTCCAATAACAATGTTTTTATTTATTTTTTTTTTTCACATTTTCAAAAAACATAACATTTTTATAACCAAATAAAAACAAAGAAAAGAGCAAACACACACAGAGACACACACACACACATACACAAACACACACATATATATATATATATATATATATATATATATATATATATATATATATATATAGAGAGAGAGAGAGAGAGAGAGAGAGAGAGAGAGAAAGATGAAAAGGAATTAGAAAAGTGACGGAGGCAGCTCTTTTTTCAATTCAGTTTCTCAATGCAAGGTATATTCCGCAAAAAGGCAATTTATATTATTAATTTTTTCCGAAAGCCAGGCTTTTCAAAGATCAAAATAAGAGGAAATTGCTGGGATAGATAAGTTGGCAAAAGCCAAGATTTAAAATCTGAAAAAGTAAAACGAAGATTGTGCGGAAAAAAAACAAGACAAAAAGCTGCCCGAATGCAAGCAAGTGTCCGATTGTAAAAAATCCGGTGTCAAAAAGTCCAGCGGAGAAAGTGGTTTGTATGTAGGTCGTTAGAAGGCACGGGAAATAAAATGAGAGGTTTCAAAGTTAAACTCCAGAAAACACCATCTTCAGGTGCGAGCGAAACATAGATAGAGTGTTCGTTCGTGGATGCAACAAGGCTCAGTAATTCCTGAGGTGGGAAATATTAGCCATATTAAAAAGTCTTCCTGGGCTGAAAATCATAAAATATGTTGAAATTGACGAAGAGACAGCGAATTAATATTTAAAAGCTAGGCCAAATTGCCAATTGCCCGTTGATAAACAGGACCGTCAAAAGAATGGCAAATACTCATATGAAATCAGTAGGCAAGTCATAAATGTGTGAGGAGGTGCGAGGGAAGAAGAGGGTACGGGTGTGATGAGTAAATGCGATTTAAACTTAGATTGTGAGTGGGAGGGATACCGATCCCTCCCACTCACAATCTAAGTTTATAGATGAAAGTAGACGCTAGTGTGAATTAGGGTTCAACTAGAAATGGGGTAAGGGAGGGAGAGGCAAGTCAATAAGTGCGGGGGAATTAAAAATACCAAAATGTGTCGGGGAAATATGACCAAGGGGATGCGGGCTGGATGTTCAATCAGATGCAATTATTTATTATGAGGTAAAATTGATTTGAAGGATAGAGATAAAAATAAATCTTAGATCGCAAGGAAAATTAAGGATTAAAAGATAAAGAAATACATAATAGTAATAGTAAATAAAAATAGAATCCAGAAGTAAATATTCGAATAAGGAAATAGTAATTTGACGTTGAGTATTGAATCGGAGTGGTATTCCCCAAAGTGGGTAAAGATTTGGGTCGAAGTAAAATAAGCTGTTTCGGGATGTTAATGGTTTTTAGATGTAAGAAAATTAAAAATTTGAATTACTAAGAATTCCAGAATAAGAAATATGGAAGTTAATTATGCATATTATTAAGTATGTAATGGATAGCAAAGGGTATTTAATTCACACTTTGCTTAAAATAGTGAAAATAATTTATTCCAGAGTGAGAAGGGGATGGAAGTTAAAAGTAAATATTATGGGGGTTAAGAGGTGGGGGTCGGGATTCAACAGTCTATTAAGAGAGTGTGAAGAAAAGTTATTTAGAAGTTTAACAGGGGGGTAACTGTAATTAGAGTACAAAGAGAAAGGGGTGAGCAGTTCGAGATCGAAGTTTGCAAATGGTTAAAGGTTGATAAGGCGAATCAACAAGTAAATAAGAGGGCTGAGGTTTAATACAATTGTGGTGGGTTAATCATTAAGTTGAAAGGGAGGATTAAAAGGTTGGATATATTGATGAGTATCGACAGAGAGTATAAAAGGAAGTTGAAGGAAAAAGAATTGATATCATACAAAGGTTATATGATTAAGGAGGTTGAGTACAATGATTTAGAGGTACAAAAGTTTAAAGGAATGTAAAACTAAGGGAGCTTATGGGTAATTTTTTAAGTCAAGAGAAAAGTTAAAGGAAGGAGGAGGAATCAGAACTATCAGAGAATAAATCCGAGATGTAGGGAGAGTAGCTAATCAACTGGAGGAAAGGTGTCGGGGGGATTAGTGTGGTTGCTATACTTAAATTTATGTTTATGTCTGCAACTCGAGATAAGTTCATTCTTAGAGTTAATAATATTTTTAGATTTAGTACCAGTAGATATCGTAAAGGTTTCCATTACCGTTGGCAGTGGGGTGAACCCGGGATGTATTGACCAGTGTAGGGAGTAGGGGATATTTTTAACATTGAGATTTCTAATTAAATTGGAGAGTGAAGTGCCAGTGGAATTATCGTTGCTATTTTTAAAGGTGTAGATATGGTTTGAGATCCGGGTCATGATGAGAAAAGCGCTCGCCCCAATGTAGGTGTGTATCTTAAAATGTGATGCTATAGTTGTATTAAAATTGCTAGTGGTATTAGAGGAGATTTGGATTTGGGAGTTCAGGTTATGTGAGGTTGTTTGGTTGGAGTTGCAGGGTGGAGCGGTAAGTGGGGAAATGTCTGTTAGTCAAAAAACACTATCTATTATTGGGAGTGTTTTGTTAGAGATATGGCTGTATATGCGGGGGTCTTGATGAGAGAAGGATTGGGGTTGTGGAGAGATGTGGAATCGGGGTGGAGTATGGGAACTGTAATTGCTTACAATATTGGTGGAACGGGAGAATTGTTTCACAGTACAAGTGTATATTACGTCCTTCTATACACAATCGTTGTTTAAGGGGCAACATCTTGGTGTACGGCAATTGCAACTAGTGAGGGGTGCGGTGGGTGGATGTTGTTGGATACGCTTGATTTTCCTATCGTTATAGCTTATGATAGTTCGGTCAATATTGGGCATTGTAGAATAAGATATTTTAATAGAATTATTGTTAAGAATAGTGCTATATCTGTGGCGGTGCTTAAAAGATCTGTCTAAAATTTTGAAAAATTCCTTTGGTATATTGGTTTTGACATTACCACTGAAAGGTGGATTGAACCAAATATTATTCTTTCTTCTAATTTTTTTCTTTGTCTATGCGTTTGTGGGTCTGACCGATTATCAATATTGTTAATTCCAATGGGCTTATTTGCGAGTTTTTTAATTTTCTTTGGTGCAGATGAGTTAAACTTTTTACTTCTGTGTATTGTCATGTCGTGTGTAATAATGCCTGAGGGGTTGTTAACCTGAGTAAGGGGATTGCTATTATATTTAATTTTGTGATTGTAGCCTGAGTTAAGCAAAACATTATTGTAGAAGCTAGAATTCTGTTCGAAGATAGATTTATTCGCAGATAGTTTAGAGATTATGTTAGATACTGAAGAGACTATTGAGTTTATGATGGATTTAGGGTGGTTAGATAGACTATGTACGTAGAAGAGAGTTAAGTCAGGTTTATGGTAGGGGCTGAAGGTTCCCGAATAAAGATCTAGTGAAAGGTCAAGAAAGTTGGATATTCTCTTCTCAGGTTCTACTGTAATGGCCAAACCAAAGTTTTTGAAAAGGTTATGCAGGTTTTTGATAGTGTTGTTATATTGCTTCGATCTCTCCCCAGATGCAAATAGGGCGTCGTCCCTGTACAACCCACCCCGTAAGTGCCCGAAATTAAACCTCAATTATCTCATCAAGTACAAACCTACCAGGTCAGTGACCTGAGTAGAGTCCGAAGACCTCATAGTAATATCAAAGTTATTGGGGTGTCATTCTAGTCCAGAGTTTGTTATCAAATTCTAGTAAGGATCTTCTGGCTAATATTATTAGTTTAATCTCTAGGTCTGTAATGTTATTTTTTAGCGAAGATTAATGCTTTGTTAAGCAGAATAGGGGAAATGGACAGGTAGTAATTATTAATGTCGAAGGTTATGAAGTTCATTATCATTGACGTTAAGGAACCAGGTGGTAACCTCATCTGAGGATTGCCAAAGGGTGTAAGGGTTTTTTTTTCTTTTAAGATGGGGATAATTCTATTTAAGATCTTCTTACTTATGATGTCTAGGGCGGATTTAGAGGGGCAGATTACTCTAATGGAGGGGGTTCTCACGAAATTACTTTTATGGTCCTTATATATATATATATATATATATATATATGTAAAGGAGTAAGGCTACCAACATTTGTAGAATGTTTTTTTTCAACATTTATTTATTATTTTGTTGTTTTACCATTTTATAATTTTATATAAAGCGTTTCAAGCGGTGGTCCGCTTTCATCAGATATGAAAATCCATTTGACCACACGCATACGGGCGCACACACGCACGCAGACGCGACTTCATTTTTGGAGACGACAAAAAGCAATAAAAAGTATTAAATTTCAAAAGAAATTCTGCGCACCCTAGGAGGTTGGGATAACCGATGGATCATGGATGGGTAACACGCACTTGACCAAGAGAAGCAGGAAAAATGGCAAATAAAATAAAAAAAAAAAAATACCCACACACCCGCAAACCCACGCATGGGCAAAAACAATAACAAATTCCTCAAATGAAACAACATTTGCTCAAATCGAAAGACATTTCTTCAAATGGATTTTCATATCTGATGAAAGCGAACCACCGCTTGAAACGCGGTATATAAAATTATAAAATGGTAAAACAACAAAATAATAAATAAATGTTGAAAAAAAACATTCTACAAATGTTGGTAGCCTTATTCCTTTACATATATACTTTTCTCTCGTTGGAACTGCACTAATACTGCACTACCCTCTTTTCTCTCTCTCTATATATATACAGCATATGATAATTAAACGTTCGTATGTCGTATTCCACGTGAGGTTGAAACAAAATAAAATTAGTTCAAGTTATTTTAATGACTCTGTCGATCTTTTAATTGTCTCTCCAGCAAGAAAATGTAAACATAAATGTTATGAAATTGTTTTAAGAATTTCTTAAAACTCTTACAACTACAACTTTCAAAACTTAGTTAGCAAGTCAATTATCAACAATTTGCAAAAACACTCTCACTTTATTTTAACTTCAATAAAAATTTATGACTATCATCTAGAGATGGTGTGTGAATGAAAACATTGCTCCCGTCAGTTTAGTGACACTTTCTTTTCTTATTAAAATACGCGAGTAAATCTTATATACATTTTGTCCGTCTGTCCGTCTGTCAGTCACACTGTTTCTCAGAATTCTTCTCATTTCGAAATATCAGAGATATTAACTACTTTAACAAATGGAGAATATTGGATGAACACTAAACAATAAATCCCGAACAAATAAAGCGGATGCCATGACCGGAAATTGAAACGGAAAACGCGATATCTTCAGTTTGAGGTTTTAACAGCTGAACTATTTGGATTTTCTTATAAATAGAGCTAAAAGGATTACCTTAACGAAATGATTATAGCTTTTGCGTTAAATTATAAATTTATAATTCATGTCATGTTTCAAAACATGAATTCAAAGATAAGCGACAATATAAAATAAATAAATGAATGACTAAACATTTTCATAGCCCCAAACAATTTATTTTGCTTTAACTATATATTGTATGTAGTGCTTTCACAATTATGTAATCCTTCCGGCCTCCCAAAAATATGCGACCGAAGGGAAGTAAAATCTACAAAAGTAATAAAATATGATATTTTGGTAAAAGTTAACATTACATATGAATTTAAAAAAAAATTTAAAAATATTTTTAGGTATTAAAAATATTACATAAATATTTATTCTCATGATTGATATTCAATTAATTTATTTATTATAATTCAAAAGTAATCATTGTACTTTTGTTTTTAATTAATTACTTATTTTTAGTTAACAGTCAACCTTTTCTATAGACTAAATGATATTGGTGGTATAACTAGAAGGATTACATTCGTATAACCTTATCTATATTCACGGTACTATTCTCCTAACCCTTTACAAAATAGTGAACATAGAAGCTTCTAATATCCTACTAGCAAGTAGATTATAGTATCACTTGGATCGATTCTGTAAAGATGCCTCCAATCCAGATTATCTTACATTAAGCTCTTAATAATTACCCTCTAATATAATCTATATAGCAATAGAATATATTATTCTCATTGAGACACACAAGGTAATTAGCTTTTTGGCTACTTGGATTTCTAATAAACCTTGTTCCTTCAGCTCATTTAACCATACATTGTTTACTTATTGATATACTGTAATAAGGTTTTGTTAAGCGATTATCTACCTTGTACTATCTCGTTATGATCGCTTCCTATACACTGGTGTTTTGAATTTATCTTCTATATGATAACCTTTATACCAGTGTCAATTGGAACTTGTTTAAAGGACAGCCTTTAGAACGGTTACCTAAGGGTGTCCCGACTACGTTTGGCGACACTGTCGAAATTCTGAGGTGACATCGTTACTTTTTGTCTGAGAACAGTTTAAACATTTTCGAAATTTTCCTTTATCCAAACTTGAAAAAATAAAATTGTCTTTTCTTCACCTTCACCGACAATCGCAATCTCCAATATTCAAAGTTCTCTCTCCAATCTTCACTCTCTTCTCTTCCAAACTCAACTCAGCTCTTCAGTCAAAAAAGTACAGTTTTTATATTCTTTAACCCACCAGATATGCAAATTATTGCAGTATCTTGAATCACACGTCCCCATGATCATCCAAGATCATTTCCCATCACATAATCCTGTGCCCAAATCGGCGCATTACGTTCTCTCCACGGTCTTTGCATCGCGACCGCCTCACCTTCATGTCCGGTGCTTACATCTCCATCGTTTAATTGGAGCACACGCCCCAAATCTAAAATATGCCGCGGCATCCCATCGACGCTCAAGTTGTTAGGGGATTGCACTCCAGTAATCACTCCTCTTCCCCATTGCGTTGTACATCGAGCATTTGGTGGCTTCACCCAAACCGCTTCTCCTATTTGGATTCTGGCTGGTCCTCGCTCTTCGACTTCTGAGGATATATCTCTTGGATGTCGCCACTCATATTTAAAAATTGATCTATGTGGCACTGTCTCGTCCATCTGTCTGACCTTGGGTGTCATGTTGTACCAGAATGTGGCCTCTTCGGGTGATATCCCTCCTCTCTCAGCTATCGTTTTCACTGTCCGATGATGTCGCTTTACTATTCCATTTCCCGCGGGACTATAGGCTGCCCTGTAATATCTTTTTATCTTCCATTTTACTAGCATCGTCCAGACGGTCTCAGTGAAAAACGGTGCCATTGTCCATTATCACCTCCATTACCGGACCCCGTTCAAACATCACCTTCTCCAATTCCTCTGTAACCGCAGTTGCCGTCTCCGCATGTAACTCCCTCCATATTGCTAGTCCCCCAGGCCCAGAGTCAATCATTGACAAGTATGCGTCCCACGATAGTGTGTTATGTCAATAGCTAATCTTGTCCAATTATTTGAAGTTTCAATTTCACCAGGATCATGTAGTTTCGCCACCAGTTTTACTTTTTTTCATCCACCCGACTACATCACCTTCTCTACTAAAAGGCGATATAACATCCTTGCTCAAACTTATTTTTCCGGACTCCATAGTCTCCTCTTCACGCCGAAATAGCTTGTAATCCAAACTTGAAAAAATAAAATTGGCTTTTCTTCACCTTCACCGACAATCGCAATCTCCAATATTCAAAGTTCTCCCTCCAATATTCACGGTTCTCTCTCCAATCTTCACTCTCTTCTCTTCCAAACTCAACTCAGCTCTTCAGTCAATCAAGTACAGTTTTTATATTCTTTAACCCACCACATATGCAAATTATTGCAGTATCTTCAATCACACAATCTTAAATGGGAAACTACTTTTAAACCCTGCTCAATTGGAAACGTCTGTCATTGTAGTTCAGGAAATGTCAATATATCTATTTTCAGGGTTTTACCTGCTTCTTATATATTTGCTCTGGCATTTGTAGCTATATACTTACATCTCCATTTGTTCGATCACAGCTTCATTCCGTTTTTTTTTTCAATTGTATATATATATATATATATATATATATATATATATATATATATATATATATATATATATATATATATATATATATATCAAAGAAAGAAAGATGAAGATAAAAAATTTATTAATACAAATTTTATTACATCGAAAGTTCAGATGAAAGGAGTTACATTAATCCTTAAACCATGGTTTTTCAAAGATAAAACTCTTCTCGTCAGAGGATAAAATCTGGTAATATTACCATATTACTTACTTCTGGGGGTAATGATCGCTCAAAACTGATCATTTCAGATTAACTTGGGAGTGACATTACATTTAGATCAATGTGTTCCATCTAATAAATGAACAAACATCCAGTTGGAAAGTAGTTGTTAGTTAAAACATTTAGTAAGGTGATTTGTAATGGTCGATGTATGATAAGAATAGTGTATGGTTGAGTTTGGATTTTATCAATCAGGTATGAAATCAATGATCTAGTATATTGACGATTGTTTCAGCATGGTAATTGTTTGAAACAATGGTGAGTTGTGTCTGGTTTAGTCGATCTCAGCTGCGGTCATTTTGTGATGCAACAGATGTACCAATACAGCTGATATATCGAGTTCCGATTCGTCTGTGCTTTCTGCCATGTTCTATGCTCAGTTGTTGCCTGTGTGATTACGTCGGGGTCACCACTTGCTGCAGGAGCCAATGTATGGTGACCAATCTTACTACTTGTTAGACACAAAACAATACAGCCATGTACAAGTTAGGATGAGAAACAGTTCAATAAAATGATTTATATAATTTGCCATTTTCAGGATGTTTTTGTTCAGTACGTTATAATGCATTAAAAATACAAATACATACTATTTTTCCTCTTATTATCTTTGAGTAATTTTGTTTTTTTAATAAATTCGGTAAAGTGGGTATTTAATCTTAATGAAAATAACTTATTTTACTTTAAAGTTATTGAACTGTATTCAAGTGAACTAGATTATTTTAGTAACAACTAGCTTTCCACACTCGGCGCTGCCCGGGAGTCCTTAAATTGCTAATTCATTTTTCAAATTTTCAAATTATTATAAAAATGCTTTATTTCAAACTTAAATAAAGTTTGAATCATTTTAATTATAATTTTAAAATTTGAAAAATAACCAAGCAATTTAAGGACTACCGGGCAGCGCCGAGTATGGACAGCTAGTTGTTACTAAGCTAATCTATCTCAGTTGAATACGGTTCAATAACTTTAAAGTAAAAATCTTCTTGTATATTGAAATAATCACATAACATAGCATAACATATCAAGAAACAACATAAAAATAAACATATATGTTTAAAATGTTCATTAAGTTTAACATATTCTTCCTTTTTAGAGTAAGTTATCCGATCGCAGTTAAAATCATATGAACAAAAAAATGAGAAAGCGATCTGAAAGGTCAATTTCATGATCAGAACTTCACCTACTTTTTCTCTTTCATGTAAAATATAGAATGTTTAGGGAGTTCATAAAACTTAATGAATATTTCTTTGTTCTCTAAATAATATACATTCAATTTGATTTTTTTAAATATAGAAATTAGCTCAAGTATTTCGACATGAAAGATAAACAGTTATAACTTCATTTTGAATACACTGATACCTTTTATGAAACTATTGTTCCTTGAGCTGAACTTATAGATTTTGTTTTTTGGGATGATTGATAACTTCAACTAGAAATGCTAAATTCATTTTTCATCACGCAAATTGGCCTTTTCCGTGGCCGGTTAACACACTTATATAAGCTAAACTTATATTAACTAAAAGTTTTTATCAAATAAACATCTGAAGGCAACAGAAGTTTCTTCAAATTGAAATCAGTTGATCCCGACTACAGTTTGATCATTTTCATGGATGGAAATGTTGGCACACGTCTGTGTGTTGTTTCGAAACGAAACTCATAGCTTTGAGCAAATGTTGCCAAACATTCCAGACGCACGTGGGAGTGGGTTAATTTCGTCAAATTTGATTTTCAGTGTTGACTTTACTTTTAAATAGGTAAATAACTTCTGCTTGTTTATTCCTATACATTTTTAAAATGTTTTGACCGGAAAGTAAAATTAATTTATAAATGGAAAAGTCATTTTCTTATAGATATGTCATTAACTAACTTTTGTTTATATTATTTACAACTTTGATAGAAAAAAACTTTATAAAGAAGAAAAAATCCATTAAACTGTCGTCATCTTGAATTTTATTCTCACAACGTTTTGGTCAATGTTACTTACGACCTTCTTCAGGTGTATTTTGTCGAACTCAGGAATAGTTCTGTCGAACTCCAGAATCTGTATAGAATTTTTAATTTACAGGGGTAGCTTGCACTCGTTCCGTACTTTATGACCGAGTAAGAGTCTAAAATAATTCGTAATTGTAGTCATAGTATCGCTCGCACTGAGGATTGAACCTTCACTCCTCAGAAAACTGTAAATTAGAACTGAGTATTACTTATTCTTATATTCGTTACCACAATTGTCCTTGCGCTAACCTGTGGTGTAAGAGATATATGTGCTAAATAATAATCGTGATTCATAATATGAGTGAATATTACTTAAAAAGCTCCACTGGCTTGTATACATTTATGTGATTAATAATATTAGTGAATATCCCATTAATAAGCTCTACTGGCTAGTATAGATTTATGGGATTCATAATATTAGTGAATATTCCATTAATAGGCTCTACTGGCTTGTATACATTTATGTGATTCATAATATGAGTGTATATTTTATTCAATGTATATATTTTATTCAATGTATATATTTATGTGATTCATGATATGAGTCAATATTGGATTAATAGGCTCTACTGGCTTGTATACATTTATGTGATTAATAATATGAGTAAATATTCGATTAATAGGCTCTACTTGCTTGTATAGATTTATGGGATTAATAATATGATTTAATATTGCATTAATAGGCTCTACTGGTTGTATAGATTCATGTGATTCATAATATGAGTTAATATTCCATTAATCGTTTCTACTGGCTTGTATAGATTTATGGGATTCATAATATGAGTGAATATTTTATAAATAGGCTCTACTGCCATGTATACATTTATGTGATACATAATATGAGTTAATATTTTATTAATAAGCTCTACTGGCCTGTATAGATTGATGTGATTCATAATATGAGTAAATATTCAATTAATTGGCTCTACTAGCTTGTATACATTTATGTGATTTATAATAAGAGTGAATATTCTATTAATAGGCTCTACTGTCTTGTATAGATTTATGTGATTCATATTATGAGTGATTATTCCATTTATAAGTTCTACTAGCTTGTATAGATTTATGGGATTCATAATATTAGTTAATATTCCATTAATAGATTCTACTGGCTTGTATAAATTTATGTAATTCATAATATGAGTTAATATACGATGTATAATAAGTTCTACTGGCTTGTATACATTTATGTGAATCACAATATGAGTTAATATTCCATTAATAGGCTCTACTGGCTTGTATAAATTTATGTGATTCATAATATGAGTGAATATTCCATTAATAGGCTCTACTGGCTTGTATACATTAATGTAATTCATAATATGAGTGAATATTCTATTAGCAGGCTTTACTGGTATGTATAGATGTATGTGATTCATTATATGAGTTAATATTCCATTAATAGGCTCTACTGGCTTGTATAGTATAATGTGATTCATAATATCAGTGAATATTCCATTAATAGGCCCTACTGGCTTGTATAGAATTATGTGATAAATAATATGAGTGAATATTCCATTAATAGGCTCTACTGGCTTGATATACATGTATGTAATTCATAATATGAGTGAATATTCCATTAATAGGCTTTACTGGCTTGTATAGATTCATGTGATTAATAATATGAGAAAATATTCCATTAATAGGTTCTACTGGCTTGTATACATTTATGTGATTAATAATAGAAGTGAATATTCAATTAATAGGCTCTACTGGCTTGTATAGATTTATGAGATTCATAATATGAGTTAATATTCAATTAATAGGCTCTACTGGCCTGTATACATTAATGTGATTCATAATATGAGTTAACATTTTATTAATAGGCTCTACTAGCTTGTATAGATTAATGTGATTCATAATATGAGTGAATATTCCATTAATAACCTCTACTGGCTTGTATACGTTAATGTGATTCATAATATGAGGGAATATTCAATTTATAGGCTCTACTGGCTTGTATAGATTTATTAGATTCATAAGATCAGTTAATATTCCATTCATAGGCTCTACTGGCTAGTATACATTGATGTGATTCATAATAGTAGTGAATATTCCATTCATAGGCTCTACTGGCTGGTCTAGGTTTATGTGATTTATAATATGAGTGAATATTTTATAAATAGGCTCAACTGCCATGTATACATTTATGTGATTCATAATATGACTCATATTTAATTTATAGGCTATACTGGCTTGTATAGTTTGATGGGATTCATAATATGAGTAAATATTCAATTAATAGGCTCTACTAGCTTGTATAGATTTATGAGATTCATAATATGAGTGAATATTCCATTAATAGGCTCTACTGGCTTGTATAGATTTATGTGATTAATAATAGGAGTGAATATACGATTTATAGGCTCTACTGGCTTGTATACATTTATGTGATTCATAATATGAGTGAATATTCTATTAATAGGCACCACTAGCTTGTATACATTTATGTGATTCATAATATGAGTGAATGTTCCATTAATAGGCTCTACTGGTTATTATACATTTATGTGATTCATAATATGAGGTAATTTTCAATTAATAGGCTCTACTGGCTTGTATAGATTTATGTGATTAATAATATGAGTGAATATTTTATTAATAGGCTCTACTGGCTTTTATACATTAATGTGATTCATAATATGAGTGAATATTCAATTAGCAGGCTCTACTGGTATATATAGAGGTATGTTATTCATTATATGAGTGAATATTCCATTAATAGGCTCTACTGGTATGTATAGATTAATGTGATTCATAACATCAGTGAATATTCCATTAATAGGCTCTACTGGCTTGTATAGAATTATGGGATTCATAATATGAGTGAATATTCCATTAAGGGATCTACTGGCTGGTATACATTCATGTGATTCATAATATGAGTTGATATTCCATAAATAGGATCTACCGGCTTGTATAGATTTGTGGGATTCATAATATGAGTGATTATTCCATTAATAAGTTCTACTAGCTTGTATAGATTTATGGGATTCATAATATGAGTTAATATTCTATTAGCAGGCTGTACTGGTATGTATAGATGTATGTGATTCATTATATGAGTTAATATACGATGTATAGGCTCTACTAGCTTGTATAGATTTATGTGATTGATAATATGAGTGAACATTCAATTAATAAGCTCGAATGGTTTGTATATATTTATGTGATTCATAATATGAGTGACTATTCTATTAATAGGCTCTACTGGCTTGTATACATTCATGTGGTCACTAATATGAGTGAATATTTTATTAATAGGCTCTACTGGCTTGAATACATTTATTGGAATAATAATATGAGTGAATATTCTATTAATAAGTTCTACTGGCTTGTATACATTTATGTGGTCACTAATATGAGTTAATATTCCATTAATAGGCTCTACTGGCTTGTATACATTTATGTGATTCATAATATGAGTGAATATTCCATTAATAAGCTCTACTGGGTTGTATACATTTATGTGATTCATAATATGAGTGAATATTCTATTAGCAGGCTGTACTGGTATGTATAGATGTATGTGATTTATTATATGAGTTAATATTCCATTAATAGGCTCTACTGGCTTGTATAGATTAATGTGATTCATAATATCAGTGAATATTCCATTAATAGGCTCTACTAGCTTGTATAGATTTATGTGATAAATAATATGAGTGAATATTCCATTAATAGGCTCTACTGCCTTGATATACATGTATGTAATTCATAATATGAGTGAATATTCCATTAATAGGCTCTACTGGCTTGTATAGATTCATGTGATTAATAATATGAGACAATATTCCATTAATAGGTTCTACTGGCTTGTATACATTTATGTGATTAATAAAAGAAGTGAATATTCAATTAATAGGCTCTACTGGCTTGTATAGATTCATGAGATTCATAATATGAGTTAATATTCAATTAATAAACTCTACTGGCCTGTATACATAATTGTGATTCATAATATGAGTTAACATTTTATTAATAGGCTCTACTAGCTTGTATAGATTTATGTGATTCATAATATGAGTGAATATTCCATTAATAGGCTCTACTGGCTTGTATACATTAATGTGATTAATGATATGAGGGAATATTCAATTTATAGGCTCTACTGGCTTGTATAGATTTATTGGATTCATAAGATTAGTTAATATTCCATTCATAGGCTCTACTGGCTTGTATACATTGATGTGATTCATAATAGTAGTGAATATTCCATTCATAGGCTCTACTGGCTGGTCTAGGTTTATGTGATTAATAATATGAGTGAATATTTTATAAATAGGCTCAACTGCCATATATACATTTATGTGATTCATAATATGACTCATATTTAATTTATAGGCTCTACTGGCTTGTATAGATTGATTGGATTCATAATATGAGTAAATATTCAATTCATAGGCTCTACTAGCTTGTATAGATTTATGTGATTCATAATATGAGTGAATATTCCATTAATAGGCTCTACTGGCTTGTATAGATTCATGTGATTAGTAATATGAGTGAATATACGATTTATAGGCTCTACTGGCTTGTATACATTTATGTGATTCATAATATGAGTGAATATTCTATTAATAGGCACTACTAGCTCGTATACATTTATGTGATTTATAATATGAGTGAATGTTCCATTAATAGGCTCTACTGGTTATTATACATTTATGTGATTCATAATATGAGGTAATTTTTAATTAATAGGCTCTACTGGCTTGTATAGATTTATGTAATTAATAATATGAGTGAATATTTTATTAATAGGCTGTACTGGCTTTTATACATTAATGTGATTCATAATATGAGTGAATATTCAATTAGCAGGCTCTACTGGTATATATAAAGGTATGTTATTCATTATATGAGTGAATATTCCATTAATAGGCTCTACTGGCTTGTATAGATTAATGTGATTCATAATATCAGTGAATATTCCATTAATAGGCTCTACTGGCTTGTATAGATTTATGAGATTCATAATATGAGTTAATATTCAATTAATAAACTCTACTGGCATGTATACATAATTGTGATTCATAATATGAGTTAACATTTTATTAATAGGCTCTACTAGCTTGTATAGATTTATGTGATTCATAATATGAGTGAATATTCCATTAATAGGCTCTACTGGCTTGTATACATTAATGTGATTCATAATATGAGGGAATATTCAATTTATAGGCTTTACTGGCTTGTATAGATTTATTGGATTCATAAGACTAGTTAATATTCCATTCATAGGCTCTACTGGCTTGTATACATTGATGTGATTCATAATAGTAGGTAATATTCTATTCATAGGCTCTACTGGCTGGTCTAGGTTTATGTGATTAATAATATGAGTGAATATTTTTTAAATAGGCTCAACTGCCATGTATACATTTATGTGATCCATAATATGACTCATATTTAATTTATAGGCTATACTGGCTTGTATAGATTGATGGGATTCATGATATGAGTAAATATTCAATTAATAGGCTCTACTAGCTTGTATAGATTTATGTGATTCATAATATGAGTGAATATTCCATTAATAGGCTCTACTGGCTTGTATAGATTTATGTGATTAGTAATATGAGTGAATATACGATTTATAGGCTCTACTGGCTTGTATACATTTATGTGATTCATAATATGAGTGAATATTCTATTAATAGGCACTACTAGCTCGTATACATTTATGTGATTTATAATATGAGTGAATGTTCCATTAATAGGCTCTTCTGGTTATTATACATTTATGTGATTCGTAATATGATTTAATTTTTAATTAATAGGCTCTACTGGCTTGTATAGATTTATGTAATTAATAATATGAGTGAATATTTTATTAATAGGCTCTACTGGCTTTTATACATTAATGTGATTCATAATATGAGTGAATATTCAATTAGCAGGCTCTACTGGTATATATAGAGGTATGTTATTCATTATATGAGTGAATATTCCATTAATAGGCTCAACTGGCTTGTATAGATTAATGTGATTCATAATATCAGTGAATATTCCATTAATAGGCTCTACTGGCTTGTATAGATTTATGAGATTCATTATATGAGTTTATATTCAATTAATAAACTCTACTGGCCTGTATACATAATTGTGATTCATAATATGAGTTAACATTTTATTTATAGGCTCTACTAGCTTGTATAGATTTATGTGATTCATAATATGAGTGAATATTCCATTAATAGGCTCTACTGGCTTGTATACATTAATGTGATTCATAATATGAAGGAATATTCAATTTATAGGCTCTACTGGCTTGTATAGATTTATTGGATTCATAAGATTAGTTAATATTCCATTCAAAGGCTCTACTGGCTTGTATACATTGATGTGATTCATAATAGTAGTGAATATTCCATTCATAGGCTCTACTGGCTGGTCTAGGTGTATGTGATTAATAATATGAGTGAATATTTTATAAATAGGCTCAACTGCCATATATACATTTATGTGATTCATAATATGACTCATATTTAATTTATAGGCTCTACTGGCTTGTATAGATTAATGGGATTCATAATATGAGTAAATATTCAATTAATAGGCTCTACTAGCTTGTATAGATTTATGTGATTCATAATATGAGTGAATATTCTATTAATAGGCTCTACTGGCTTGTATAGATTTATGTGATTAGTAATATGAGTGAATATACGATTTATAGGCTCTACTGGCTTGTATACATTTATGTGATTCATAATATGAGTGAATATTCTATTAATAGGCACTACTAGCTCGTATACATTTATGTGATTTATAATATGAGTGAATGTTCCATTAATATGCTCTACTGGTTATTATACATTTATGTGATTCATAATATGATGTAATTTTTAATTAATAGGCTCTACTGGCTTGTATAGATTTATGTAATTAATAATATGAGTGAATATTTTATTAATAGGCTCTACTGGCTTTTATACATTAATGTGATTCATAATATGAGTGAATATTCAATTAGCAGGCTCTACTGGTATATATAGAGGTATGTTATTCATTATATTAGTGAATCTTCCATTAATAGGCTCTACTGGCTTGTATAGATTAATGTGATTCATAATATCAGTGAATATTCCATTAATAGGCTCTCCTGGCTTGTATAGAATTATCGGATTCATAATATGAGTGAATATTCCATTAATAGGCTCTAGTGGTTTGTATACATTTATGTTAATCATAATATGAGTGAATATTCCATTAATAGGATCTACTGGCTGGTATACATTCATGTGATTCATAATATGAGTTAATATTCCATAAATATGATCTTGTATAGATTTGTGGGATTCATAATATGAATGAATATTCTTTTCATAGGCTCTACTGGCTCGTATGGATTTCTGTGATTCATAATATTAGTGTATATTACATGAATACGCTCTACTGGCTTGTACACATTTATGTGATTTATAATATGATAGATATTACATTAATAGGCTCTACTGGCTATTATAGATTTATGGGATCCATAATATGAGCGCATATTCCATTAATAGGCTATACTGGCTTGTATAGATTTATCGGATTCATAATATTAGTCAATATCTGATTAATAGGCTCTACTGGCTTTTATACATTTATATGATTAATAATATGAGTGAATATTCCATTAAAAGGCTCAACTGGCTTGTATAGATCAATATGATTAATAATGTGAGTGAATATTCTATTAATACCCTCTACACGCTTGTATGAATTTATTTGATACATAATATGCAAGAACATTCCATTAATAGGCTCTACTGGCTTGTATACATTAATAACATTCCTAATATAACTGAATTGTCCATTAATAGGCTCTACTGGCTTGTATATATTTATGGGATTTATAATATAAGTGAATATTCTATTAATAGGCTCTACTGGCTCGTATACATTTATGTGATTCATAATATGAGTGAATATTCCATTAATAGGCTCTACTGGCTCGTATAGATTTATGTGATTCATAATATGAGTAAATATTCGATTAATAGGCTCTACTGGCTTGTATACATTTCTGTGATTAATAATATGAGTGAATATTAATTTGATAGACTCTACTGGCTTGTATACATTTGTGTGATTTATAATATGAGTGAATATTTCATTAATAGGCTCTACTGGCTTGTATACATTCATGTGATTCATAATATGAGTGAATATTTCATTAATAAGCTCTACTGGCTTATATACATTTATGTGATTTATGATATGAGTGAATATCCAATTAATAAGCTCTACTTGCTTGTATACATTTATGTGATTCATATTATGAGTTAATATTCAATTAATAGGCTCTACTAGCTAGTATACATTTACGTGATTAATAATATGAGTGAATATTACATTAATAGGCTCTACTGGCTCGTATATATTTATGTGATTCATAATATGAGTAAATATTCAATTAATAGGCTCTACTAGCTTGTATAGATTCATGTGATTTATAATATGAGTGAATATTCCATTAATAAGCTCTACTGGCTTGTATACATTTATGTGACTCATGATATGAGTTAATATCCAATTAATAAACTCTACTGGCTTGTATACATTTATGTGATTCATAATATAAGTGAATATTACATTAATAAGCTCTACTGGCTGGAACACATTTATGTGATTCATAATATGAGTGAATATTCCATTAATAGGCTCTACTTGCGTGTATACATTTATGTGATTCATAATATGAGTCAATATTCAATTAATAAGCTCTACTGGCTTGTATACATTTATGTGATTCATAATATGAGTGAATATTCCATTAATAGGCTCTACTCTCTTGTATAGATTTATGGGATTAATAATATGAGTGAATATTCCATTAATTAGCTCTACTTGATTGTATACATTTATGTGATTCATGATATTAGTGAATATTCAATTAATAAGTTCTACTGCTTGTATACATTGATATGATTCATAATATGAGTGAATATTCTATTAATAAGCTCTACTGGCTTGTATACATTTATGTGATTCATAATATTACTGAATATTCGATTAATAGGCCTTACTAGCTTGTATACATTTATGTGATTTATAATATGAGTGAATATTCAATTAATAAGCTCTACTGGCTTGTATAGATTTATGTGATTCATAATATGAGTGAATATTCAATTAATAGGGTCTACTAGCTTGTATAGAGTTATGGGATTCATAATATGGGGGAATATTCCATTAATAGGCTCTACTGGCTTGTATAGAATTATTAGATTCATAATATGAGTGAATATTCCATTAATAGACTCGACTGGCTTGTATAGATTAATGTGCTTCATAATATGAGTTAATATTCCAATTATAGGCGCTACTGGCTTGTATACATTTATGTGATTCATGATATGAATGAATATTCTATTAATAGGCTCTACAAGCTTTTATACATTTTTGCGATTCTTAATATGAGTTAATATTCCATTAATAACCTCTACTGCTTGTATACATTTATGTGATTCATAATATGAGTTGATATTCCATTAATAGGCTCTACTGGCTTGTATACATTTATGTGATTCATAATATGAGTGAATATTCCATTAATAGGCTCTACTGGCTTGTATACATGTATCTTATTCATAATATCAGTGAATATTCCATTAATAGGCTCTACTAGCTTGTATACATTTATGTTATTCATAGTATGAGTTAATATTCCATTAATAGGCTCTACTGGCTTGTATAGATTGATGTGATTTATGATATGAGTGAATATGTCATTCATAGTGTCTACTGGCTTGTATACATTTATGTGATTCATAATATGAGTGAATATTCCATTAATATGCTCTACTGGCTTGTATACATTTATGTGATTCACAATTTGATTGATTATTTAGTTTTAATTAGAAAAATGTTTTAAATTAGTAAATTTAAATTAATCACCGAACTTTATTATAATATTCTGATTACCATGAGTCAATAAAACATGTTTTGAATTATCTGGAAAAATAATAGTTGGTTAGTAGAATGAACAGCGAAGTATAGTATACATTAAAAAAGCATCTGTTCAGCTATAAAAACGACTACCTTCAAAATTTTAAAAATATATAATTTTTAGAGACCAAAATATATTGATTGAGTTTAATGACAACTGGAATAAATACAAAAATGCAATATAAACGTGCAAATAATGATGCAAGCACCAAAAGTCACATGATGACTCGATAAGTTATACTAAACATATCTATCCGACTAGCCACGTCAAAATCCAAGATAGCGGCTATTTTTCAAGATGGCCACCATCAAGATCTCGCGATTACGATATTCGTTATCAATCTTGGTTTCAAATTGTATTTTTTGGTGCATGATTTTTTCCACTAACCAGAAAGAAAATAAGTACAGGAATTTCTGATCATGAAATTGACATTTCATATCGCTTTCTCATTTCCATTCTCATTTGGTCATATTATTTTAATTGCAATGGGTAAACCAACTCTAATAGGAGAATATACTTTAAATTTATTAAACATTAAAACACAGATTAACATTTATTAAATGTTTATTTTTATGTCATTTTACGGTATTTTCAATATGTTGAAATAGTATTCAAAAAGATTTTTAGTTATGGAACCCTCCGCAAATGCAAGAAATTATGTTAATTACATCTAGCTTTTCATAACCTATCGAGGTCTTTAATTCCATGTTTCTTTATTTTTCATATCCTCAAAGCATAACTAATATTCTTTAAAATTCATTTAAAAAATGGTATGATCACAAAATATAAGTTTTTAGTCGAAGTTTTAAGCGAAGATTAAAGTTGTTGAATTAGCCGGTTAAAGATGTGAACATATATGATTGATATACAGAAGTCACGCTAAGTTAACTCCGCTCTCTCTCTTTATATATATATATATATATATAATATAGAAAGAAAAAATCACAAACACATTGTAACTGTCAGCATTTATAATTTATTTCGATTTTTTCTTTCTATATTTTATATTCTATTCTTGCTCTGTTTTCTACATTGAGTTCTCTTGGATTTCTTACCAACATTATTCACTTTAACACACACACACTATATATATATATATATATATATATATATATATATATATATATATATATATATATATATATATATACATATAAAGTACTGAACTAAAAGCGCACTTTTAGGAAAGGTAAAACTTATTGTGAAAAGTATACAGCTCCATATACCTGATAGAGCAGATAGATAGAAGGAGGAAAAGGAATTAGAAAAGCGACGGAGGCAGGTCTTTTTTCAATTCAGTTGCTCACTGCAAGGTATATTCCGCAGAAAAGCAAAATTTAATTAATTTTTTCCTTAAGCCCTGCTTTTCAAAGATCAACATCTTATCATCAGAGGAAATTGTTGGGATAGATAAGTTGGCGAAAAGCCAAGATTTAAAATCTGAAAAAGTAAAACAAAGATTGTAGGGAAAAAGAAGGAAAAAAGCTGCCCGAATGCAAGCAAGTGTCCGATTGTAAAAGAATCCGGTGTCTTTTTTATCTGCCTCCGTCGCTTTTCTAATTCCTTTTCATCCTTCTATCTATCTATATATAGATATATGAATAGAAATGTATATACTCGTTTCTGTGGGTGGTTTTGCGGTATACTTTAAATGATAGTTTTTTGTTAGATTTTATAATGAGTGTGTCTAAAAATATATCGAATTATTTAGTTCTGTTTCATATGTGAACTTTATGGAGGGTTACACTGTATTTAGTTTGTTTATGAGATTTTCGATTTGTGTTTTTCGGTAGAAAGATTAATATATATATATATATATATATATATATATATATATATATATATATATATATATATATATTAATGCAAACATTGTTAAAATAACAAAATTCGTCTGTTTTATTATACCTTTTTAAATTTTTTAAATTTTTCTGATGGTCTTTTTTATTTTAAAATGAATAATAAAAAAAAATGTTCCATAGGTTTCACAGGTTTCACGAACGTTTTCGATTTTTCGTCGAATCCTCTTCAGGTGTCAAAAGCAAATACACAAAAAGCTGGAGAAAAGATAGTTTTAAAAAGACGATGGAGAAACGCGCATAAAACGTTTTTCGCATTATTCTAGGAAGTCTTTGACGATTTAAATTCAGCAACGCTGGATAGCATCACATCATTACCAAGTTCCAACCCCTGTCCTATCGCGCAATGTTTCATCAATGATCTTGTTTTACAAGTACTGTAATGGAATTTGCTCAAATGAGCGTGGGTCACTGGTTCTTCCTTGACGTAAATATCTTAATCCTAAACCCGACAATCAGCAAAATCACACCTATTTTGCTGTAGAGATGCCCAGATGCCGGAAGACTTTCTCCTCAAATAACTTCTTTTCTCAAACTGCTAGCCTTTGAAATTCGCTCGTTACTCCCTGTTTCATGCAGAAATTTAAATGTAATATAAACAAACATCTTGAAGCACAACTCTTCACTTGGGATACTCCTGTAGGAAGTATGACCCTTAATTCACAAAGACCTATTACGTCTTAGTAGCAATGTGCCTTGTTTGTGGTGAATAAAAGGGAAAAATAAACTTGTATGATTACAATATTTTATACAATATCAGCATTAAATGAGGGTTGATATGACATCAAACTAAACATACTATTACTCGATGTAGCCTTAAAGATCAAATACATTTCCGAAAAACTATTTAACCTTTATCACTGAATTGCAGAAATTTCCCGAGTTTATTGTATTTTATTCGTAACTAGTGGGGCTATCCGGCGTTGCTCGGGGTCATAAAAACATATAATTGAAGAAAAATCGTGTGTGTAACATCTTTATATTCAAACTTCTATTTCTCTCCCTCTCTCAATAGCCGTCTCTTTATCTTTCTACCTTTCCCTTCCCTGGTCACCCCATTTCACCGCTACTTTCTAATTTTGCCTTTTGCGAAAGCTGTTTCTTCCCCACTATTTCTCTTACGTTGCCCAGGGCAAAAGTATGACATATTTCTATAAGATTACCACCGCTGTCTGCACCTTCTATATCTCCGTCCCAGTGTGAACACTATACAGGTACACAGCTCCGCCCTGGTGTTCATACTAAATACGTACCTATCACCGCCCCGGTGCGCATACTATATACATACCTATTGCCGCCCGGTGCAGATACTATATAATTACCTATTGCCGCCCCGGTGTGCATACTACATAAGTACCTATTGCCACCCGGTGTGCATACTACATAAGTACCTATCACTGCCCCGGTGCGAATGCTAAATACGTACTTATCGGTGCCCCGGCCTGAATGCTTAATATGTACCTATCGCCGCCGCGGTGCGTGTGCTATGTACGTACCTAACTCCACTCCGGTGCGCGTGCTATATGCGTACTGATCGCCGCCCTGGAGCACATGCTAAATATATACCTATCACCGCCCTGGTGCGCATTCTATATACGTACCTATTGCCACTCCGGTGCACATACTATATATATACGTATCACCGCCCCAGTGTGCATACTATATTGTACCTATCGCCGCCCCTGTGTGCATACTATATACTTACCTATCTCTGCAAGGGTGCACATATTATATATGTACCTATCTCCAGCCCAGTTGGTCTACCTAAGAACTCATATTAATGCGCTCCTGTCATGTAAAAAAAAACAAAATAGTGTTTGCTCATGTTTTGTCACTATCCTAAAATAATAACTCATATTAATGCGCCCCTGTCGTATCAAAGACCAAAAATCAAGTTCATTTATGTAGTGTCACTATCATAAAAAAGAACTCATATTAATGAGCCCTGTTTAAGTTCAAGAAAAAAAATTCCCCGACCCCCCCCCCAAAAAAAAATGTTACCCTTCAAAAAAGATTTTACTCTCCCCCAACCCCAAGAAATATTTTAGGTTCAAAAATAAAAAAAAATTGCCCCATCACCCCAAAATCTTTTCCCCGAGGCCCCAAATTTTTTACCCTCCACCCCCCACCGCCTTCAACAATTTGTTACTCTCCCCAACCCTCAGAAATATTTAAAGTAAAAAAAAAAAAATTTGGACACCCCCCAAAAATGTCGCCCCCCCCAATTTTTCCCCTCCACCACCACCGCCCCAAAAATTTGTTTTACTCTCCCCCAACTCTGAGAAATATTTTAAGTTAAAAAAAAAAAATTTGGCCCCACCCCCTAAAAAGTTTAGCCCTACCCCCCAAAAAATGTTCCCCGACCCCCAATCTCTCCAGCCCCATACCAAATTTTTTTTTAATATCCTCCAACCCTGAGAAATATTTTTAGTTAAAAAAAAAGAAAAAATTTGGGCCGACCCCCTAAAAAGTTTGGCACGACACCTGAAATTTTCTCCGACCCCCTCCCCCCATCTTTCCAACCCCACCCTCCTATTTTTTTACTCTCCTCCAACCCTGAGAAAAAGTTTAAGTTCAAAAAAAAAAAAATAATAATTTGGCCCGACACCCTAAAAAGTTTGACCCGACCCCTAACAATTTCCCCAACCCAATCTCTCCAGCCGCCCCCAACTTTGTTTTACTCTCCCCTAACCATGAGAAATATTTTAAGTTAAAATAAAAACAATAAAAGATTAGGCCCAACCCCTAAAAAGTTTAGCCCGACCCCTAAAAATTTCCCCGACCCCTCAAATTCTCCAGCCCCCCCCAATTTTTTTTTTACTCTCCCACTTTTTTTTGTACTCTCCCCCAACACTGAGAAATATTTTAAGTAAATAAAAGAAAATAAAATTGGCCCGACCCCCTAAAAATTTAGCCCGACTCCTAAAATCTTTCCCGGCCCCCTCCCCCCTCTCTCAAACCCCACTGAATTTTTTTTTACTATCCCCCAACCCTGAGAAATATTTGAAGTTAAAAAAAAAAAAAATTTGGCCCCACCCCTAAAAAGTTTTCCCCGACCCCCTCCCCCATCTCTCCAACCCCACTGATTTTTTTTACAATCCCCAACACAGAGAAATATTTAAAGTTCAAAAAAAAAAAAAAATGTGGCCCCACCCCCTAAAAAGTTTTCCCCGCCCCCTTCCCCTCATCTCTCCAACCCTACTGATTTGTTTTACTATCCCCCAACCCTGAGAAATATTTTAAGTTAAAAATAAGATTTGGCCCGACCCCCTAAAAAGGTTGGCCCGATCCCTACAATTTTCATCTCTCTAACCCCACCATCCGAATTTTTTTTTATTCTCCCCGAACCCTGAGAAATATTTTAAGTTCAAAAAAAAAAAATTGGGCCCGATCCCCTAAAAAGTTTGCCCCAACCCCTAAAATTTTCCCCAACTCCCCAATCTCTCCAGCTCCACCCTCCGCATTTTTTGTTTACTCTCCCCCAATCCTGAGAAATATTTTAAGTTAAAAAAAAAAAAAAAATTTGGCCCGATCCCTAAAATTTTCCCCGACCCCCGACCCCCATCTCTCTAACCACACCATCCGAATTTTCTTTTTACTCTCCCCCAACACTGAGAAATATTTTAGGTTAAAATTTTTTTAAAAAATTTGGCCCGACCCCCTAAAAGTTTGGCCTGACCCCTAAAATTAGCTCTATCTACGATATTGAGCACTTTTCTCCCGGACAACGCCGAATACTTACTGAAATCACGCTTACTGACTTCCACTCATTTCCATGGGCACAATAGTCTGAAGAGAAGCGTAGATGCTGTTAAGATATACAAATTAATCACTAGAGTAGCTCTATCTAGGATATTGAGCACTTTTCTCCCGGACAACGCCGAGTATTTAGAAAATCAAAGAGGCTTCTAGAGCACTACTAAAATCACTCTTACTGATCCCCTCTTCTTTTTATCTGCACAATAGTCCGAAGATAAACGTAGATGGCGTTAAAATATTATACAAAGTTATCACTACACTAGCTCTATCTAAGATATTGAGATCTTTTCTCCCGGACAACGTCGAAGCCTCTGGGTCCTATATTGTAGAAGCGCTCCGGTGCTGGGTCCTATACTGTAGAAGCACCCCTGGTCCCTATACTGCAGAAGCACCCATGGTCCCTATTCTGCAGAAGCGTCCGGGTCCTAAGTTTTGAAGAAAAAAAAATGTTGAAGTAAAATAAATTTTGAAGAGAAAATTTTTTTTTTTAAACCTATAACGATGACGTTATATACCTATTACTGTAACGTCACCTGCATAAGAATAAGTTGGTTGAAAAAAAATTATTATTACATAATTACATTGGCTTATTTCCAAATTAGTAGTAAATAACATTGAAAAAGCATGAAAAACCAGACCTGCTGCCAAAAACTGGCCCTGTTGATCCTCAGCAAATTTTATTTTGTTGTAATTTTGAGATATTATGATCCCAGGTGTTGTCCGGTCATAAAGATATCAACTTGTTGACAGTTTGCCGAGTAGTTTTTGAGGAGTAGCTGGACATACAGACAGACAGACAGACATACATACAGACAACTGCCCTGCATAGAAGAGACTGCTCGGGGTCATAAAAACATATAATTGAAGAAAAATCGCGTGTGTAACATCTTTATATTCATACATCTATTTCTCACTCTCTCTCTATAGCCGTCACTTTATCTTTCTGCTTCTCTCTTCCCTGGTCGCCCCATTTCACCGCTACTAATTTTGCCTTTTGCGAAAGCTGTTTCTTCCCCACCATTTCATCCTACGTTTCCCAGGGCCATAGTATGACATATTTTCATAAAAAGTACCACCTCTGTCTGCACCTTCTATATAGGTACTTATCTCCGCCCCGGTGTTCATACTATATACGTATTTATCGCCACCCCGGCGTGCATACTATATACGTACCTATCGCCGCCCCAGTGCACATAATATATACATACCTATCGCAACCCCGGTGTGCATACTATATAAGTACCTATCGCCGCTTGGGTGCAGATACTATAAAAGTACCTATCGCCGCCCCCGTGCGAATGCTAAATACGTACCTATCGCCGCCCTGGTGGGCATTCCCACCAGGGCGGCGATAAATACGTACCTATTGCCGCCCCTGTGCAAATGCTAATACGTACCTATCGCCGCCCCGGTGCGAATGCTAAATACGTACCGATCGCCGCTCCGGTGCGAATGCTAACTACGTACCTATTGCCGCCCCAGTGTGCGTGCTATATACGTACCGATCGCTGACCCTGGAGCGCATGCTAAATACATACCTATCACCAGCCCGGTGCGCATGCTATATACGTACTTATTGGCGCCCAAGTTCACATGCTATATACGTACCTATCGCGACCCCTGAATGCCAAATATGTACGTATCGCCGCCCCGGTGTGAAAGTTAATACATACCTATCGTCGCCCCGGTGTGAATGCTAAATACGTATCTATCGCCGCCCCAGTGTGAATGCTAAATACGTACCTATCTCCACCCCTATGCACTACTATATACATACCTATTGCCACCCTGGTGTACATACTATATATATACCTATCGCTGGCCCGGTGCGCATACTATATTTGTACCTATCGCCACCCCAGTGTGAATGCTAAATACGTACCTATCGCCACCCCTATGCACTACTATATACGTACCTATTCCCACCCCGGTGTACATACTATATATATACCTATCGCCGGCCCGGTGCACATACTATATTCGTACCTATCGCCGTCCTGGTGGGCATACTATATACTTACCTATCTCTGCAAGGGTGCACATACTATATATGTACCTATCTCCAGCCTAGTTCGCATAGTGTTCATTCATGTATTGTCACTATCATAAATATAAATATTTTTAGTTAAAAGAAGAAATTTTTTTGCCATACTTAGAAATATTTTTAATTTAAAAGAAAAAAACAGAAGAAATTTTGACCCCCATACATAGAAATATTTTTAGTTCTAAAAAGGAAAAAAAAAAATTTCCCTCCCACCCAAAAAAATGTTTTTTCATCCTCCCCCATACATATAAATATTCTTAAAAAAAAAAAAAATTTTGACCTCGACCCCCAATTTCTTTTTTACCCTCCCCCATACATAGAAATAGTTTTAGTTAAGAAAACAAAAAATTTTTTTACCCTTCCCCATACATAGAAATACATTTTTTTTTCATTCTATCAATATTTTTGATGAAAATGAAAAAAAAAAAATTCCGCTCCCCCCCAATTTTTTTTACTTACATAGAAATATTTTCAGTTAAAGAAAGAAAAAAATTTCCGAGGTAATATTAAAGAACCATACTGCAGAAGCCTCCGGATCTTATATTGTGAAAGCAGCCCCGTTGCTGGGTCCTATACTGTAGAAGCCCCCTGCTCCCTATACTGCAGAAGCACCCACGGTTCTATCACTGCAGCAGCTCTATCTAGGACATTGAGCACTTTTCTCCCGGACAACACCGAGTACTTTGAAAATCAAGGAGGCTTCCTAAGCACTACTGAAATCACTCTTACCGGTTGCCAGGTGCAGATGTGATTGAGCAACCCTTGTTTCACTACACACCCTTAACGTAGCCTTCCTATGATGTTATTGATGCATCCAGACAGAAGTTATGGGATGATCTGATACAGGGCAAGACCGTGTACATCCGACAAGGGATTATGGGACATGTTCAGTGAGTCAGCACTTTTAAAAAGTTATTACATAAATACATTGGTTGATTTCCAAATTACTACTAAATAACATTGACAAAGCTTGAAATAACCAGACCCGCTGCAGAAAACTGGCCCCGTTGACCCTCAGCAAACATTTTTTGTTGTAATTTTGAGATATTATGATCCCAGGATATGTGCAGTCCTGAAGATATCAACTTTTTTTTTAGACCAGCAAAAATAGACGACCGTTAGGGAGTCTATTTTTGATAGGCCGCCGCGTTCTTGTGTGCTGAGACCAAAAAAAAAAAAAAAAAATTGTCTTAGAATACCATTTTGTTTAAAAAGGGAAACTTTTTTTTTTCCGGACAAAATTTTTATTTTTTTCGCGCCAAACAAAAAAAAAATGGGGGGGGGGAATCCTCTCCCTGCCCCCCCCCCCAATGTATTTTAGAAGAACAGTTATACGATCATTCATTTGTAACTGGAAGAAGTGAAAAAAAAAACGATTTCTTTATCTATGTAAAATTTGATAGGATTTTATCACTTTCCCTTTAGCTCATACGGTAGAGCGTCGGGCGTTGCGAGTTCAAATCGCGGCCTGGGCGCAGAAGTTATTTATTGTTTATTTCTGACTTTGAAATTACGTTTACAAAAATTCTCCAGGACGGACAGAATGACAGAGAAAGTGTCCGTTATATTATAAGTGGACTAGCGAAAATAGACTCCCTAACGGTCGTCTATTTTTGCTAGGCTAGCCCCCCCCCCCCGGACACTGACCCCTCCCCCCTCCCTAAAACAATCGAGAGCGAACGAAGACCCCAAAGTATTTTCGAAGAACAGTTATATGTCATTTACTTGTAACTGGAAGAAGTGAAAAAAAAGATTAAATTTCGATAAAATGTTATCACAGTAGAGCGTCGGGCAGTTAGTGTCAAGGTTGCGAGTTCGAATCGTGGCCTGGGCGCTTAAATTATTTATTGTTTATTTCTGAAATTACGTTTACAAAAATTCTCCAGGACGGACAGACAGACAGAATGACAGAGAAAGTGTTCGTTATATTATAAGTGGACTAGAAAGAGAAAGTAGATGCTGTTAAGATATTATACTAATCTATCACTTCAGCAGCTCTATCTAGGTTATTGAGCACTTTTCTCCTGGACAACGCCGAGTACTTAGAAAATCTAGGAGGCATCCAGAGCACTGCTGAAATCACTGTTACTGATCCCCTCACCTTTTCAACTGCAATATAGTCCGAAGAAAAGCATAGATGCTTTTAAAATATTATACAAATCTATCACTGCAGTTGCTCTATCTAAGATATTGACCACTTTTCTCCCGGACAACGCCGAGTACTTAGAAAATCAAGGAGGCATTGAGAGCACTCTTTTCATCTGCAAAATAGTCCGAAGACAAACGTAGATGCTGTTATTCAGCATTCCCCGGTAGGGCGCCTCAAGCAGTCAGCAATAAACTTTTTTAGGGAACACGAACTTAAACTTGGCGCCTCGTCGGATACACAAACTAGTAGCATGCACCCATCTCCTATTGAAATCCATGCGATGCAATCGTTTCCAATCGCATCTGATTTTCACTTTAAGTTGATGTTTAAAGTAAACTACCAGATCACGATCCGAAACAGATGTAACCCCATAAACCTCATTAAGACGTGTAACTCACGTCACTAGTCTTGCTACGGCTAGGATGGCTAGAAACACCATTCGTTACTCCCCAGACCACGGCGGTGCTGCGTTGTTGATGACAGATGCTACATCCAGGACCATCGGCTGTTCGGCGTCAATGCGAGCCGTCACCATTCCGACATCTGTGATCGTAGCCAAAAGGCCAAGAATGAGTGAATTAATGTCATTTTCGGTTAAAAAAATGGCGTATAAAAGCTATGTTGAATTAGAGAAAAACGGCCTAGGAGAGTCGAACATTTTTTGTTGATCTTGTAAGAATTTGTTAAATAGTAATATAAAATATTTGTTCAAAGAAAATCATAGTTATTATTACTCGTGAATTTATCAATGTAATTTGAACAGTCTAGTGGATAGACCGCTGTACTGTTGTATATATCTTATAAATATTCCATTAAATTGGCCTTTTGGCCAAGATCAAAGTGTAGTATCTGTTCTCTGCATTTTGTTTTCTTAGTCAAACAGTTTCTCAGTTACTGATTGCTCGCCCTACTCTCTTGGGTGGGGGATGCAGTAACAACTCTCTCACTCTTTGTATTGTCAGCGGCACTCTGATCGCCTGACCCACTTTGTCTGTCCTCCTTCTCTTGCCATCGGTAGTTGAGATGAAACCCTCGCTGTCTCTCTTCCATTAACGCTCTTCCCCTCCCTCTCTCAGTACTTTGCCCCCTCTTTGCGTGTTTTGACGCCCTGAGAGCGCGCCAAAACCGGCTATTCTCCCCGACGCTGTCCCCACGCCAGTTGTTTTCCGGAACTTTTTGTGTTTCAACACTATTTGAAAGGCAACTGGCTAAGAGACCGTGCAAAATACTAAAAATGGAAGAGAGAAATCAGACTCAAAAGACGACGACCACCACCACCAACTTTGACACCGAGGGGGTACAGGAACCCCTCAACCCGGACCCCACTCAGATACTGACCCCCCAGAGGACGACTCCTCAAATGGGGGAGCATAATTGGAAAACGGGGCATACCGCCCAGATTTTTGCACCTCGGAGGTTACCACCCCTGGCAGGAGTGCCAATGTGGAAGGGGCTGTTCCCCCTGAGGACGACTCCCCAAATAGGGGAGCAAAACACGGAAACAGGGCATACCGCCCAGATTTTGACACCCCGGGTATTGCCATCCCTGCCAGGACCCCCTCTGAGGACGACTCCCCAAATGGGGGAGCAAAACCCGGAAACAGGGCGTAGAAGCAAAATGAACCGATTGCCCCCAGGCCGCAAAACTGGCAGGGGATAAAAATAAAACAAAAAAAAATCCTCTGACGAAGAGGAAGAAGTCGGTGAGAAGATGCCGAAAAATTTGCCCCCCCCCCCCGGTTCAGAAAAAGAACAAATGAAAGGAAAAAAGAGGATAAGGGAAGAAAAGATTGCCCAATCCCCTATGGAGCAGACACCATCCCCGACACCTTCAAAACCTACATCCACACAACCAACTCCCATCCCCAGTACAACAATTTCGAAGAAAAAACCTATCCCCACTCTGCAAGCACCGGCCCACACACCAACACCTTCAATAGCCCCCACACCAACACAAGCAATAACACCAGCCCCCACACTGCATTTATCAAAACAGACACCTGCACACACACCACCCAGCTCCGAATCCTCTCAGCTAAAACTAGTCGAACCGGGGAGGAAAAGGAGCCAATCTTCCTCACCGACTCGGAGGAAAATCAAAGAAAGACTCCCTCCCTTTTAAATTAGGGAGTGGGTTGTGTAAAATTGACCCCCTATCTTTCGGCACGGACGTATCCTTCCGACAGAAGAGGAATTAAAAACCTCTGTTGGACTTCAGCCAGATAGGGGGTAAAGACATAGAAGACCCCACCAATTTCCCGGAGGCCCACTTCTTAACAACTTTTGTAAGGCTTCCAACCGATCGTAAGAACTCTGTCTGGCAAATGCTGGAGGCCACAGAGGGAACCATACCGGGAATAAAACTCACTAAGGACAAAGACCCTTCCCTGGACGAACTTTTACCAGAATGCAAGGGAAGGGTCCCAATGTTGGTTCATCCTTCTCTCTATAGGGTCTTAAAACTTAATTTTCCCCTGGACGTCGACGGCATTGCGCGCAGCGGCCAGGACACCAAAGAATTGGCCACATTGAGCATGGCGCATAGCGTCGGCGTCCTTTTTCCGGCAGATTTTGGAACCGGGTGCGACACTGCTTAAGGTAAGTTCATGACTCTGCGCTTGGCTAGTTTGAATGCAAGGGGCTTGAGGTCTTCAAACTGGGCGGTTCGCGTCCGGAGGGATCTCTTGTCCCTGGGAGTGGATGTAGCTGCGATCCAGGAGACGCACTTTGTTTCATCCGGGGATTGTCAGGTGCTGACAAGAGACTACGACGTCTTCTCAGCATATGGGAATCCCCGGGGGAAGAGTGTCTCCTTGCTTGTGAAACGCACCTTGTCCGCGACGGTGGATGTTGTTCATAGGGATTTGAGGGGACAGGCTGGGCGTGGCCGATATTGCCGTGAAGGATTTTGTGTTCCGGGTCATTGCGGTTCATGCACCCAGCACCGCTCGAGAGAGGGTCTCCTTTTTTCGGGATCTGGACGTGTTCGTCGCATGTCCGAAACGTGTAGTTCTAATGGGAGATTGGAATGCAATCCTTGATCCGAAAATAGACAAGGTCGGGAGGGGAGCTAGAGGGACAGAGAGATGTGAGACCAGCCTGGTTGACCTGATGGAAAGATGCGATCTGGTCGACAGGTTTCGTGTCGATCATCCGGGGCGGGAGAATTAGACATGGACAAATAGTGTGCCTTTCTACCCGAATACTTATTTGGATAGGATGTTAGTTAGAAGAGGCGATGTAGACTTTATATCGTGCTCTACGTTCAAATGGTTAGGTCAATCGGACCATAAACTAGTTATGGCCCGGTTGAAGTTAGGAAACAGACCTAAACTAGCCGGGTACTGGAAGTTGAATTCCTCCTTGCTGGAGATACGAGACTTCCGGGAAAAGCTAATGCAGCTTATCCAGAAGGCTTTAGTGGTGGCGGTTACTAGTTGTAAGTGGCGGGTTAGCTTAAAAACTAAGATCAGAAGCTTTTCCGTCAAATATGCCCAGCGTCTCGCTTTAGATAAGGCCAAGACGGAAAAGCACTTAGAAGAGAAACTAACCCAGGTGGTGGCTGTAAGCATAGAACTACCTAAGCAAGACCTACGACGCGAGGCTAGCGAGCGTTATGAAGGCTAAGTAGTTAGGGCTAGGCTAAGGAAAGTTTCTAATGAAGCCGTGAACTGTGACGCAAATGAGCGTAGGGAAGTTTCAAGGTGTGGCTCGGATAGATACATTGGAAAAGTCAAGCACCCAGATGGATGTGCCTTGGAGTCGACTCGGGAGATCTGCGAGGGATTTCGGGAGCATTTCGAGGAACGCTACAGTCAACTGCCCAACCTCCCGGTCCAGGAGTTTGGCAACTATTTGGCTGACTCTCCCAGCCTCGATGCAGCGTGAGCAGCTGGTTGTGAAGGCAGGGTTACGGAGCGTGAGGTCTTAGCTGCGTTGAAGCAAGTCGGCTGTGACAAATCGCCGGGACTTGATGGTCTGCCCTACGAGATGTATTTGAAGCTGTCACACATGTTTGTGCCGATTCTTACGGATGTGTTCAACCACTGGTTTGACCAGTGTTCTATCCCAGGTCAAGTCACCAAGGGAGTAATCACATTGCCAAAGAAGCGGAACAGGCATGGCGGGGAGGAACTAGACGATTACAAGCCCATTACTCTGCTAAACACAGAGTTAAAGATTTTGGCCAAGATCTTATCGAACCGGTTGCAGGGTGTCATCGGAGAATTGATCGAACTTGAGCAGAACTACGCTGTGAAAGGGGAGATCGATTCAGAACAACTTGCACCTGATTTGTACGATCATAGAGGGGATAGAAGACGACACAGAAGCCGCGCTGATCAACTTGGATCAGTCCAAAGCTTTCGACAAGGTCGACCATCGCTTCTTGGCATCTGTTTTAGAAACCGCCGGTTTCAAACCAGATTTCCGCAAATGGATCTCCGTTCTGTATCGCTTGCAGACGGCAGTAATACAGGTAAACGGAAGGCGTTCGAAGTCTTTCGCTGTCTCCCGGTTGGTACGCCAGGGTTGTCCGCTGTCGCCCCTGCTCTACATCCTCGCACTCGAGCCGCTACTTCACAAGCTAAGGAGTGGGGAGGCAGGTCTGGTCCTACGCGGAATCGCTTTGCCTGGCGGAGCGCGAGCCAGGGTCTCCGCGTTCGCCGATGACATTACCGTCTATGAGTCGTGCTTCGAAGACATCGAGAGGGTGACAGAGGCGATTACACATTACGAAACGATCACAGGGGCCAAATCAACTGTAGCAAGTCGGTTGGGTGCCTGGAGCGGTGACACAACCCTTCCAGCGCCGTTCTGCTGGACAGATGGCCCGGTTCCAATCCTTGGCGTGTGGTTCGGACCGGGCCTCCAGCTCGATAAGAATTGGTCGGAGATACATGCAAAGGTCGAAGCGTCAGTTAACACTTGGCTTCAAAGGAAACTCTCCTTAAAAGGTAGAGCGGAGGCGTGCGCCACTTACGTCTCCCCTCTCATCGTTTACCGATTGGCTGTGCTTCCCCTGCCTGTGAACCGCCTCAAGGCCTTCCGTCGCCTTCTGTTTTCACTTCTCTGGGACAGGTAGAGGCATTGGGTTTGCAGCCAGGTCTGTATTCAACGTCCGTGTGAGGGAGGCTTGGGGATGCCTGACTTGACGTGTCATCGAGACGCCGAGAGACTGGCCTTCCTGAGTCGAACATTGACAGAGAAATCTGCATGGAATCCCGCGGTCGATAGTGCTTTCCCTGACCTTATCCTCGACCATTCGGTTGAGGGCCCTCATAGGCCGAGGGGTGAATCACAGTTTTTCAGGGAGTGTCGAGCCGCGCTCAAAAAGCTTCCTCGGTCCAGTGACCTTTTGCGGCTTTCTAGAAAAGAACTCCATAGAGGATTAGTGAGGGGGGCAGCTGACGATCCGTTAGTCAAGTGGTGCGGGTGGACAGAGGAGGAGATCTGCTCCGAATGGAGTTGGATACCGGGAACAAGTCATATCAACAACTCGGAGTTCTCTCTGACCTGGCGATTGGCCCGGAATGCGCTATCCCTTAATGTCATACTGCAGAGATCCGGAATTGAGGACTCACCTGAGTGTCCCCGTTGCGATAGGCTCTTTGAGGAAACGCCTGATCATGCTTTCTTCTTGTGCCATAAGCTCCAGCAATACTGGGAGTACGTCAACGAGGTGACGGCTCGTATCGATCCTGAGCAGCCGCTACCGCTGCACCTAGCTTACGTAATAGACAACATCTGTCCGCCGTGGGATGGGGAGAGACGAATGGTGTTTCTCATGATCCTGGCTGTAGCGCGAATTGTGGTGTGGACGTCACGTCTGAGAGATAACCAGGGGGTTGAATCTTTTGCTGATCAGGATCTGATCGCATTCTTCAAACACCAGCTGAAGGTCAAGATCAGATGTGATAGAAAAGGATTACACTCCTCGGTTTTTCAAAAAAAGGTGGATACAAGTAGCAAGTTTGTGTGTACGAAAAGGAATCCAGTATGAGTACGTGTTCCCGGCTTGAGCATGGCGTGCACGGTTCCTTGTCCAGTCGGACCCCAGTCCTTTGGGTAAGTTTAGCCTTTTATCTAGTTGAATGAATGAGATACCCCACCCTCCTGGTAATAGAACCCCTCCAAGATGCCCACTCCCCACTTTCAATTCTTTGTCCTCAGTCCCCCCCAACTTGCACTTATTTTGGAAGGACACCACCCACTCTTCAAACTCCATCCCCTACTTTCTGTTTTCTCCCACTTAGATCCCACTCCCATTTAGAGACGTATCTGCTTGTTTTTTTGGTTAAGAACAAACCGGAAAACAGTGGGTAGTCTAATATTTAGAAAGGGTTAGGAGGGTCTTACTAACTGGTTTTTGCTTTTCTCCCCTCCCCCATTATACTCCAATGAATTTCTGTAAATATAACTATATTTATTTATTTTATTTATATATGTAAAAAAAACAAAAAACAAAACCCTAAGGAAAAATTTTAAGATCGCCACCTTATTTTATAATAGCCTAAGGAGGACGGCCCCTAGAGCAAATGTGGTATTATGGTGACTGAGATGATTCTAGTTAAGAGTAGGATAGACAATTTTATCACCTTAGACAATGGATGACCAACGAAACCCATCCCCACACTTTTGATGGCCTTGTGCCTAATTTGTTTTAAATATAAATGTATTTTCTGCAAATAAATATTTCAAAGTGTAGTATCTGTTCCGATGAATACTACACCCCATAAACTGGTATTGTCTTGGCCTTCGGGCTTGATTTACGCCGGTCTAGGAGGTCCATCCTCCCAGGCTTTGCCTCCCCTCTTTGGGGAGGAGAAGATTTATTGCTTACTACCTGAGGCGTCCCTACCGGGGAATGCCGACAGGGCTACCCAGGCAATTTTTAATGGCCAGAGTGCTCACTTTCTCGGGCGCTGGCTTTTACAATTCCCACTTTCCCGACCCGACTTTGGGTCACATCTTACTTGTGGGAGTAAGGTAAAACTGGCCTTGTGCCTAACCTCCTGGAGAGGAGGTAAATAAATAAAATTTAATATGCTTGTTGGCCTTTTGGCCAAGATCAAAGTGTTGTATCTGTTCTCAGCATTTTTGCCTTGAGATAAAGTGTATTATCTAGTCCTATCCTGTAGGTGTCGATCTTACACTCTAAATCAAAAATCAGACTATCATTGTTTATTTTTATCCCTTTTTCTTTGGCGTATTTCCTCTCCCCTAAAGTACCAGGTTATCCGCGCCCACTGCCAGGATGTGTCACACTGACGGATATCCATACTCTCCCCCCAGATTTCGCCTGGGGAATTACTCTCAAGTTTGGCCTGTGGCGCTGACACTGGCGAATGCCGACGATGTCCCATCAAAATTCGCCTGAGGCGCTCCCCTTAAGTTTCGCCTGAGGCGCCCCACAAGCGAATGGCGACACTTCCCCCATCCATTGGCCTGAGGCACCCACACTGGCGAATGCCGACCCTCCCCCCCCCCATTCTCAAAGTTGGCCTGAGGCGTTCACACCGACGAATGCCGACCCCGTCCCCCCAAAAAAATCGGCCTGAGACTCTCACGCCGACGAATGCCGACACTCTCCTCTCAACAGATACTACACTAACTCAAAAAGGAGGAGGTAATACCTGGGAGTATGGTATCATGTCAACATAACGAAAACTACATTTACTCCACACCTCTCAGAAAAAGAAAGCGGTAATGCCTAGGAGGATAGAATTATAGCAAAGAACGGGCGGAGGGAGGGAGGAAATAAATATTAATTAAGAAAGGGTGAGAGGGAAAGAAAAAATGAAGGCAGAAAGGGTAGGAGTGAGAGATAAAGAAGGTTGTAGTGTGAGTGATTATCTTCCTCTGACGTAATTTCCTGTTAAAATCGTGACTTTCATTTTTTTTCTCAATTTATACATGATAGCATTGATTTCTTCTCAAATTAGTACTGAATAACGTTGAAAATCGAGGAAAAAGCCACCCCCATTCGAGAAAAGTGCTCAGTCGACCCCCAGAGAGTCCATATTTTTTTCCGGTTCTGAGATATTACACATCCCTGGGCTGGCCGGTCGGAATGATGTCACCCGTGTGACTGTTTGTTGGGTACCCTCGGAGGAGAAGCTTTACATACATACATACATACATACATACAGACAACTGGGATTTATATAATAGACTAGCAGGCGTTGCTCCGGATCATAAAAACATATAATTGAAGAAAAATCGAGTGTGTAACATCTCTATATTCAAACTTCTAATTCTATCCCTCTCTCTATAGCCGTCTCTTTATCTTTCTACTTTTCTCTTACCTGGTCACCCCATTTCATCGCTTCTTTCTAATTTTGCCTTTTGCGAAAGCTGTTTCTTCCCCACCATTCCTTTCACGTTGCCCAGGGCAAAAGTATGACATATTTCTATAAAAACTACCATCTCTGTCTGCGCCTTCTATATATGTACATATCTCCGCCCCGGCGTGCATACTATATGCATACCTATCGACGCCCCAGTGCACATACTATATACGTACATATCGCCGTCCCGGTCCAGATACTATATAAGTACCTATCGCCGCCCCGGTGTGAATGCTAAATACATACCTATCACTGCCCCGGTGCGAATGCTAAATACATACCTATCATCGCCCCGGTGCGAATGCTGAATACGTACCTATCGCCGCCCCGGTGCGCGTGCTATATAGTACCTATCGCCGCCTTCGTGCGCATGCTATATACGTACCTATTGCCGCCCTCGTGCGCATGCTATATACGTACCGCTCGCTGCCCCAGAGTGCATGCTAAATACATATATATCACCTCCCCGGTGTGCATGCTATACACGTACTTATTCCACCCCTGCTCACATGCTATATACGTACCTATCGCCACCCCTATGCACTACTATATAGTACCTATCGTCCCCCCCGGTGCACATACTATATATATACCTATCGCCACCCCGGTGCGCATACTATAGTTATACCTATCGCCACACCGGTACGCATACTATATAATTACCTATCTCTGCATCGGTGTTATGTAGTGTCACTATCATAAAAAGAACTCATATTAATGAGCCCTGTTTAAGTAAAAGAAAAAATAATTCAATGACGCACCCAAAAATTTTACCTTGAGCCCCAGCCCCCCCAAAGATTTAACTCTCCCCCAACCCTAAGAAATATTCTAGGTTGAAAAATAAAAAATTTTCCCCAACTGCCCCAAATTTTTAAACCCCCAAACGCCCCAAAACGCCCCCAAACGCCCCCAAACTTTTTTTACTCTCCCCAAACCTTAGAAACATAATAATGATAAAAAAATGTGGCCTTACCCCCAAATTTTTTACCCCCAACCCTGAGATATATATTTAGTTAATAAAAAAAATTGCCCTACTCCTAAAAAAATTTGGCCCAAACCCCTTTAAAAAATGTTTACCCTCCCCCCATCGTCCCTAAAATTTGTTTCACTCTCCCCCAACCTTGAGAAACATTTTGGAGCATGGGACGTATGCTCTAAAGGTACCTACACATGGTGCATCAGCTCTGAGGGTACCGACACATCGTGCGTCAGCTCCAAGGGTATACACACATGGTGCGTCAGCTCCAAGGGCATCCACACATGGGGCGTCACTGTAAACGTCTACTATTTAAATTCTTCTTTTTTTATTTTTTTATACATATATACAGAGGTTATAACCCAACGGGTCACTGTAAACGTCTACTTTTGCAATTTTTCTTTTCTTTTTATACATATATGGAGTAGTTATAACTCAGCGGGTCACTGTACAGTCTACTTGTTAAATTCTTATTTTTTTATATACATATGTGGAGTGGTTATGACTAAACGGGTCACTTTAAACGTCTACTTGTTTAATTCTTCTTTTTTCTTATTTTATACATATATAGAATTGGTATGACACAACGCGTCACTGTAGGTCTACTTGTTAACTTCTTTTTTTTTGTTCATATATGGAGTGGTTATGACCCAACGGGTCCCTCTACAGTCTACATGTTAAATTCTTCTTTTTATCTTTTTTATACATATATGGAGTGGTTAGGAACCAACGGGTCACTCTACAGTCTACTTGTTAAATTCTTCTTTTTTTTTCTTTTTTATACATATATGGAGTGGTTATGACCCATCAGGTCACTATACAGTACACTTGTTAAATTCTTCTTTTTTTATTTTATTTATACATATATGGCGTGGTTATGACCAAACGGGTCACTGTAAACGTCTACTTGTTAAATTCTTTTTTTCTTTATTTATACATATATGGAGTGGTTATGACCCAACGGGTAACTGTACAGTCTACTTGTTAAATTCTTCTATTTTTCTTTTTTTCTGTTTTTTATATACATACATGGAGTGGTTATGACCAAACAGGTCACTGTAAACGTCTACTTTTTTAATTCTTCTTTTTTACTTTTTTTATACATATATGGAGTTGTTATGACCCAACGGGTCACTGCACAGTCTACTTGTTAAATTTTTCTCTTTTTCTATTTTTATACATATCACAGGTCACTGTAAACGTCTACTTTTTAAATTCTATTTTTATATACATATATGGAGTGGTTATGACCAAACGGGTCACTGTACGGTCTAATTGTTAAATTCTTCTTATTTTCTTTTTTATACATATATGGAGTGGTTAAGACCCAACGGGTCACTGTACAGTCTAGTTGTTAAATTTTTCTTTTTTATACATATATTGAGTGGTTATTACCCAACGGGTCACTGTACAGTCTACTTGTAAAATTCTTATTTTTTTATATACATATATGGAGTGGTTAAGACCAAACGGGTCACAGTAAACGTCTACTTTTTAAATCTTTTTTTTCCTTTTTTTATACATATATGGCGTTGTTATTACCCAACGTGTACCTTTAAACGTCTACTTTTAAACTTTCTTTTTATACATATATGGAGTTGTCATGACCAAACGGGTCACTGTAAACACCTTTTTAAATTCTTCTTTTTTTCTTTTTTTATACATATATTGAGTGGTTATGACCCAACGGTTCACTGTAAAGTTCTACTTTTAAATTCTTCTTTTTTTCTTTTTTATACATATATGGAGTTGCTATGACCCAACGGGTTACTGTAAACGTCTTCTTGTTAAATTCTTCTTTTTTTAATTTTTCATGGTTAGTGGTTATGACCAAACGGGTCACTTTTAACGTCTACTTGTTTAATTCTTCTTTTTTTCTTATGTAATACATATATGGAATTGTTATGACCCAACGGGTCACTGTACGGTCTACTTGTTAAATTCTTCTTTTTTGTGTGTACATATATGGAGTGGTTATGACCCAAAAGGTCACTGTACAGTCTACTTGTTAAATTTTTCATTTTTTTCTTTTTTTATACATATATAGCATGGTTTTGAACGAACGGGTCACTATAAACGTCTACTTTTTAAATTCTTCTTTTTTTCTTTTTTTATACATATATGGAGTGGTTATGACCCAACGGGTCACTGTACAGTCTACTTGTTAAATTCTTTTTTTTTCTTTTTTATACACATATAGAGTGGTTATAACCCAACGGGTCACTGTAAACGTCTACTTTTAAAATTCTTCTTTTTTTATACATATATAGAGTGGTAATGACCAAACGGGTCACTGTACAGTCTTCTTGTTAAATTCTTCTTTATTTCTTTTTTATACATATATAGAGTAATTATGACCGAACGGGTCACTGTACAGTCTACTTGTTAAATTCTTTATTTTTTTATTTTTTTATACATATATGGAGTTGTTATGACACAACGAGTCATTGTAAACGTTTACTTTTTCAATTCTTTTTTTTTTCTTTTTTTATATATATATATGGAGTGGTTATGACCCAACAGGTCATTGTAACGTTTACTTTTTAAATTCTTTTTTTCTTTTTTTATACATATATAGAGTGGTTATGACCCAACGGGTAACTTTAAACGGCTTACTTATTAAATTCTTCTTTCTTTCTTTTTTTTATACATATATGGAGTGGTTATGCCCCAACGGGTCACAGTAAACGTCTACTTTTTAAATCTTCTTTTTTTCTTTTTTTATACATACATAGATTTGTTATGACCCAACGGGTAACTGTACAGTCTACTTGTTAAATTTTTCTCGTTTTCTATTTTTATACATATATGGAGTGGTTATGACCTAACAGGTCTCTGTAAACGTCTACTTTTTCAATTTTTCTTTTTTTCTTTTTTCATACATATATGGAGTGGTTATGACCCAACAAGTCACTGTACAGTCTACTTCTATACATCTTTTTTATTTTTTTATTTTTTTATACATATATGGAGTGGTTATGAACAAACGGGTCACTGTAAACATCTACTTTTAAAATTCTTCTCTTTTTCTTTTTTTAAACATATATGGAGTGGTTATGACTTAGCAAGTAACTGTACAGTCTACTTGTTAAATTCTTCTTTTTTTCTTTTTTATATATATATAGAGTGGTTATGACCCAACGAGTCACTGTAAACGTCTACTTTTTAAATTCTTCTTTTTTTCTTTTGTATAGATACATGGAGTGGTTATGACCCAACGGGTAATTACACATTCTACTTGTTAAATTCTTCTTTTTTTCTTTTTTTATACATATATTGAGTAGTTATGACCAAACGGGTCACTGTAAACGTATACTTTTTAAATTCTTCTCATTTTCTTTTTTTATACATATATTAAACTCTTTTTTTTATATACATATATGGAGTAGTTATGACCAAACTAGTCACTTTAAACGTCTACGTGTTTAATTCTTCTTCTTTTCTTATTTTATACATATATGGAGTGGTTATGACCCAACAGGTCACTGTACGGTCTACTTGTAAAATTCTTCTTTTTTTCTTTTTTTATACATATATGGGGTGGTTATGATCTAACGGGTCACTGTAAACGTCTACTTTTTAAATTCTTCTGTTTTCCTTTTTTATACATACATTGAGTGGTTATGACCCAACGGGTGACTACACATTCTACTTGTTAAATTCGGCTTTATTTTTTTATTGAGAAATATATGGAGTGGTTATGATCTAAATGGTCACTGTAAACGTCTGCTTTTTAAATTCTTCCTTTTTTCACTTTTTATACATATATAGAGTGGTTGTGACCCAACGGGTCATTGTACAGCGTACTTGTTAAATTTTTTTTTTTTTTCATACATATTGATAAATATATGAAGTTGTTATGACCCCTCGGGTCAATGTAAACGTCTTCTGTTTAAATTCTCTATTTTTTCTTTTTTTATACATATATGGTGTGGTTAAGACCCAACGGATCACTGTAAACGTCTTCTTTTTAAATTATACTTTTTCTTTATACATATATGAAGCACCCATTGTCCCTATTCAGCAGTAGCCTCCGGGTCTTAAATTGTAGAAGCACCCCCGGTTCTGGGTCCTATACTGTACAAGCACCCCTAGTCCCTATACTGGAGAATCACCCATGGTCCTATTCTGCAGAAGTCTCCAGGTTCTGTATTGTAGAAGCACTCCCGGTGCTGGGTCCTATACTGTAGAAGAACCCCTGGTCTCTATACTGGATAAGCACCCATGGTCCCTATTCGGCAGAAGCCTCTATGTTGTATATTGTAGAAGCACCCCTGGTACTAGGTCCTATACTGTAGAAGCACCCCTGGTCCCTATACTGGAGAAGCAATTATTGTCCCTATTCTGCAGAAGCCTCCGGGTTCTATATTGTAGGAGCACCCTCGGTTCTGGGTCCTATACTGTAGAAGCACCCCTGTACCATATACTGGAGAAGAACCGATGATCCCTATTCTGCAGAAGCCTCAATTATGGATCCTATACTGTAGAAGCACTGCTGGTCCCTATAATGGAGAAGCATACATGCTTCTATGCTCTATATTGTAGAAGCACCCCCGGTGCTAGGCCCTGTACTGTAGAAGCACCTCTGGTACCTATATTGGAGAAGCACTTATGGTCCCTATTCTGCAGAAGCCTCTATGTTCTATATATTAGAAGCACCTCCGGTGCTGGTCATTATACTGTAGAAGCACCCCTGGACCCTATACTGGAGAAGCACCCATGGTCCTATTCTGCAGAAGCCTCCGGGTGCTAAATTGTAGAAGCACACCCGGTTCTGGGTCCTATAGTGTAGAAGCACCCCATGTCCCTATTCTGCAGAAGCCTCTATGTTCTATATTGTAGAAGCACCCCCGGTGCTGGGTCCTATACTGTAGATTCACTTCTGGTACCTATACTGTAGAAGCACCCCTGGTCCCTATACTGGAGAAGCCCCCGTCTCCCCTACAATTTGCTGACAATCCCCCCCCTAAATTTGGCCTGGGGCGCTCACACCGGCGAATGCTAACACTCCCCCCCCCAATTTAGCCTGAGGTGGTAACATCGCCGAATGCCGACACTCTCTCCTCTCAACAGATACTATACTTACTTCACACCTCTCAAAAAGGAGGAGGTAATGCCTACGAGGGTGGTATCATGACAACAGAACGGGCGTAGGGAGGAAGGAATATTAATTAAGAAAGGAAGGTGGGAGTGAGAGGGAAAGAAGGGTGGTAGTGTGAGTGATTTTCTTCCCTACACTTTTTTCCTCTGACGTCATTTTCTGTTAAAATTGTGACTTGGCCTTATTACTCAAATTATACATGATAGCATTGATTTCGTTTTAAATTAGTACTAAACAACGTTGAAAAATGGAGTTAAAAATCACCCCCATTGGAGAAAAGTGCTCAGTCGACCCCCAAAGACACAAATTTTTTTTCCGGTTCCGAGATATTACACGTGCCTTGGCTGGCCGGTCGGAATGATGTCACCCGTGTGACCGTTTGTTGGGTACCCTCGGAGGAGAAGCTTTACATACATACATACATACATACATACAGAAATGTGGGATTTATATAATAGACTAGCAGGGCTACCCGGCGTTGCCCGGAACCATAAAAAAAACAAATTAGAAGAAATAAAATAGGGTGTGCATGTAACATATTTATATGAAAACCTCTATCTCTCTTTCTCTCTCTCTAGCCGTTTCTCTTTCTTTCTTTCCCCCTTCCCCATTATTTCCCTCCCTCAACCCAGATTATTCCTCTCTCTTGTTTTAATGTTTTGAAAAAAAAATAATGTAATTCATTTACCAGAACTATCTGGTTTAAATGTAATCTTACATTTATTGCTCCTGGACAACGCTGAGTAGAACTAAACACAATAACATTCTTAATCCCAGGTAATTCCGTCCACCCACTCACCCACTTTCACAATAATATGAAGAGAAATAATGTTAATACTGAAAATAGACGAAAGAGATTTAAATGTAATACTGTAATTTACATTTATTGTTCCCGGACAACGCCGAGTAGAACACAAGTTTGGTACCCCCCTCACTTATTAAATATAATTTTACAGCACTGCCAAAAGTACAGTTAAAATCAAAGTATAAAGAGAAATGATGTTGTTAATGACAATTTTATTGTTTAATGCGGAGTAGGACACAAATTTCTGTCCCCCCTCCCCTGATTTACCAAATATTAATGAATGAAAATAATTAAATGAAAAAAGGAATGAAAATAAGTGAATGACAAAAATGAATGAAAAAATGAATGAAAATTTAATTTAAGAAAATAATGAAAATATGAAGGAGAAATGAATGAAAAATATGAATGAAAAAATGAATAAGTATTTAATTAAAAAAATAATGAAAATATGAAGGAGAAATGAATGAAAAAAATGAATGAAAAACAGGTTAAAAAAAGTGCCGTTAGTTATTAAGCAACCCTTGCTTTACTGTGGACTCATGTTAAAAAAATGACGTTATGCTTCACTATGGACCTGTGTTCAAAAAAGTGCCGTTATGATTCAGCAACTCTTGCTTCACTATAAACTCATGTTCAAAAAAGTACCGTTAGCGATTAAAGAACCCTTGCTTCACTATAAACTCATGTTCAAAAAAGTGACGTAAGAAATTAAGCAACCCTTGCTTCACTATGGCCTCATGTTTTGTTAGGATTAAGGAACCCTTTCTTCATTATAAACTCATGTTCGAAAAAGTGCCGTTATTAGTTAAGAAACTCTCGCTTCACTATACACTCATGCTCAAAAAAGTGCCGTTAAGAAATTAAGCAATCCTTGCTTCACTATAAACGCATGTTCAAAAAAGTGCCGTTAGGGATAAGCCAACCCTCGCTTCACTATGGACTCATGTTCAAATAAGTGCCGTTATGGATTAAGTAACCCTTGCTTTACTATGGACTCATGTTCAAAAAATTGCCGATAGAATTAAGCAACCCTTGCTTCACTATGGACTCATGTTCAAAAATGTGCCGTTAGAAATTAAGTAACCCTTGCTTCACAATGGACTTGTGTTCAAAACAGTGACGTTATGATTAAGCAACTCTTGCGTCACTATAAACTCATGTTAAAAAAGGTGTCGTTAGATAAGCAACCCATGTTCCAAAAAATTGCTGTTAGCGATTAAGCAACACTTTCTTCACTATGGACTCATGTTAAAAAAAGTGCCGTTAGCAGTTTAGCAACCTTTCACTATAAACTTATGTTCAAAAAACCTTTGTTATTGAGTAAGCAACCCTTGCTTCACTATAAACTTCATGTTCAAAAAAGTGCCGTAGTGGATGAAGCAACCCTAGCTTCACTATGGACTCATGTTCAAAAACGTGCCGTTAGTAATTAAGCAACCCTTGCTTCACTATGGACTCATGTTCAAAAAAAAGTGCAGTTAGAGATTAAGCAACCCTTGCTTTACTATGGACTCATGTTAAAAAAAGTGCGGTTAGGGATTAAGCAACTCTTGCTTCACAATAAACTCATGTTCAAAAAAGTGCCGTTAGAGATGAAGCAACCCTTGCTTTACTATGGACTCATGTTCCAAAAAGTGACGTTATGGATTAAGCAACCTTTGTTTTACTATAAACTCGTGTTCAAAAAAGTGCCGTTAGCGATTAAGCAACACTTGCTTCAATATAATCTCATGTTTCGTTAGGATTAAGCAACCCTTTCTTCACTCTAAACTCATGTTCAAAAAAGTGCCGTTACAGATTAAGAACCCTTGCTTCACTATGAACTCATGTTCAAAAAGTGCATTTAGTGATTAAGCAACCCTTGCTTGACTATGGACTCATGCTCAAAAAAGTGCCGTCAGGGATGAAGCAACTCTTGCTTCACTATGGACTCATGTTTAAAAAAGTGTCGTTCGTTATTAAGCAACCCTTGCTTTACTATAAACCTATGTTCAAAAAAGTGCAGTTAAGGATTAAGCAACACTTGCTTCACTATAAACTCATGTTCAAAAAAGTACCGTTATGGATTAAGCAACTCTTGCTTTACTATGGACTCGTGTTCAAAAAAGTTCCATTACAGATTAAGCAACCCTTGCTTCAGTATAGACTCATGTTCAAAAAAGTGCCGTTAGAGATTAAGCAACACTTGCTTCAATATAAACTCATGTTTCGTTATGATTAAGCAACCCTTGTTCACTATAAACTCATGTTCAAAAAGTGCCGTTAGTAATTAAGCAACCCTTTCTTCACTATCAACTCATGTTCAAAAAAGTGCCGTTATGGATTAAGCAGCCCTTGTTTTTCTATAGACTCATGTTCAAAAAAGTGCCGTTAGGGATTAGCAATCCTTGCTTCATTATAAACTCATGTTCCGTTAGGATTAAGCAGCCCTTGTTTCTCTATAAACTCACACCGCCGAATGCCGACACTCTCTCCTCTCAACAGATACTACACTATCTCCATACCTCTCAAAAAGGAGAATGTAATGCCTAGGAGGGTGGTATCATGACAACACAACGTGCGTAGGGAGGAAGGAACATTAATTAAGAATCGAAGGTAGAAAGGGTGGGAGTGAGAGGGAAAGAAAGTTGGTAGTGTGAGTGATTTTCTTCCCGACATTCCTTTCCTCTGACGTCATTTCCTGTTAAAATCGTGACTTTGAATTATTTCTAAAATTATACATGATAGCATTGTTTTTTCTTAAATTACTACTAAATAACATTAGAAAAGTAAGTTAAAAGCCACCCCCATGTGAGAAAAGTGCTCCGTTGACCCCGAAAGGGTCAATTTTTTTTCCGATTCTGATACAAAACACATCGAGAGGCTGGATAGTAAGAATGATGTCAACTGTGTGAGTGTTTGTTGGGTACTGTCGGAGGAGAAGATTAACATACATACATACAGACAGGTGAGATTTATATAATAGACTAGCAGGACTACCCGGGGTTGCTCGGGGTCATAAAAACATAAAATAGAAGAAAAATCGCGTGTGTAACGTCTTTATATTCAAACTTCTATTTCTCTTCCTCTCTCTATAGCCGTCTCTTTATCTTTCAATTTTTCTCTTCCCTGGTCGCCCCATTTCATCGCTTCTTTCTCATTTTGCCTTTTGCGAAATCTGTTTCTTCCGCACGATTCCTCTTCCATTGCTCAGGGCAAAACTATGACATATTTCTATAAAAAATACCACCTCTGTCTGCGGCTTCTATACAGGTACTTATCGCCGCCTCGGTGCTCATACCATATACATACCTATCGCCGCCCCTGTGCAGATACTATATAAGTACCTATCGCTGCTCAGGTGCACATACTAAATACTTATTTATCGCCGCCACTATGCACATTATATATACGTACCTATTGCAGTCCCTATGCACATTCAACATACGTACTTATCACTGCCCTGGTGCGTATAAAATATACGTACATATCGCCGTCCCAGTGCATATGCTATATACGTGCCTATCGCCGCCCCAGTGAATATACAATATACATACCTATCGCTGCCCCAGTGCAGATACTATATAATTTCCTATTGCTGCCTTGGTTGGTACGCATACTACATAAGTGCCTATCGCCGCCCCGGTTCAAATACTAAATATGTACCTATTGCCACCCCGGTGCGCATACAACATGAGTACCTATCACTGCCCCAGTATGCATACTACATAAGTACCTATTGCTGCCCCAGTGCGAATGCTTAATACGTACCTATCGCTGCCCGGGTGCACATGCTATATATGTACCTACTGCTGCTCCGGTGCACATGGTGTATACGTCCCTATGGCCGTCCTGGTGCACATACTATATACGTACTTACTGCCGCCCAGGAGCGCATGCTATATACGTACCTATTGCTGCCCCTGTTCACATGCTATGTACGTACCTATCGACAACCCTATGCACATACTATATACGTACCTATTGCCGCCTCGGTGCATACTATATACATATCTATTGCCACCCAGTACGAATACTATATATGTACCTATCACTGCCCCGGTGCGCATACTATATTCGTACCTATCCCCGTACCGGTGTGCGTACTATATACTTACTTATCTCTGCAAGGGTGCGTATACTATATATGTACTTATCTCCAGCCCAGTTTGCATACCTAAGAACCTATATTAATGCGCCCCTGTCATATTAAAGACCAAAATTGTGTTTGTTTATGTTTTTACACTGTCAAAAATAATTAGTCATATTAATGCGCCCCTGTCGTATCCAAGAACAAAAAGCACGTGTATTCATGTAGTGTCACTATCATGAAAACAATCATATTAATGAGGCCTGTTTACGTTAAAGTTGAAAATAAAAATTACCCCATTCCCCACCGAAAAAAAATTATTCTCAACTCCCCCACCCCCCAAATAAATATTTCAGTTAAAAAAAAAAATTTGGTCCCACCACCCAAAAAATTATCCCGACCCCTCCCCCCCATTTTATACCCTCAACCCCCCACCCCCAAACATATTTCACTAACCCCAACCCTCAGAAATGTTTTAACTTCAAAAAAGAAAAAAAAATTCGGACAAACCCTAAAATATTTGACTGAGTGAGACGTTGATTAATATGTATACAAATATTAGTGAAAACAATGGTTGAGCATACTTATTTATTCATGTAATTTTACTGATTGAGACGTAATTTTATATGAATACCAATATTAGTGAAAATAATGGCAGAGAATAATTATTTATTGCTTTAATTTTACTGATTTAGACGTTATTTAGTATGTATACAGATATTAGTGAAAACAATGTTCAAGCATAATTATCTCTCTTCTTACTTTACTTATTGAGACGTTATTTAATATGTATACACATATTAGTGAAAACAATTGCAGCGCATCATTATTTCTCTTCTTGCTTTACTTATTGAGACGTTATTTAATATGTATTGACAATATTAGTGAAAACAATGGCGGAGCATAATTATTTATTCATTTAATTTTACTGATTGAGACGTTATTTAATATGTATACAAATATTAGTGAGAACAATGGCGAAGCATTATTATTCATTCCTTTTATTTCACTGATTGAGACGTTATTTAATATGTATACAAATATTAGTGAAAAAAATGGCGGAGCATAATTATTTCTCTTCTTACTTTACTGGTTGAGACGTTGTTTAATATGTGTACAAATATTAGTGAAAACAATGGTGGATCATTATTATTTCTCTTCTAACTTTACTAATTGACACGTTATTTAGTATGTATACAAATATCAGTGAAAACAATGGCGGAGAATAATTATTCATCTTATTCCTTTACTTATACAGACGTTATTTAACGTGTATAAAAATATTAGTCAAAACAAGTGCGGAGCTTAATTATTTCTCTTCTTACTTTACTTTGAGAGTTGTTATTTAATATATACATAAATATTAGTGAAAACCGTGGCGGAGCATAATTATTTCGCTTCTTACTTTACTTTGATAGATGTTTCCTTACATGTATATAAATATAAGTGAAAACAATGGTGGAGCATAATTGCTGCTCTTCTTACTTTACTGATTGAGACGTTTTTAAATATGGATAAAAATATTAGTGAAAACAATGGTGGAGTATAATTATTTATTCCTTTAATTTTACTGATCTAGACGTTATTTAATATGTATATCAATGAAAACAATGATGGAGCATAATTATTTCTTTTCTTACTTTACTTATTGGGACGTTATTTAATATGTATACACATATTAGTGAAAACAATGGTAGACCATAAGTGTTTCTCTTCTTACTTTACTTATTGAGACGTTATTTAATATGTATAGAAATATTAGTGAAACCAATGGCGGAGCATACTTTTTTATTCCTTTAATTTCACTGATTGCAACGTTATTTAATATGTATATAAATATTTGTTAAAACAATGGTAAGCATAATTATTTATTACTATAATTTTACCGATTGAGACGTTATTTAATATGTATACAAATATTAGTGAAAACAATGGTGGAGCGTAATTGTTTTTCTTCTTACTTTACTTATTGAGACGTTATTTAATATGTATGCAAATATTAGTGAAAACAATGGTGGTGCACAATTTATATCTCCTCTTACTGTACTGATTGAGACGTTATGTAATATGTATACAAATATTAGTGAAAACAATGGCGGAGCATAATTATTTCTCTTCTTACTTTACTTATTGAGACTCTATTTTATATGTATACAAATATTAGTGAAAACAATGGCAGAGCATCATTATATCTCTTCTTACTCTACTTATTGAGACGTTATTTATTATGTATACAAATATTAGTGAAAACAATGATGGAGCATACTTATTTATTCATGTAATTTTACTGATTGAGACGTTATTTTATATGAATACCAATATTAGTGAAAACAGTGGCTGAGCATAATTATTTCTCTTCTTACTTTAATTTGATGGAATGTTTTTAATATGTATATAAATATTAGTGAAAAAAATGGCGAAGCATAATTATTTCTCTTCTTACTTCACTGATTGAGACGTTATTTAACATGTATACGAATATTAGTGAAAACAATGGCGGAGCATAATTATTTATCTCCCTACATTACTTTGATAGACGTTATTTAATATGTACATAAATGTTAGTGAAAACAATAGTAGAGCATAATTGTTTCTTTTTTTACTTTACTGATTTAGAGTTCTTTAATATGCATACAAATATGAGTGAAAACAATAATGGAGCATAATTATTTCATTTTTTACTTTAGTTATTGAGACATGATTTTATATGTAGACAAATATCAGTGAAAACAATGAGTGAGCATAATAATTTATCTTCTTACTTTACTTATTTAGACGTTGTTTAATATGTATCCAAATATTTGTGAAAACAATGGTGGTCATAATTATTTATTCCTTTAATTTTACTAGTGTTGACGTTATTTAATATTTATACAAATATTAGTGAAAAAAATGGTGGAGCATAATTGTTTCTTTTCTTACTTTACTTATTGGGACGTATTTTAATATGTATACAAATATTAGTGAAAACAATAGTGGACCATAATTATTTCTCTTCTTACTTTACTTATTGAGACATGTATGCAGATATTAGTGAAAACAATGGCACAGCATAATTATTTATTCCTTTGATTTTACTGATTGAGACGTTATTTAATATATACACACATTTTAGTGAAAATAATGGTGGAGCCTTATTGTTCATTCCTTTTATTTCACTGATTGAGACGTTATTTAATATGTATACAAATATTAGTGAAAATAATGGCGGAGCATAATTAGTAATACTCTTACTTTACTTATTGAGTGGTTATTAAATATGCATACAAATATTAGTGAAAGCAATGGTTGAACATACTTATCTCTGTGCTTACTTCATTTATTGAGACGTTATTTAATATGTATACTAATATTAGTGAAAACAATGGTTGTGCCAAATTATTTCATTCCTACTTTACTCATTGTGAAAACTCATTGTTAAAACAATTACGGAGCATAATTATTTCTCTTCTTACTTTACTGATGCCGACGTTATTTTATATGTATACAAATATTAGTGAAATCAATGGTGGAGCATAATTATTTCTCTTAATTTACTTATTGACACGTTATTTAACATGTATGCAAATATTAGTGAAAACAATGGCTGAGCATAATTATTTTTTCTTTTGATTATACTGATTGAGACGTTATTTAATATGTATGCAAATATGAGTGAAAACAATGGCGGAGCATAATTATTTATTCCTTTAATTTTAGTGAGTAATACGATATTTAATGTACACACATTTTACTGAAAACAATGGCAGAGAATTATTATTCATTCCTTTTATTTAACTAATTTAGACGTTGTTTAATATGTATACAAATATCAGTGAAAACAATAGCTGAGCATAATTATTTATCTTTTTACTTCACTTATTGAGACATTATTTAATATGTATACAAATATTTGTGAAAACAGTGGCGGAGCATAATTATTTCTCTTCTTACTTTATTGATTGAAACGTTATTTAATCTGTATACAAATATTAGTGAAAACAATGATGGGGCATAATTATTAATTCCTTTTATTTTAGTGATTGAAACGTTATTTAATATGTAGGCAAATATTAGTGAACACAGGGGTTGAGCATAATTATTTCTCTTCTTACTTTACTTTGATGGACGGTTTTGAATATGTATATAAATATTTGTCAAAACAATGGCAGAGCATAATTATTTCTGTTCTTACTTTACTTATTGAGACGTTTTTAAATATGTATACAAATATTAGTGAAAACAATGGCGGAGCATAATTATTTCTCTTCTTACTTTACTTTGATAGACGTTGTTTAATATGTATATAAATATTTGTGAAAACAATGGCGCAGCATAATTATTTCTCTTCTTACTTTACTGATGTTGACGTTATTTAATATGCATACACATATTAGTTAAAGCAATGGTGGAGCATAATTATTTCTCTTCTTACTTTACTTATTGAGACGTTGTTTAATATGTATACAAATATTAGTGAAAACAATGGCGGAACATAATTATTTCTCTTCTTACTTTACTTTGATAGACGTTATTTAACATGTATACAAATATTAGTAAAACCAATGGCTAAGCATAAGTATTTGTCTTCTTACTTTACTTTGATAGACGTTATTTTATATTTATATAAATGTTTGTGAAAACAATGGCGGAACATAATTATTTCTCTTCTTATTTTACTGATTGAGACGTTATTTAATATGTATACGAATATTAGTGAAAACAATGGTGGAGCATAATTATTTCTCTTCTTACTTTATTTATTGAGACGTTATTTTATATGTATACACATATTAGTGAAAACAATGGCGGAGCATAATTATTTCTCTTCTTACTTTATTTATTGAGACGTTATTTTATATGTATACACATATCAGTGAAAACAATGGAGGAGCATAATTATTTATCTACTTACTTTACTTATTGAGACGTTATTTAATATGTTTACACATATTAGTGAAAACAATGACGGAGCATAATTATTTCTCTTTTTACTTTACTTATTGAGACCTTATTTTATATGTTTACAAATATTAGTGAAAACAATGGTGGAGCATACTTATCTCTCTGCTTACTTTACTTATTGAGACGTTGTTTAACATGTATGCAAATATTACTGAAAACAATGGCTGCGCATAATTACTTATTACTTTAATTTAACTGATTCAGACGTTTTTTAATATGTATACTGATATTACTGAAAACAGTAGCGGAGAATAATTATTTCTCTTCTTACTTTACTTGTTGGGGCGTTATTTAATATGTATACAAATATTAGTGAAAACAATGGCGGAGCATAATTATTCATTCCTTTAATTTTAGTGATACTACAATAACTACACACGTCTCAAAAAGGAGGAGGTAATACCTGGGAGGATGGTATCATGTCAACTGAACAAATACTATATCAACTCCACACTACTAAAAAAAAAATCCGGTAATGCCTAGGAGTGTATAATGACAACGGAACGGGTGTAGGGAGGGAGGAAAGAATATTAATTAAGAAAGGAAGGCAGAAAGTGTCGGTGTGAGACAGGAAGAAGAAAGGAAGGAAAAAAGGGTTTTAGTGTGAGTGAATTTGTTCCCGGCACTTCGTTCCTATGACGTCATTTCCGGTTTATCGTGACTTGCTTTTTTTCTCAATGTATACATGATAGCATTGGTTTCTTCTCAAATTAGTACTAAAAAACGTTGAAAAATGGAGCAAAACGCCATCCCCATTGGAGAAAAGTGCTCAGTTGACCCCGAAAGGGTCAATTTTGGTTCCGATTCTGAGGCAATACACGTCCGGAGGCTGGCGGGTTGGAATGACGTCAACTGTGTGAGTGTTTGTTGGGGAGTCTCGGAGGAGAAGCTTTACATACATACATACATACATACATACATACATACATGCATACATACATACATACATACATACATATATACATACAATATTTATGTGATGGATTTAAACAAACTAAGTTATAGGTCATTTGGCGAGATAATTGCAAATTGCAACTATTTTTTATGCAAGTCGCTCTAGACAAAACATGACGCCACTTGATTTTAGGAGCTGAAAAGAATTCTACTTCAAGGCCAAAAACTAGCAAACGATAAATGTTAGATTGACAGAAAACAGTAATACTCACCCCTTTGTCAGAAAAATCGCCCAGGGAAGGTGAGGAGAAAAGGACAAAATAAGGGAAGCATAGAACAATTATAATGGACATTTTTTCAAACATATCTTAATCCTAAAACTGAGAAATATTTAAGCATGTATTTTATGGGATAACATTTGACATGTTATTTCCTTCTTTTATCATCACGTCGCATCTTCTTGCTCACATGAGTCCGTTTGTATTTCCATGTACTAGATGAATTTTGGCCTTTCATTTTCAAACAAGCTTGCACCAGTTGTCTGCGGTTTCAAACTGCATTCATTTGCATAATTCCCAGTGAACATCTCCCTATTAAACCTTCTTCTTTGATTCAGCCGATAACAAAAGATTTAAAATTATTCAGTGGCGTTTTGAAGTTTTACAGATAAATGTCCGGCTGTTTTATTTTGGGGTTCACGGACTTAGTATATCCATTACTTTGAATCAAATTTATGTTCTATTATTTTTCGGTTCGAGATTATCATATCATGTGATAAGTAATTTGATATCATCATATCATGATGATTAGTAATTTGATATCATCATATCATGCTGACTGGTAATTTTATATCATCATTTAATGCTGATTGGTAATTTGATATCATCATATACTGCTGACTAGTAATTTAATATAATCGTATCATGCTGATTGGTAATTTGATATCATCATGTTATACTGACTGGTAATTTGTGTATCGACTGAATGACACTACCCTTAGTTCATTAATACCAACAACTCTTGATCGCATATTCATAGGAAAGAAACACCACGAATGAGTTTTTCGGGCGACAGTGAAGCTAGCGTAGATAATATCAGTATTAAATGGACAGACTTCACTCGCGGGCAAGTAAAACATCTATCTACGATCTAACGTACCGAGTTGACTAATTTTTTTTAACCAATGGATATATCTTTTTGGATAATTTAGGTCCGTTAGAAGGACGTCTTTTTTATTTTAAAAATGCTTTGGCTGCCGAACGATCTTTTTTTACTCCCCTCTGGGGTTAAGCGACGGAGCAAACCAATTCTATTTAAAATGATTTTGCAACGTTTTCAAAGAGTTTTCTTTCCTTACTATTGCTGCCTAATGTTTTAAAAGTTCAACATAATGATAAAATGGCTATACCATCTACGTGGTTCTTAATACTTGACTGTTAATTATCCTATTATCATTAGAAATCAAATTTGTAATGAAGAACTGTGTATTTATTTGTATATAAATAAATATAAAACCATCCAGCCACGCAAAAGTTAGCGCGTAAAACACGTGCCATTTTCAAACCCGGAATGAAACAATTTCAAGTAGTGAGGGGAAGCGTGTAAGCAAATAGAAAATTAGACAAACCTCGCCGCTTATATACTTTTTTAATAAATAAGTAACATTTAGTTACTTAAGCTGTCAAAGCTAAATTACGTTTTTTAACATGGTTCATCCCAAAAAAGGCAGGCTGCCACTGTAGACGTAAGGGGCTATTGAGAAAAAAGGGTGAAAGTTTTTTGGAGAGGACAACCTAAATTAAGAACTATGCAGCGAGATGTCTGTTTACATTAGTGTCAAATTTCTGCATGTCAGTAACGTCAGAAAAGCTGGGAGCAGGGAGGGGGGTCCAGAGCAGCACAAGGAAAGAAGCTTTTGGAGTAGAAAGCTCTTCGGCATCTGGAGACCTCCACAGTGTATGGATGGGATTTGGCAGATTGTCGGGTTGGTCTAGTGAATTTACGTCGTAGGGGTACCAGAGCAGCAGGCTCGTCAGAGCACAATCCATTGAAGTACTTGTAAAACAGGCACAAGGAAGCAACATTGCGGGGATGGGACAGGGGCTGGAGTTTGGTGGATAGTGAAGGATCTATCAAGTTGGCAACTCTTTTTTGGACCTTGTCTAAGAGGGAGAGACTAACGGATGATGCACCAGCTCAGATGTGACAACAATACTCCATGCATAGGCGGATGGTAGCTTTGTAGAGATATAGGATAATGTCAAGTGTGAGACGTTTACTGGCACGGTAGAGAGAGCCCACCGTCTTTGCAGCAGCCTTGGCAATGTCTTCAATGTATTTGTTCCAATTCATGCTATTAAGCTTATTAGAAATGACAATAATAATTTACATATAAAAATTAAATTACTGATGTAATTCTGTTAGTTTATATGAATATTAGTGCGTCATTTTTCCGTCATTTTTATGGAGTGTGTAAAATAGAAAATTTGTAGTCTATTAGTAAAAGTACAGCCAGTCGCAGGATGACTAAGTTGGCTCCTTCTACCGTTTCAAAAATTACCTGGATCCTAATGTGATCTTCTTACTATATAAGTCAAATCCGTCCCAAGATGGGGCACTGCTGCCTCATCCGAGGAGCTGCCACTCAGAGCAGGCTTCATTACCTTGACAGAATACAGAATCGACTTTGAAATCTAGTGGGGATGATCTCCTCTGTTCCTTACATCCGCCTTTTCACAGAAAGGAAGTTATCAGTCTCTCTTTACTCTTTCTTTATTTCTATGGAAGGTGCTCGACTGAGCTCAAATATCTGCATCCTTCTTATAAGACATTCACAGTAAGAACTTACCCCCCTCTAAGACAACAACGAAGAACTTTCATTTCTTTCCGAGTGTGCCTAGCGTCAGATGAAATTTTCAAGAACAGAGTGACTTCACAAATACTTCCAATCTGTTGAACACATTGTCACGGGAACTGCTTCCATTCAGATTACAACTTGGTTTTATTCAAAGCCAATGTCAAAAGATTCTTATCTCGTCAATTCATCGGATCATAATCCATTGAAGTATTTGTAAAACAAGCACAAGGATGCTACATTGCGGCGATGGGACAGAGGCTGAAGCTTGGTTGACAGTAAGGGTCTTATTAGGTTGGCGATTCTTTTTTGGACCTTGTCAAGGAGGGAGAGACTAGTAGATGATGCACCAGCCCAGATGTGACAACAATACTCCATGCATGGGTGAATGGTGGATTTGTAGAGATACAGGATAATGTCAGGTGTGAGGTGTTTACTAGCACGGTAGAGGGAACCAACCTTCTTTGCGGCAGCCTTGGCAATATCTTCAATGTATTTGTTCCAATTCATGTTACCTGTGAAGGTTAGGCCGAGGAGTTTGAATGATGAACTCTCAGGTAGGGTGTTATTTGCCATGACAATCGGTGGTTGAAAAGGTTCCTTGTAGTTATTGAAGGAAAGGAGCTTTGTCTTTGCGGCATTAAAAGTTACCAACCATTTATGACCCAAATCAACTACAGCCTGGAGGTCATTTTCTAAAGATTCAGCTATTGCCTCGGATATGATCGCGTCTGTTTTACCAACATTGCGAGAGTAAAGCGTTGTGTTGTCAGCAAATAAACCAATCTCAGACTCTACGTCATCAGGGAGACCGTTTATGAAGATCAGGAACAGGAAAGGTCTAAGGATAGATCCCTGGGGTACACCAGCATTTATGTCATGTTGCTTAGATGAACGGCCATCGAGGGCAACCTGGATTTTTCTTTTGTCTAGGAAGGATCTGGTTATATTTAGTAATTTCCCAGTAATACCGTATGAGCGTATTTTCAGGAGAAACCCATTATGCCATACCTTGTCGAAGGCCTTGGATATATCAAGCGCTACTGCCCTAGCTTCACTTGCCTTGTCGAGTGTATGATACATGCGTTCCGAGATGACCGTTAGGATGTCTGCAGTAGATCGTGCTTGTCTAAATCCATACTGGCGGTCAGAAATAAGTTTAGCATTAACTAGGTGCCGTACTATCGCTAGATTGATTAAGGATTCAAAGATTTTAGCAAAGATCGGCAGCAAACTGATTGGGCAATAGTTCTGAGGATCGGTTCTATTCCCAGAACTCTTGTAGACTGGTACCACAGAGGCAATTTTCCAGCTATCGGGGAAGCAAGATTCAGCTAGACATTTATTGTAGAGTTTGGAGAGGACAGGGGCCAGTTCAGCAGAGCATTTCTTTATTACTATTACAGGTATAAGATCAGGCCCACAAGCTTTGGAGGTGTCAAGGGTTTTTATGATGTCTCTGACCTGGGATGAGGTGATGACCAGGTTATCAAGTGTGGCTTCGGTCAGCAAATGGAATTGGGGGAGAGGGTGGTTATCTGAGTCCAAAGTAGAGTTAGAAGCGAAGCGTTGGGCAAGTAGTTCAGCCTTATCAGTGGCCGTGCAAACGACATCATTGTGGTTTGATAGTGAGGGAATCATTGATTGACCATTATTCACTACACTATTGTAGATTTTCCAGAAATCACGAGTACCTAGTTTCTGTGACTGGATGCGTTTTTTTTTTGTTAACTCATTATACCTTCTTTTTGCTTCACCTATCACGGCCTTGCAATTATTTCTTGACTCTATGAATTTATGTCTATTAGTAGCTGACTTACGGCGGCCGAATTTACGGAATGCTTGTTGTCTCTCAGAAATGGCAGCTGCACATGCCGAGGTGAACCATTGAGGAGAGTGAGGCTTGCTAAAGAATCTTCGCATGGGGACATAGGCTTCAATGCCTGCTCTGACCCATTCAGTTAGTTCGCTTGCACACTGGTTGGCAGGGAGTGACAAAGTTTCCCTCCATGGGGCGTCGCTGATGTGATCTCTGATTGACTCAAAATCAGCCTGCTCGTAATATCTCGTTGTTTTGAGCAAAGGTTCATCAGCTTTTGGACGACTTTTTAGGGTGATATTTATCATTAGCACAATGTGATCAGCATTCCAGAGTTGGCTATGAGCTTTCGTCACACAAGCCTCGGGCATTGAGGTCAAGAAAAGGTCTAGAAGTGCGGCTTGTTTGTCTACTCGATCGGGGATGCGGGTCGGAAAATCGACAGTCTGAGAGAAGGAGTGAGCTAAGGAGAAATTATACGTAGAGTTGCCGGCTGCGTCAGTAAGGCTGGAGAATCCCAACCAGTCACGGTGGTGGGCATTAAAATCCCCAAATACATGTATCTGGGCATTCGAGTCAATTAAGAGTGCTCTATCTATGCTTACAGAGACAGAGTTTAGCAGAGTACAGTCTTGGGTCGACGGGGAACGGTATAAGAAATATAAGTAGCTGACGTTGTGATGTAAAGTCAATCTACAGCACATGTAGTCGTGTTCATCCGATTCTAGCATATGTTCTCTAGTCAGGGGGAGGGTGTTCCGAACATAAACTCCTAGCCCGTGCATATGTTTGTCAAAGTCTTTACGGTATAGTGGGAGGAAGTCAGTCATGTCAAAGTGGTGAGACGAGATTGGGGATTGAAGATAAGTTTCACTTAGAGCTAGGATATCCGGGGTGTTTGTTAGGAGAAAGGTTTCTACGTCGTTGATGTTGGTTCTAAGTCTCCGGATATTTGTGAATGCGAGCCTCAAGGGCGTAGGCGAAAGTGTTTTTTGTTGGATGTTTGGTTTAGGTTTGCTTTTATTTCTATGTAATAACATGTTTGTTTTGATTATAGAGTGGGTTGGCTAAGGTGGGTACTTGTTTGGTGCCAATAAACTCACACAAGCTGTCTAACCTGTACCCTCAACCTGTCGGAACAAGAGAGACCCAGACTGGTCATGTAAGACTTAGTGACGAGAAAGGTTTTCCCAAGTTGCCCAAATAGAGAGAAGGAGAACGGCGTTCATTGTCCTAGTAAGAAAACAAGGCTAGGCACTGAGTGTTTAGAGACGTCCCCATGCTGTTACCTCTGCGCCTGACTAATAAACAAAGAAGGAGTGCAAGGGCCGGCGATAGGCAGAACCTATCTACTCCTTAAGCAATTGTAGGTTTGCAAACCGGATATTTTGTTCGAGATTCCAACTCTAGGAAGGTTGTCGATCAGGACTAAGGAGGCCTCCCTCCCCAACGGTTTACTGCCATGGCGTAAGTAGCAAGGTTTTCTGCCAGAGATTTCCTTCTCTTAGATGGATAGCCTTACAAGGTCTTACGGGTCCAACACTCCGAGAGGGGTAAAAATACCCTCGCCCGTTTACTAGTCGGGTATTTCCTATCCCCCGCAGGTTAAAAAATATATATATATAAAAAAAATAAATAAATAAAAATAAATAAATAAATAAAAACTTCCAATATAACGTATATATACACATATATATATATATATATATATACATAAACATATATATATATAAACATATATATATATATTTATATGTACATATGTAGATAGAATAAGTTCAATTTAATACTAAGAAGGGAACTGAAAGTTAAAGATAGGTTTCCCTCTCGCAGGGGGGACATCGAGAATTACAGCTAGTTTGCTATTTATAGATTGAGTCCCAACTATCTTGTAGCGTTTAAAGTAAGAAGGAAAGAGAGAGAGAGGGAATAAAATAAAAAATTAAATAAAGAAAATAAAAATACATAAAGAAAGAGAAAATATACGTCATGCTTACGTCACGGCTGACATTTTTAGTCGTATTTTCTGGAGCAGTGCCAACTTCAATTAAGAACGTTTGATTTTCTTATGTGAATTATAATGGGGAATACTTTCTGCCTTGTCACAGTCTTTCCCTCTGCGAAGCAGCAATTGGAACTGGATTTCAGCACCTGATATTTCCAGCTTTTGTTAAATCCATGATGTTAAGCCAATAATTCTTTGTAAAACGCCCCTAGATTCAAACTGATGTTTGAATGTGAGCGAGTCAAGAAAGCCGTTGATGTGATCAATCAGATTTCTATGAATATTTAATCATGAAGTCAATTTTTAAAAGCCTTCCAAGCATATAGAAACGACGTTAAACTAATGAGAATTATTATCCTGCTGCTGATGATGATGATGATTATGATAATGATGAAACATTTTCTCTACATATAGGGATTATTTTAGCGAATGTAGCAAGAATATTGAACGTAAGCGCTGAAATTGAAATGTGACGACAGATTATGAGTGAAGTAACGAAAACAGGGGATATAATTTGCTAAGTTTACTTGGCAAGCAATAAAAAGTATATATACAGCAGAAAAATGGTGATTATACAGAACGATGTGGTTAGGTTATCTCAACAAACATGTTCGAGTAATTGCTTACACGTAGGGATCCCACCAATTCTGGCTCTTTTCGTGTAAGAATAAAGTTTAATCTTAGAAACCGTACTGGCAATATCTAAGCTGCCATCTGAGAGCTTCGTTGAGATATAGTCAACCCTTCTCCAAGATGGTGACGAAGGAGCGCGGTTAGATCTCAGCGACTGTGGTTGATGACGTCTGTCACTAAGTGATCAACTGTTTCCTGCAGGGGATTTAAAAGAGGGTGGAATTCAGTGTGCAAGGGATTTTATAGGTGGCTCATGTGATCCATAAGGAAGCAGGGATGGGTTACCCGTTGACCAATCCACGGGACATTAAAGGGACACAACGATCTACCAATCGATGAGTGTGTCATGAATAGATCTAAATATACACGCCAAATTGTGTTTAAAATTTGCAGTAAATAAATCGTTGTAAATTGTACACGGTGATTAAATTATTCATAATTCTTGAAAGTCAGCCTGAAGAATATCATATCCTGATATAAACCACAACTTCATAAAGTGTGTGCACAAAGAGCAAGTGAACCAAGCTATCGAAACAGATTCATAGTAATTTTGTTTTTACTCATAGCATTAACTGACACTATATTATTGTGTTAATACTGTTTCTGACACATAAACATAAATAATTATTTAAAAGTCTCTTTTGCGGATAAGCACTTGGAGACAAATAATAAAAAACATACAAATATACAAAAAGTTCCTTTACTTTCGTTTGCTTGCTACATGTTCTCTTATACAAACAATAATAACTTTTATTTCTCATCGTTTGGTGTAGCTGATATATATATATATATATATATATATATATATATATATATATATATATATATATATATATATATATATATATATATAAACGCCAAACAATAACACATTTCCTCAAATGAAACAACACTCTTTCAAATCGAAAGACATTTCTTCAAATGGATTTACATATCTGATGAGAGCGGACCACCGCTTCAAACGCGTTATATAAAATTATAAAATGATGAAATAACACAATAATAAATAAATGTTGAAAAATACGTTTTACAAATGTTGGTAGGTTACTCCTTTATATATATATATATATATATATATATATATATATATATATATATATATATATATATATATATATATATATATACTCTTGGAAGTTGTTCAACCATTAAAACTATTTTGAGAAAAAACACTTAGTCCCACGCCCTTCGTTGGAAAACTACTTTGCTTGTCAGTCAATTAATATTTTGCAGTAACTACACTAGTTAGTTTCCAAGAATTTACGCTAGTCTTAATAGTATTTAAGGAATCATCAGTTGTTTAATATGAAAAAACTGTTTGGGGAATTTAAACATTATAATTTATTTAAATATTACATTAAATATACAGAAAGAGAGAGGAGTAAGAAAGAGATAATGGTTATACCTTTCCAATAGTATTGAAGCGGAAGTGTATATCATTTTGACTCGATTTAACTCTTCTTACCGATCCAATTGTCCACTCAACAACCTTCGAAAAGAAAAGTAATAAGCTTTTTATTTATTAAAATATCGAATTGGCATGTCCAATTTTCCGAAGGTGTAAGATAACTTTTAGTGGTGTAGTAGTTATCGATTCATATTGCGCATTTGGTCAGCCGTTAACGTGTTCTTGGTCGACCATAGTGCATCACTTCAACATGAATGTAGGCACAATTGTAGGATAAACAGTATTCTCAATCCTAAGTGGGGTAACTAATTTAGGAGAAAGAAAATTCTGAAATGTAGCACTTTTCGACTTATACGTAACCACAAAGAAAACAAATGCTGGCAAATCAACCAGAAGCCATACAAGAACACAATCGCCCACATACAGAAAGTAGAAACATTTTTAAGTGAAATATAAAATATCTGACTATCTTTGATCTCACCTAATTTCATTAATATATATTACTACTGGTATATCGTTATATACACAGTTAGGTATGTGTATATGTTTTATTCACTATATGTCTAGGAATAAGATTAACTTATGAATTAATAAACAGATCCTTATGAATTAGAGAATATATATTCTGGGCAACACAACATGGGCACATTATCCTTTTATAAATATTACCTTTTAGGGTATGTGCCTCCTCAAACACATACTCTTCAATAAAAAAAAACCCTGTGAAAATAAGGAAGATAAAAAAAATTTGGTATAGAAAAGAATTGCTCTGCATCAAATTTTGAGTTATTTTATGCAATACAATCTTAAACGTTCATTAAATGTTCACGTTAAATGTTCACGCGCCTGAGCGTATGTGTGAAGTAAAATCCTGAACTCGAACTTATTATAGATTATGAGATATGTATTTAAGGCAACACGGGAAGCAACGTGGACACATACATTTCTTTTTGTAAACCTTATAATTTAGAGAGTGTGCCATAGAAACTGCGACCTTCCGCTCCAAAAATTATTATATACTATTTTTTACCAAATAAGTAACATTTAGTTACTTAAGCTGTCAAAGCTAAATTATGTTTCGTCACTATACATAATGTATTATACACTTCCTAAAATGGGTAATCTTCCTGTGTTCTTATGAAACGCGACACGATTTCTTAAAAATAACATTTCAATTAATTCAGAGATAACAATAATTAGGCACATACTCTTCTCAGCAGGCGTGTTCAAGTGGGTCATGGGTGTGCGTCTGATCCTTTTAGTAGTCTTATAGGATGATACCGTTTGGGAATACTAGGTCATGTGACTCTTGTTCCATCCTTCTATCTGATGTCATAGTTCCACAAGAATCATCCCACTTAGGCGATTCAAGTATTCATTTCAATCGACCACAAGCGTTTACAAGTCTTCCACGTCTGGCAAAAAGTCACCGATTCGAAGCAGCTCTCTCCGCACATGTCAATATAAAGTGAATCGAACCAACCGACAAATACAATGATTGCATGGCTATAAGGTTGGTGGAGTAGCTGATATTAAGATTGTTCAGTCAGCAGCTTTAATTGCCTGTCGGCCTCAGGTTACTTTTACCAGCCACCGTTCAATTAGATTGTTGTTCCACTTAACACGAATCTTCATTGCTGTAATGTCTTCGTTTAAAGTGGAAAACCAATCTATTTTGATGAAGGAATCTGTGAAAAAAGTGTCCTGCAACGTTAGAAACACGCCTATCGTCAATCCTACTTAGGTTATAAAGTAGTTGAAGTAACCGATTACGCACCGATTACGCCGGGAGGGAGACTATAAATATAACTGTTATACAATTATACAACGCCCATTACTTTACGAAACTAGATACTCATGAAACTAAATGCTAACATACTTAGTTACTAGCATAATTATTCACAAATAATTTTTCGAAATATTTCCCATTTATTTCAGTTTTATATATTTATATACTAGTGTTATCATATTAAGGAGAGTTTACTTTAACAGCAACCTTTATGTTGTAAGCTTATAATCTTACCCACTGAGCTATGCAGATATATTTTGATATTCCTAATCTTACGCTGATAGATAGATTAATTTAATTGTGTAACATGTTAGACACCTGTAATTAGTTCCTTTAAGTGGCAGCTACAGACTTAAAACTACTTCCATTATGTTCACATTCAAATTGTATATGTGAATACATTTATACTTAAGGTACACTCCGTAGCATGTCCTCGTTTTTAGGGATAAAAATTCACACAGACGGAAAGTGTTATCTTTTATTACATACATTATATATATATATATATACACATATATATATATATATATATATATATATATATATATAAAAGAGAGAGAGAGCGATAAAGAGAGAGAGAGAGAGAGAGAGTAAAGAAAAACGGAGAAAGAGAGAGAGGCAGACAGATAGACAGATACATAGAAAGGCGTGGTGTACTAGATAAACCAAAAATATTCACTTACATTTTTTTTATATTACGAAAATGAAAAAAATATATTCTTTGGTTTTAGATCATTTTTATTATAAACAATGGGGGGGGCAGAATCGAAACTGCACACTCGATGATTTCAGCCTGATAATTTCCCAACTAAATAATTCAGACATTTTTAAGTCGACCTTTAAAATAAGACACATAAGTCAGAGATATGTATTTGAAGTTTTAAGGAGTTCTGTCCCCATGGTCACTAAGAGGTGCGGACACATAGATATTCGGCACATTGAAGGTAACGTAGAGATTTGAGAGTACTTATATCGTCTTCCGCAGAGAATTTGATACGCATGATATAAATTCCATCAAAATTGAATTTATTTGAAATTTTAAACGAGCTTCGCCCTCATAGCTACCTTAGGTTAGGAGGGCACTTTTGGGGCACTTTCATTGTCTCCTCCAGAATATTTCATGTTAAGGATTTAAATTTCATAAGAATAGAATATATTTAAAGTTTTAAGGGGATTATGCTCTCATAGATCTCTTAGGTGTGCACTTAGAGATTTGAGAAAATTCAATTGTCTTTCCCGATAAATTTTACAAAAGAATACACTTTTACATTTTATATAGATTCTCTGACCTTTCTTTCTATATGGACACACAACAATCTCTCTCACATACATTGAGTTATATATATATATATATATATATATATATATATATATATATATATATATATATATATATATATATATTGTATAAGCTTCTTTTATAAAAACATTATTGACTACATATATATGACTATACATGTTTCAGCTGCAAAATCCAACTTCATCGAGCCATATCAGAAAATTGAACTAAGAGGAATAGATAAGATTACATTGTTACAAATCGTTTTAGATTCTATGAAGGAAGAGCTAGTCATACAAGAAGGTTCCAATCATGAATAAAGACGAAGAATTGTTGTTAAGCACCGGCATTCGACAGAAATCTTATCCGAAATTAGTGAAACCAAGCAGCACAACAGTAATGCAATTCACAGGAAGACTGAGAAAACTTCACTTCTATTGAAACGAGAATGTAATTCTTTATAGAACATCAGAATGAGAAAACTTCACTTCTATTGAAACGAGAATGTAATTCTTTATAGAACATCAGAATGAGAAAACTTCACTTTTATTGAAACGAGATTGTAATTCTTTATAGAACATCAGAATGAGACAACTTCACTTTTACTGAAACGAGATTGTAATTCATCAGAATTAGAAAACTTCACTTCTATTGAAACGAGATTGTAATTCTTTATAGAACATCAGAATGAGACAACTTCACGTTTATTGAAACGAGATTGTAATTCTTTATAGAACATCAGAATGAGAAAACTTCACTTTTATTGAAACGAGATTGTAATTCTTTATAGAACATCAGAATTAGAAAACTTCACTTCTATTGAAACATCAGAATGAGGAAACTTCGTATTGGGAAATACTTTTATGGACAGAATAAACGGAAATTTAATTAGCTGGTCACAATTATCAGAATCATATGTGGAGAAAAGATGGCGAGGCATATTTACCAAAGAACACTGTACTAACTGTCAAATTTGGCTGGTCTGATTTTCGGCGAAAGGTGTTCTTCATCCTTCGTGTGAATCAGATGATTCTGGTGTTGGCATTAGTTTCCCCGATGTTTTTCTAGTTTAAAATCTTTCTGGAAATACATCGGGTACTTACGGGATGGACCACAAGAAGGTTGCCAACACCCCTAAGTGCAAGTGGTACTGTAGAACCGACTGAATTCGAACTTGGAACACCCAGGTCTTCAGTCCATGTCGATATCTACTTAACCACCGTTACCTCCCTGCGAAAGGTGTTGACAAAACATGGATGATGGAGCGTAAAATGAATGCCAAAAATATAAACATAAAAAATCATAGAAGAAAATTTGGCGCATTCTATTCAGAGTCTTTAGCTTCGTCATGATTGGATTTTCGCACAGGATAAATAAACCAAGTATTCAATAAAATGTACGAAGTGACTTGTCAAAAATAATGACGATTTCTTGAAATAGTCAAGTCAGTTCCCAAATTTGAATCTAATCGAAAATTGTGACGATATTTGAAAATTAAAATCCGAAAAAACGAACAACAAATATAAAACACTAACAACACACATTAATTTTTGAATATACTTATGAATATTCATATAATATACTAATACTTAGAATTAGCTATAATCTAATTAAATAGATACTATTACATCCTTATTTCAAAACATTGATACATAATTACATTACATTTAAATAGCTTACATTTATATATATATATAAGTTTTATGAATTTACTTATGATAAACCAAATTATATATGAATTTTTAGGAATAGCAACTACATAATCAAATAAATACATTTACATAATTTTCTGCAACACAATGATACATAATTACACAAACAAATATAGTTATATCTATTTTCTCTTTTGCAATCCATACTTTCATTATTTTTTTTTTCTTTTTTTTCTCTTTTTTTCCTGTCCTCTTCGTCTTCCTCATTTATTTTTCTAATGTTATTTGGAACGTTATATAAACCGTTGACTTCTGAACGCTCACTTTCAAACTTGTATCGGCTGTTCTGCCGTATCACATTTCTCAGCGTTCTAACTGCTGAGCGCTTCCTCACATTTATTTTTCAGACTTTGATACTAGTTGCTGTATTTTTTCTATTTCTTCAATCTCCCGTCCTGATGAAACCTTCTAATAAATGTGAAACATACATAGATATTTAATTAACATTTTGCTTTTTCTTATTTCATTTTCCATTACGTCGGTACATTTTTCCATTTTATATATATATATATATATATATATATATATATATATATATATATATATATATATATTGGAGTTATAAACAAACAGATCTGGTTCCGTGATTCGAATCGTGCGACCTATTTGAATGTTATTTCTACACTGACAATTCATTACTGTGTTAATGCTGAAGTTCGTTGCACACGGTTGCTTTTTAATCAAATGGTCGGTTATAGAAGACTCGTATAGTTTCTTAAAAGTCCGTTGACCAAAAGGTTCTATACCTAATTTTACTAGGGATGTGTTTCTGTATTCAGTTGCCCACGTAGCAGTAACTCATGTTTCATCTTGAGTTGTGCTCACTCAATTTTCCAC
>OY744529.1:50508146-50625646 GCA_963556195.1 Sepiola atlantica
ACTTACGATCTCCGAGCCTAATCGTGTTGTCATTTCTACTTCCCGGCATCCATATTGCTGGATGTTTGACAGTCGACCTTTTATTTTGTGTTTATTTTGACAAGGAGTGGCGTCTCCCGAAATATCTCATTATTTTCAATTATCCAGATACTATACACATTTAATACCATACGTGCTGTTTATTATTTAGGATTCGAAAATAAAATAAATAGATAATTGTAAGATGTCACATTCGATTGTTTATTTTTGTTCTTTCCAGCTTCTCATCAATCCGGCAATCTGCATTGCCTTCAGCCTTTTTAATATCTTTATTACTATTCCCACTAATCCTTCAAGCAAACTACCATTCTTATTTTAGTATATATATATATATATATATATATATATATATATATATATATATATATATATATATGTATATATATATATATATATATATATATATATATATATATATATATATATATATATATATATATATAAACAAATGCACGCTTGAACTTGAGTTGAGCACGGTTCTGAAGACGACACATTCCCGAAATATTATATCATACAAAGTTTCCCCCAGACCATCTTGATACAGGTATTACATAACATTGTAACATTGTGTATATATACAGATATATGTGTGTTTGCTAATATATATATATATATATATATATATATATATATATATATATATATATATATATATATATATGTGTGTGTGTGTGTGTGTGTGTCTGTATACACTGTATAAAGGGTGAAACTATTTAACTTGCTCCACCATTATATGTCTTATTTGCCTCAACTTGTGTCTATCCGTCACACCTCTGCATTGTATTGCCTTCTAAGTATCACATTTCTATATACAAGTAAACAGTGCTTCAAGCAAACTACGTAAACCTGTTATATATATATATATATATATATACATATATATATATATATATATATATATATATATATATATATATATATACAAATTCATTTGCTTTTGACACCTGAAGATGATTCAACGAAGAATTGAAAACGTTGGTGAAACCTATAGAACATTTATTATTTTTTGTGATTTTAATACAAAAAAAAACATCAGAAAAATTGAAAAAATGTACAATTAAATAGTCGAGTTCTGTTATTTTTAACAATGTATCATATATATATATATATATATATATATATATATATATATATATATATATATATATTATATATATGAAGAAAAGTGGGGAAAAATGATCCAACGTAATGTAAAATAAAAAAGGAAAGCCAAAAACTATGTGATGTATTCATTAACGTTTTGTCTTTATTGAAAGACTTGCTCAGGATGAAGAAAGAAATCTAGAAAACTCATAAAGAATATGAATTTGGATTTGTCAGAAAGTGTCCAGATTTTGGCATGGTTGTTGACGTGAACAAGAAGAGAATGAAACACATGATTTTGGTTGTAGCGTCATCAGCAGTGTCCTGTCTCCAAAAGAACGCGAGATTAATGGGATTGAATGCTTCGACTTATTAGCTTATGGCTATATATATATATATATATATATATATATATATATATATATATATATATATAGAGAGAGAGAGAGAGAGAGAGAGAGAGACTTACGTTTACTTGTGGGTATGAAACATGGACGCCTTTGTTTAGCTTAATTACCAAAACTATATGTTAATCCTACTACTACTACTACTACTACTACTACTACTACTACTACCACTACTAAGCTTTAATCACGTATTTAGCATTGCTGAAGTACATGCATAAAATCTATACAAAATATGTTATATCACTTTATAATATAATATATGTACATAAATGAAATAATATATCATACTAGGAAATCACATCTTTAAAGCAATACCGTTATACAGATTTTAAAACAAGATTCTGAAAAATATCAATGAAAAGAAGCTGATTAAAATAGAATGACTTTATTAAAATTAAACCCAACGTTTCGGGATTTACATGATACTCATGAGGAAAAACAGGGTGTGTCGCCAGTCGAAACACTATATCAACGATCGTATTTTCTTGTTTTGATGTATTTCTCTCTTCATCTTCTAATTATTGTCAATTAAACAAATAAAATAATACTTCGCATTAAAAGATCTTCATATACACTCATATACTGTATAGGCGCTATTTTATTCCTAGCCAGGTTCATATCTTTCTTAGTAGTATTAATGACTGCAATATTTCTTATAGGATTTTAACTCGTCATGATCGATTCAATGGTTCACGGCGGAATACGTTATGTTAATCACTCAATTCATTGCATGCATGCGAAATTCAAAGTTTCCAGGTAAAAGAAAATTGTTCGCTTATTCTCACCCGCGATGCACACGATGAAACTGATACCGCGATTGCCAACCTTGACGTTTAACGATTTTTCTAACTCAAAAGCTAGAATTTAATATCGTGTTATTTATTTCCTCTGCGTGAATCTTAAAAATCTTAAAAAAATTTTTTATAGGAACAATTAAATATGGTGTTCCTTTTTGTCAAAGGTATCCTAACCTTTTTATGTGGGGCTAGGTCCGTTCGTAGGTTTGAAACCTATTTTATTGGTAATATGTCGAAGTATTTTGAAAATAAGCTCTGTCCATCGCTTGATCTGTCACTTTAAGTTTACAATAACATTTGTTTTGTTTTATTTCTTAACGAGTCCCCGCTTATTAAAGCCGTAAGGCGACTCGAGGATAATGGTAAATGAGTTAGTAAGGTGAACACAGAGAGGATTATAATTTGATTATTTAAGATGGCGGATCAACAAGAATATGTTAACATTGGACTTAAAAACGACCATGTTGTAGTTAGTAGGACTGTGATGCTTCAGTTCAAAATATCATTTTAGTTTGCGATGCTTAATTTTAATATAGCAGTTTTTTGGAATGTCAGACTAAAGTTTAGAATAGAATTTCGTTCGTCTGTCACACTGAAAGTTAAATTAACATGTTAGTTGGTATGTCGCGCTTAATTTCGATATAGCATTTTTGTAAGATTATCACACTAATGTTTGAAATAACATTGCTATGTCTAACTTAAAAATATTTTTTCTAACATAGTTCACCCCAAACAATGCAGTACGCCACTGTAGACGTAAGGGGCTACCGAGAAAAAGGGTGAGAGCTTTTTGTTTTTTAGGGGGGGGGGGGGTAAACCTAAATTGGGAGTTGTGCAGCGAGATGTCTTTTTACATTAGTATTAAATTTCTGCATGTCAGTACTATCAGGAAAACAGGGAGCACGGAGGGAGTTCCAGAGTCCAGCAGCACGAGGAAAGAAGCTTTTGGAGTAGAAAGCTCTTCGGCATCTAGGGACCTCCACAGTGAATGGATGGGATTTGGAAGATTGTCGGGTTAGTCTAGTGAATTTACGTCGTGGGGGCACCAGAGCAGCAAGCTCATCAGATCACTTAAGTTTAAGCTGACCTCTGAAATAGCATTTCGCACATTTGCCAGGTTTAAGTTTTACATATCATTCTTTGTGGGCTGTCAGGCTTACGTTTGTATTAGCATTTTCGTTGGTCTTTCATACGTGTAAAAACAACATTTTCGTAGGTCAGTCAAGATTGTCAGAAATGGCATTTTCTGTCGGTCTGCAAAGCTTAAGTTAAAAACACAGATTTTATGGATATCTGCTTTTTAATTCGATTTGACGATCACACTAGACACTTTGATGCACAGAACAAAGCAGACTCCGCACTATTTATCGATCAATGAATTTTTTAATAATTTTGACTTATTTTCATCTCATTAGTTTCGAAATTCTCAACACCATCTTTCGATTCCTTGATCATTTCACGCACTCAATAGAAGAAAGTTAATGACAACAGGTGTGTGTCGGAGTTCATTTCTGTTTTTATGCAGTTTTAATTTATATATATATAAATTGTTCTGATCAACTTCAGGTAGTATGCTATATATATATATTTGTCATTCGCATATTTTTATTTCTCTTCCTTCATTATATATATATATATATATATATATATATATATATATATATATATATATATATAATTGCCACATTTTTATAGAATAAGTCCTTCTTAGAAGATTGAAATGTCCGGTTGTGGTCACGCAAGTTGCTCTGCAGCCCCGACTTATGTTGTCATTTCTTTATCGCCATAGGTCTTGTAAGAATATCTGTAAATGTAGATGGCCATGCTCTACGCTTGTACGATACGCAGAGAACAAAGCCTGGTTTCAGTGATAAGCCGATGCCATAAAACTAAGAGACGATTGAGAGCGCAGGTTTTATATCAGAGTTACATCGTGCCTGGGTTCTATACCAGATATTCTTACGCCCCGCAAATAATATATATATATATATATATATATATATATATATATATATATATATATATATATAAGTGCAGATTAGTCGTCCGAGGCTATAGCAATGCGATGTGGTTGCCGTAAGATGTGAAAAGAAATAAACGCAGGGAGAAAGTGAAACTCAAAACGATTTATTAATATATTTATTAATAAATCGTTTTGAGTTTCACTTTCTCCCTGCGTTTATTTCTTTTCACATCTTACGGCAACCACATCGCATTGCTATAGCCTCGGACGACTAATCTGCACTTACATTTACCAACAATGCTTCAAGCAAACTACAATCTCCTTTTATATATATATATATATATATATATATATACTAATGATAATAGAATTAACGATAAGTGAAATATCGTAAAGTGATCTATCTCGATAAAGTAAAGCTCAATACGTTGAGTAGAGCAATTGATTTTAAAGAAAGAAAGATGAAGATAAAAAATTGCATAAAACTACATAAAATTATATAAAGTTACATAAAATTAATAAAAATTTTATTACATCGAAAGTTCAGATGCAAGGAGTTACGTTAATCCTTAAACCATTGTTTTACAAAGATAAAACTCTTCTCGTCAGAGGATAAAATTTGGTAATGTGTTATTTACAATAAATGAATATTACCTAGTTCCATTTCACTTTGAAAAATGGCAGAATAAAACTAGAAAGGTTGGGGATAAAGAAATAAATGGCCGGGAAGGAAAAATTAGCAGTATTGAGTAGCCAATTTCGAAGACAAAAAGTGCTATGGTGCAGATTGCAAAATAGCAAAAGTTTGTAGAATTTGAGAAAGTTTTTTAACAATTTTTCGAGAGTTTCAAGTAAAAGGTGAAAGGTTAAAACATATCTCACTTGGTCCATATGGATTCGTACTCCGTTATGTGTTTTGTTCCGTAGAGTTACAAGTAAAAATCCTAGACTGGTATTTTAAATATCCAATTCGGCAAATCCGAGGTGTCTGTTTAACAGACAATTTTCACCTCGGATTTGCTTTTTTATCCTCTTTGAATGAAACTACATTAATCTTAATATAGTTACCTTTTTATAGTTACCTTTTTATAGTTACTTTTTTTACCCCTTTTGAATGAAACTACATTATTCTTAATATAGTTACCTTTTTATAGTTACCTTTTTATAGTTACCTTTTTTACCCCTTTTGAATGAAACTACATTATTCTTAATATAGTTACCTTTTTATAGTTACCTTTTTATAGTTACCTTTTTTACCCCTTTTGAAGTAAACTACATTATTCTTAATATAGTTACCTTTTTATAGTTACCTTTATATAGTTACCTTTTTTACCCCCTTTGCATGAAACTACATTAATCTTAATATAGTTACCTTTTTATAGTTACCTTTTTATAGTTACCTTTTTTACCCCTTTTGAATGAAACTACATTATTCTTAATATAGTTACCTTTTTATAGTTACCTTTTTATAGTTACCTTTTTTACCCCTTTTGAATGAAACTACATTATTCTTAATATAGTTACCTTTTTATAGTTACCTTTTTATAGTTACCTTTTTTACCCCTTTTGAATAAAACTACATTATTCTTAATATAGTTACCTTTTTATAGTTACCTTTTTATAGTTACCTTTTTTACCCCTTTTGAATGAAACTACATTATTCTTAATATAGTTACCTTTTTATAGTTACCTTTATATAGTTACCTGTTTTACCCCCTTTGCATGAAACTACATTAATCTTAATATAGTTACCTTTTTATAGTTACCTTTTTATAGTTACCTTTTTTACCCCTTTTGAATGAAACTACATTATTCTTAATATAGTTACCTTTTTATAGTTACTGTTTTATAGTTACCTTTTTTATCCTCTTTGAATGAAACTACATTAATCTTAATATAGTTACTTTTTTATAGTTATCTTTTTATAGATACGTTTTTTACCCCCTTTTTCGTGAAACTACATTAATCTTAATATAGTTATCTTTTTATAGTTACCTTTTTATAGTTACTTTTTTATTCTCTTTGAATGAAACTACATTGATCTTAATATAGTTACCTTTTTTATAGGTATCTTTTCATAGTTACCTTTTTGCCACCTTTGAATGAAACTACATAAACATTAATATAGCTCCAGTTTCGACCACTGAGGCTTAACAGCTGAGTGCAAAAATGCATAATGAGCGGTTTTAATTGTTGATCAGTAAATGTTGTACATCAATATTTAAGAATATCCGTCCCAAGACAGGGAAAATTAATTTATTATTCCCCGCCCAGAACAGCTTTGCGCCAATTTAATGTCCTTTTCATGAAGACGAACATCAAGATATACTAATACTAAACGCATGTCTATAATCTCTATCATCATTGTGATCGAAATCAAATTACCAAATCTCGATTCTAGAAAATGTCTAAAATTTAAAAGGTTTTAAAAGAAATTAAAATTCACGGAATGTTGCTTACTTGGTTTCTAATGACCATGGATCAAATTCAAGGCACATCTAAATATTGGAATTTTCACATTAGAAGGTGTGCCTTATAAAAAACTTTTAAATATTCCACTTTAAATGGTTGTTGAATGTTTACTGTAAGATTTTTACAAAAATCGAAAGCATTTTAACGTTCATGAAGAGCTTTAGCCCCTTTTTTACCCACTTTACATAAATCTAAATTAAAATAAACACTGATCTTATTTGAACTCCTTACGTCTAACAGGTATGCTCAAAAATTAATAATGATCGGTTCATTTGTTTAAGAGAGAATCTTGTGCATACAAATATATCAACATATAAACATATGAATATACCATATATATATATATATATACATATATCAGAAGGATCATCGCTAAAAGCTTATCACATTTTTTTTATTAAACATCGTATCACATTGCAGTAAACTTAAGATGCACTTATCTTAGACATTTAAATCTCGAAACTCTGTTTTTTAAAGCTTTTCCACTTTTGCAATCTCCGATGAAAAAAATGGCCTTCACGTTGTCAGTAGTGATTTATCACTGATAATAACCGGTGGCGTTTCTTGGAGTCGTAATGACACAAATTTACGTAAGATTTCCAGTAATTTCCACCTCTTTTGATAACCATTGGAAATGATTTTGCGTCATCGCAACAGCCACCTACCATTTATTTCTAATGGCAACGACGATTCGTCTGTGATTTGAGTAGAAATAAGCCTCTCCAATGTGTATTTTGTGTAGTACCAGCCGAGCCTGATGCCGTCACATTATGTTTTTATTAAGGGAAGGCCGGCGGCAGTTTATGAACTTTCTTGCAGTTTTAGTTGTCTTGGGTTCATGCAGTTGTGTTCTTTCTATCTTTTTTGTTTCATTTCGTTTACAATTTCCATGTGATTGGTTAGCGTTTATAGTTTATGTGGGTTTGTTTCCTCATTCGAGGATTTTCTGTCAGATTTCAGCTGTTTTAACTATTGCTGTCCGTTGTATAGCCTTAGTTTTTCCTTTGCTTCCAATTTCTCTCAATATTTTTTCCGGATGTTTTGGGACTGTTCCTAATGATCCTATGATTATTGGTATTATATTGATGTTCTTCATGTTCCATATCTCTTTTCAATGTTATCGCAAGTCGCATTTTTTTAGTCTCTTTGATCTTCACTCTGTGCTTCGTTGGGACGGCAAAATTTACGATTTGGCAGGATTTACAATTCTTGTTGACTACTATAACGGTTCTTGCTTGGGTGAATACTTCCTTACTCACACAGTCGTGTCTGTTGTTGTATACATTTGGAGTTAGTTCGTTGCATTAACTTATGTGATTTACTATTTCGTCTGTTGTTCACATTTACTTTCTTTTTGATTTTGTTTATTTTAACTTTGATATAGTTAGTTCTAATCGCATTGCTATGTGCAGCTGTCGGCAGCGATTTTGTTTCTCTGTACTAATGTCCTCTTCGTAACCACGTTCGAGTGTTTTTGTTAGTTTCTTCTTTCGCCATTCTTATGAATCGTCCATGTAGCCGTTTCTCTTCCCATTTGTTTCTCGCCTTTTTGTTTCTCGTTTCGCTACTCCCTGTCTCGTTCATGTTGACTGTATCTCTTGCTGCAGTTATCAGTTTTTCTGTGTTCTGGGTTATGTATTTTTTCAATTCTATTTTGTGTCATACACGCAGTCTCCTATACTTACCAGTTCTTTTATCCTATTCTCTCCTTATCACATTAAGTCGGTCAACAGCATCCTTCCGGTGTAGTTTTCTAGTGAAGATGCATAAGTTCTTTTTTCTCCAACCTACGAATGGACAAGACTATCTCACTAGATATTTTTCCCATGTGTTTATTACTTTTACTAGATTTCTACTATATAATTTAATTCTAAGAGTTTTCTTGTTCTTCTCGGGTATTATTTTGCAATCTTCTCTTTCGTTTTGATTGATTTGATAGTATCTGCTTATCAAATCCCCCCTTCAAATCACATAAACAACTATACTGGTCTTCTATAACTTTACAGCAGCACTTTTTATTGACGCCACCTACCGCCGGATATCGCCACTAAGAACAATCAAGGATTTGTCTCACGTGACTCAAATCAACGAATCAATCGCCACTATTTAAAAATAAAGAACATCGTCTAAATTTGATGTTTTAAGAAATACAAATCGGTGCTGATTTTTATGTTCCCCCTGAATGCAATATTTTTCTTTTCAGTTTATTTTTATTTTAATTTCGTAACTTTTCAAAATAGAATTGACGTTCATTGATTTTCCCCACATTGCTCTCGATTTAAATATGATTTACTTTTCGTTTTTAAAATTTTATTTTGGTGCTGGTATAGATAAGGGCCCAAGCTAAAATCGACTTAGCGTCGTTAGTGTTAGAGTCATGGTCAGGGTTAAGGTTAAGGTCAGGGTCAGCTTGGGTCCTAATCTGGACCAGTACCTTTATTTGTTACTTTTCAAAACAGAATTTACGTTTATACAATACTTAATCTTTTCTCAGTACTTCTGCAGGTAACGGACCCTGTTGAAATAATAACGTTATTATTTAGAAACCCATTCTTAACATGAGGATCGGGCTTTGTTAACTATTCTCTAGTTTTACGCAAACATTTCATGAACAAAAGATACCATAAAAATTGAATTTAACTTAAATTTTAATTTAGTTACCATCTAAACACGTCGAGAAATAATGTAGCTAACATGACTCAAGTTATAAACGTGTCTTTTTTAACTATAAAATTATGAAAGGAAGTTATTGTTCTTCCTTAGCCTGAATATTCCCTTTCGGTTATAAATATTGCGACTATATCATTCCAACCCATTTTCATTTCGGCGTTTCACAAAAGTTGTTTTCCAACTATCCGAACTATGTTAACATTAAAACGGTGTATGCTCATTTAATTCTATGATACCACATTATATTTTGTTATGCTGTATATATACGAGGCCCATGTTGAAAGTATCCGACCTTACACAAAAAAAAAAATTTAAAATACGTGACAGGGTTAGGACCCTAATCCTCTTACAAAGTAGCCCCCTTGTGCTTGCACACACTTAGCCCACAGATCCATCGACTACCGGAAGCACCTCTGGAAGTCTTCTTTTGGAATGGTGCTAAACTCTTTTTCTGGACTAAGGTCGGATACGTTTTAGACAGGTCTCGTATATATGTATATATATACAGGGTGACCCCCCCAAAACGGGCCCCAAATCTAATTAGGCCCCGTTTCTTAGTGTTTCGTCCGAATTAAATGAATTTTGGGGCATAACTAGTTTATTATATTCACAGCATCATATCAAAACACTTGGGTATTTGGCCTTTTTTTCTCCGTTCTACAGCATGTGTTCTAGATGGACTCATTTTAGCTCCGTGAATTTCTTGAGGCGCAGAACGAAGTTGTCCATGACGTTCTTACAGACTGAATTGGGAATGGCTCTCATCTCCTCCCTGATGGCTTCCTTGAGTTCCGTGATGGTTCTGGGTTTCCTTGCGTACATTCTGTCCTTAAGATAGCCCCGAAGGAAATAATCTGGGGGGCTTAGGTCCGGGCTATGGGGTGGCCACTCAAAATTAGTCTTGAGACTGATCATTCAGCCTCGGAAGTTCTCTTTCAGCCAATCTCAGGACAGATGTGAGGTGTGAGAACTTGCTCCGTCTTGCTGGAACCAGAACTTGCTCATGAGCCACGGGTAGAGGGCTTTGAGGACCTCCACATACCGCTCCTTGGTGACTGTCACTGCTGCGCCAGATTCTTCGATGAAGATTGGTCCGCTGATGCCTCTGACCGAGATTGCAGCCCACACCGTGCAATTAGGAGAGTGCAGGGGCTTGGTGGCCACTTCATTGGGTCTGGACGACCCCCAGAAGACATTTGTCTTGGAGTTCGTCTTTCTGTCAAGATGGAAGTGGGCTTCATCTGAGGTCCAAAGGAGATTAAGGAAACCTGGTGTCTCCTCGATCTTATCGAGCATCTTGACTGCCATAGCGCTCATCTGCTTCTTGTCTGAGGCTGTAAGGGTCTGCAGTGTCTGTATTCTGTATGGGTAAGCCCTGATATTGTTCACCAGCACTCTCCTGCAAGTCTCACGGGAGATACCGAGGGACTGACTTCGCTTACGCACAGAGCGTTTCGGACTCTCCTGGAGAGACTCTCTCACACTTTCGACCAGCTCGGCTGTCCGCTTCTTATGACGTGCCGAGTGGCTTGGACGGTTCTCACTGGCAGCGTTGAAGTTCTCCACAGTCCCATACTTCTCGAAGTGGTCCCCCCAGTTCTGAATTCTGCTTCTGGGTGGAGCCTCTTCGCATTCGAACTGATGCATGAAACTGTCCTGGGTTTTCTTAAACGAGCCTGTCTTGTAGTAAAATTTAACACAGTGTATTCTTTGTCCCAGCTCCCACTGAAGTATTGTGGTGTACTCACGGTCGTTGATTCTGCCATGTCCTGTAAAATAAGGGCAATCGGTGAATAAATAAAGGAGATATCACATAAAATGTACACGGGGCCCTCTTTTTTTAGTCACCCTGTATATATATATATATATATATATATATATATATATATATATATATAATGGAGTTTATGTATCTGTCTTTCTGAAGCCGAAACTCCATCAGAGTAGTATGACTATCTCCTGAGTCCGCCAGCTTCATTATATACTATGAAAAAAACCGCCGCAAACATTATGCGCGTTTCTCAATTCACATAATCAATTGCATTTGAACTTCTAATAAATTAGTATTCGCAAATATACACTAATGATTGTTTTCTTCAAATTTCAACATGTATTTACGCAATTTTGCTCGCTAATAATCTTACTTATAAATTATAATTATTGAATCAAATTGTTTAATTAAAATAAAAATTGATTTAACAATAAATGAGTTACGTAGTTATTTAATCTACGCCCAACTGATTAAACAGCGTTAATCCATTTAACGACCTCCCTCCGTCAAATTAATACGGACGCAAGACGGCGCGTATTTTCAAATGTCAACAAAACATTGGCATTTAACCGTGTTACTTTAAAACGTTCTGAGTTTGTTTATTTTCTTAATCTTATTAGCCATTATGTTTTAAAACACAAATTTATTGAATCAAACTGTTAAATTAAAATAATAATTGATTTAAAAATTAATGAGTTACGTAGTTATTTCATCTAACACCCAACTGATTAAACAGCGTTAATCCATTGTTTCAATGGATTAACGCTGTTTAATCCCTCCGTATTTGTTTTCTTAATACTTTCATATCCAATATTATCATTTTTTTCACGATCTTACCTGAATTTATGATTCCATGTTTTATTTATTAAAAAAAAGATGTGATTTTCTTTCTTTACTGTCAACAAAAAAATAACACATTGTACTGGAAAACTATGCAACTGATTTTAGAATAAAATTGTTTAATTAAAAAAAAGGTCATTAAACAAACAAACACACACACAGTGTTCACTGTATTTGATTTTTTGATGCTTTTTCATTTTAGGACCCGCGCTAATTTTGACCCCGTCGTTAGGGTTTGGATCAAGGTCAACGTGGGGGGTTAGAGTTAGGGTTAGGTTTTCTTTTTTCTTCCTTTTTAATTAAAAATATTTATATGTATGAAGGGAGAATAAAAAAAATTGGCGGAAGGCGGTGAAAAAAAACTTTTTTTCTTAACTAAAATTATTTCTATGTATGGTGGAGGGTCAAATTAAAAAAATTGAGGAAGGGGGTGCAAACAATTTTCTTTCTTTCTTTTTAAAGTAAAAATATTTCTCTTTATGGGGGAGAGGAAAACAAAAATTGGGCTAGGGTCGAATTTCTGTTTTTCTTTATTTTCAACTAAAAAAATTGTTGGTCAAAAAAAAAGAAAGTCAATATCTAACCACCCAAGAAATATGACTGGGGCTCCATCGGTTTACGCGTGAGCGTTCATTTCTGACGCGGCAGCTAAGCAAAAATATGCGACCGGAGGGAGCATATATTTGCTAGTATATATAATGCATAGTTATGTATATACATAGATGCGTGTTAACACAAGAATAGAGTGTGTATATATAAACTAAGTTTAGAGAGAACTAATTCACTGATCGTTAGAATATTAGATAGAAATATGCAAATATTGACCAGTATATATATAATATATTATATTGTACGAATTAGTGTGAAAAGGTGTTGTATAAGTTATGAATGTATGTATATATATATATATATATATGTGTGTGTGTGTGTGTGTGTGTGTGTGTGTGTGTGTGTGTGTGTGTCTGTCTGTCTGTATATACGTATATATAGGGATGTGGGTGTGTGGATATATATATATATATATATATATGTTTTTATTTTCCTTCTTTTTTATTTTTCTTATCTTTCCGTTTTTGCTGGAGATGCGGCATCCTACTGGACATTCACCGGCTGTTTCAGACACTCCAGCCAAGAGATTTTTCGAAGATTATAACCGTCTCTTTAAGTGGAATTGTTTGTATTTCTCTTGCACACGGTTCACCGGGTATACTCGCCAGATAGCTTTTGAAATTCCTTTTCATTCGTCCTGTTGCTCCTATAATTACTGGTATGATGGAAATTTTCCTAAGATTCCAGTTTCCTTTCATTGTATTTCGTAATCTTTCCCCTTTCAGCTCTGTTTAATCCTGCATCATTGGGGACACTGACTTCAACTAGGGTTGCTACTTTCTCCATTTTGTCCCATATTACGATGTCAGGTATAACAGCTCCGTTTTCTAGATATGTAGTTGCAGGGATTGAATAGTCATAGTGGATGGTCTATTTCCAACGGATTATGCTCCCAGAACTTTCTGCTACACAGGATATTCAACTTTTTACAAATAGTCCAGTGAAGATATTTACACACTCCGTTGTGTCGCATTGTATAATAGTCATCCTCCAGGAGAACCTTACAACTGGATGTCAGGTGGCTCACACTCTCTACTTCTGTGGGGCAGAACCTGCACTTGTTATTGTTGCTGAGATCACTCATCTTTTTAAAGGCATTGGTCATCAAGCCTTGATCTTGAGCAGCCATTATCATTCTCTCCTGATCATAGTAGAGAGATCCTCTTTTCAGCCAGTCTACAGAGCCTTCCTCATCTATATATTCCTGGGATAATTCACCTAGGAAATTCTTAGCACGTTGTTGGTTGGCCCATTCTTCCAGTTTTCTGGAATGGAAGGTCTTGGTGTATTTCTGGCGGCTTTTGCGGGCATTTCTGTGGCAGGATTGTTGTCTGTTTCTGCCTCATTTGTAAGACAGTCCTGTCCAAAATGTTTGGCCAGTTTTGTGATAGAGGTTGTTCTGCTTGCTCTGGTTTCTTGATTTTGGCATACCACTGTATCTGTATGTAGAGATATGTGTGCATTGACATGTATGTATATAAGGGGGGGGGGGCTTTATATAGGTAAGCATTTATATGAATGAATTCCCTGACCTTTAGGATATTTAGTTTGATATCAGGAAAAAATCTCAAGTAGGTAATAGATAAAAAAAAAACTAAAATAAATTAGGAGTCGAAAAGGCTAGATAAACCAAATAAAAATAGAAGCGAAAAGAAGGGATGAAAGGCCAAACTATAATTCGATATAAGGCTTCGCCGTTTAATTATGAACCCATTCCCATCCGGGGGAATATACTAAATAAGGAAGCTCGCAATTTGTCATTTGAATTTCATTTCAATTCTGAAGAAAGTTCATTCTATATTGGAGCGGACAACTTAAACATGCATGCACATACGTAACCAGTAATGTTTATATACATAAAAAGTAATACTAAATATATATATATATATATATATACATATATATATATATATATATATATATATATATATATATATATATATATATACATATATATATATATATATATATATATATATATATATGTATATATATTAGTATTTCATGTATTCACATAAATTTTGTAAGGAGATATAATTTTTTATGTATCAATTTTCAGCATTTACTTCAACAGTGCTCGATACGTAAGTAGAGCTAAGTAGTAAGCTATGAAAATATATTTATGGCAATTAAGCTACACATAGGCTCCCGCGTTTAATCTCCGGAGGGAATCTTCAGGCTGAAGATTCCCTCCGGGGATGAAACGCTGGAGCCTCTGTGTAGCTTAATTGCCATAAATATATTTTCATAGCTTACTATATATATAAGAGCTTTTTACTCAGATTTTGTAGTTATACAGAGACGATGTTGATATAAAAATGTTGTTTGGCTCATGGCCAATGAAACGGACCATAAAAAATACGTCTCACAGAAATGTTATGTTTTTGGGAAATGTGAAAAGATAAAAATAAAAATAACAAAATAAAAACATGGTTATTGGAATATAAAATGAATCATACTTATATATATATATATATATATATATATATATGTATATATATATATATATATATATATATATATATATTCTAGAGATGAAAGATGAGAATACAAAATTGTAAAGATACACTATGTATTAGAACATCAACAGTTTAAAGCAAGTATCTTCCTATCCTTACTTGCTTTGAACTTTTTGATGTTCTAATAAATATTGTATCTTTACAATTTTTCATTCTCACCTTTCATCTCAAGAATTGATTGCTCTATTCAATATATTGAGCTTTATATGATCACGATAGATTATTATTAAACGATAATTCAGTTACCGTTAATTAAATCCAACATTTAAATATATATATATATATATATATATATATATATATATATATGTGTGTGTGTGTGTGTGTGTGTGTGTGTCTGTGTGTGTGCGCTTTTAACAACCCACTTGATGACGCAGATGTACGTTGTAAAGGACTTACTATTTGACATTAGACGCCTCTTTGATACTGTTTTGTCTTCAGCGAATTGATAGGGTATTCTTAATTTCTATTTATTTTTACTTGTTTATATTAAGCTTCTACTTCCTTAATTGTTTGAGTGCCTTTGACATTTCTGCCTTAAGTAATCGTATTAGAATTCGCATGTCGTTTTTTCCGGGTAACTAGAAAATAATATTTGTTATCCGATTAACTGGAATAATAGTTTGTCTTCTTTTGGTTTCCTGTATGTTAATCTATGATTATAAATTAGTTACATTTACTCTATTCGAGAATGACAAACGTTTATACAGGTGTCAATAATTTGAGAATAATTTTATGTCATTAAATTGCGTTTTAATGTTATAAAATAAAATTGAAAAATTATCATTTTTTTATATTTCCAGTTGTACACCCTCGATTTTCACACAGTAGAACTTTTTTGATTGGTTCAATGGTTTGTTCTGTCGATTTTCAAGATGGATTCTGTTTTGTTTTTCATTTTCCGATTTCATGAGCAAATTCGTGCTTCAATATAGTTATGCATTATGTGAAGATTTTATCAGCACTAAAGAAAGGAAACAAAAGAATATATAATGGAATAACTGATATATTTTTCAAGAATTCTATTTTGCGTGACAATATGGGGAAGAAAACCTGGCGGGCTTCGACATTCTCACAAAAAATATCAAATACAAGTAACGTTATCTTTCTATTATTCAGAGCAGCGGAAAAACAGTTGGTTACCGAAAGATTTAGCATCACCTTTTATTTTTAGGAAGTTTGTACAAAGAATCTCATATTTGGAAGAATATGTGGTTTATTTTTAAATCAAAACAAATTTACAACATACACTGTCAAATTACCTCAAAAAGAATTTCTATCTATATAAACTTCCTCAAATTTATATATTTATATATATGTATGTACAGGATTCACTCCTAAACGAATTACCCGATCATTATGGATTTCGGAACACAGCTACTAAGCGTAAAATGTTAAATTAATTTAGTTTTTTATGCAAAGAGGGCAAAAAAGTTATGCAAATTTGCGACATTTTCTAGAATCAAAATCATGCACTGGACTTTTCATCAAAGTTGGAATACCGTTTGTAGACGTAATGTTTAATATCATTTTATTTTAATAATATCTTTGTAAAAGGACATAAAAGTGGTGCAAACATGTTTGGTGACCCGAGTATTCTTCTAGCGTTAGATAAAAATTCTATTAGTTCTTTTACAAAACATTTCCAATTCCATCATTCAGTTTTTTGCGTATCATTTTCTAGATTTTTCTCTCTCTCGACAAACTATACGCCATTTTTCATTGTGAGCATGGACGACCCCGGCAGCACATATACGCACATAGGCATACACATATACGCGCATAGGCATACACATATACGCACATAGGCATACACATATACGCACATAGGCATACACACATGTACTGGCAGATGCAATCCCCCGTCTATTATCCTCATCTAAAACATGCATGTACCGAGAGGTGAATGTTGATGCATGGATATTTTTTTTAACAATTTCCCTTGTCATTCGTATTTTCTTCTTTCGATCCGTTACATTCAATGTGAGTTTAGCAGCGAGTTAAAACCTGAGAAAAACATTATAAAAAGACGGATCTTAAGCAAAATATGCACATACATTTGTCGATAATAATAATAATAATAATAATAATAATAAGTATAATAATCATAATAAATATAATAATAATAATCACCATAATAAACATAATAATAATAATCATAATAACAATCATAATAATCATACTATTAATAATAATCATAATCATAATAATAATCACCATAATAAACATAATGATAATAATCAAAATAATAATAAAAATAATAATAATAATCATCATAATAATAATCATAATGATAATACTCATAATAATAATAATAATAATAATTATAATAATCATAATAAATATCATAATAATAATCACCATATTAAACATAATAATAATAATAATAATAATAATAATCATAATAATAATCATAATAATAATAATATTAATAATAATCATCATAACACATATCATAATCATAATAACCATAATAAACATAATACTAATAATCATAATAATAATAATAATAATCATCATAATAATAATTATAATCATGATAATAATAATAATCATTTTAATAATACTAATCGTAATAATAATCATAATAACTATACTAATAACTATGAATAAGAGTAATCATAATAACTATAATAATAACTATAAATAATAATACTCATAATAATCATTTTAATAACAATAACTATAATAATAATCATAATAATAATCATAATAATAATTATAATAATCATAATAATAATGATAACAATAATCATAATAATAATAATAATAATATGTATTATAATAACTATAATAATAATAATAATAATGATAATAATAATAATTATGATAATAATGATGATAATAATAATGATAATGATAATAATAATCATAATATTTATCGTAATAATAACCATAATAATAATAACAATCATAATAATAATCATAATATTAACCATAATAATAATAATCATAATGATGACGATAATGATAAATACAATATATAGAATACTAGTAGAATAATCGTTACATTAGTTCTAAATTTTATTTTTCTTTCTTTGGGGAATGATATCGGTTTCTGTGGCAATTCTAAATGGTTAAATTTACAAAAAAATACATAATCTACTCACGTTATCCATCTTATTTCCTTATTTGTACATATTCCATAATTCATAATTATAAGTTCAATAGTTTAACATTTTAGTAATCACATACATATTTTTAACGCGCATGTGTGTGTGTTAATTATTTGATAATCTATTAATATCACAGTTTTGTCTGCATTAAACTTTTTGCATCTAACTTATTTTAAAAGATGTTTAGGATGCGGGTGCCAGTTCAGGATGCTGTACTCTCATATTTTAAAGTTTACAAATAAATAATATTCGGGTTGACAAGAATATATATATATATATATATATATATATATATATATATATATATATATATATATATATATATATATATATATATATATTCAAAGAATGATAATGACTGGTTTATTAGTTTAAGGGTTTATCTTTTATAACGAAATATATTACCTAACTTTATATATATATACATTTTAGGTTTACACATTTACAAAACATTTCTAAACTATAGACCAATATAAAAAAATTAATCATCCATGCAACAGATAGTTTTCTATATATACCAAGAAATAAAATATTAAAAAAAGAAGCTAATAATAATCATAATTACTATCTTACATTAAAATAATTTATCCACTAACGTATTTCGGTTACTGCGCGGTTAAAGTTGTGATAACTTTAGCCAGGATAAAACCGGTGATAAGGACTTTTTTGTTGACTGTGTTTTATATATAACACACAGTTAACAAAAATACTCCTAGACGGGATCAATTTTTATTCAACTTTATATTTATATTGATTTTAGTGTACCTTATTATTTGTAACCAGTAGGAGTTATCACACAGATCATCGTCAGTGATTGCTCACCAACAATAACCAGTGGTATTTCCTGGAGTCTGAGTGACAATAAGCCTCCCTAGATTTCCAGTATTCTTCCCCTCTTTTCGATAACCATCGCAAATGACCTTGCGGTATTGCAACAGCTGCCTACCATTTATTTATTTAGGTCATTGCAGTGGTGATCGAAAAGAGGTGGAGACTACTGGAACTCTGGGGAGGCTTGTTGTCACTCAGACTCCAGGGAACACCACTGGTTATTGTCGGTGAGCAATCACTGACGATAACTTGTGTGAGAGCTCCTAGGGAGTACAACTAATAATAATAAACATTAAAAAAGCAAACAGGAACTTATAAACTGATAAATACTGTAGGGAACATGAACATGAAGAGGGCTTACTTGCGAAACGTCCTCGGGTTTGCTTGTCCTGTGCGCTGCGAGTGAAAGAAAGAAAGAAGGAAAGAAATCCAACATGGCGTCCCTGAATGTTTATTACATACAGTTCACGCAAAATCTCGCAAAGTCTCGCTGCACGTATGGAAATTAGGTGTGACTGGATATTATAAAAAGCGAGTCTCGTACCGTCTCAGAGAAACGGAGTGTGCGAAGCGAGTGCACGTGTCTAGCAGTAAGAGCTGCTTTGGAGGTTAACAGTGACTTGCGACCTACGTTATTATTTCAAGCTATCTCGGCAATGGACAAGTTCGACTTGAGGTTGATACCCGAGTTCGACGGCTCCCCCTCCGGACCCTCTGTAGTCGAGTGGTGGGAGAAAGCCGAGCGCGTCTGCAGACTTTGCAATATAAAGGATCCTGCACTGGTCATCCCGCTGAGGCTGACCAAAGGAGCATATTCGGTGTATCAGCAGCTCGGAGACGAACCAGGCCTGGAGGAAATTAGGCAGGCGTTATACGCAGCCTTTGCTGTGGACCCTTTCGTCGCCTGGAGGCAGTTCACCGAACGGCGGCTTGGGCTAGATGAGACTGTGGACGTCTACCTGGCCGATTTGAGGAGGCTAGCCGCGCCGTTTGGTGGAACAAGGGAGCGAATACTGGGATGCGCTTTTCTGACTGGACTCCCAGACGGCGCCAGCAGACTGCTGCGAGCATCGTCCAGACTCAGTGAGATTGGGCTTGACGAGTTGTAGGCCAGAGCCCGAAACATTTTGAAAGAGGACACAGAGCCGGTTTCGGCAGCTGCGGAAGCGTCTTCACCACCAACAGAAGACGTGAGATGCTACAAATGTGGCGGGCCGAATCATTTTTCAAAAGACTGCCGTAGCCGAAGCGGTGCAAAGGACGCGCCCGATCGAGGAACGTTAAAACGCGTGCGTTGTTACCGGTGCAACAAGCTGGGTCACGTGGCAAGAGGTTGTCCGCGAAACGGGCAAGGGGAGTAAGCTATAGCGCCAGTCTTCTCCCCAGATCGTCGCCAAATAAGGCGCTACCCACAGTGAGCGTGCGCGTAAACCGGCGTGAGCGCTTCGCGCTCGTAGACACCGGGTGCACGCAGACCCTCGTGCGCAAAGCATGCTGTGACGCATGGGATAAGGAAAGGATCCCGGTATTGACGGTTGGCGGTGGCTCGATTGCCTCTTGTGGCGTTAGCATCATTCGCGCAGGTGTCGGCGATGGGCCTACAGTAACCGCACGAGCCTTGGTTATAAACGGTGACCTGCTCGGTTACGACCTACTCCTGGGAATGGACGTCATCAAGGAATTGGGAGGTGTACGCATTGATGGTGAGGGTAGGGCACATTTTGCAAAAGCGGGCCTTGCTCTGAGTGCAGCTATGAAGCTGGAACAGCCTGATTTTTGTGCGGAATTCGACCAGCGCACAAAATCCTGGACAGCCTCCTGGAAGTGGTCGGAGGAGCAGCCACCCGAGAAATTATGCAATAAGGTGCCAGAATACAAAATTCCCCCCGGAGCTCGTGCAGAATACGACAAGGAACTACAAACTTGGATTAGTAATGGATGGCTAGTTCCGTATTCAGAGAAGGAATTGGGTCCTCCAAAGTGCCTGATCCCGTTAATGGCGGTTATCCAACAGAATAAGCAGAAGGTGAGACCGGTGCTCGACTATCGAGAATTGAATGAGCACGTGGACCCTTTTACAGCTCGCGCGGACGTATGCACTGAAAAGTTGAGGGAATGGCGGCAAGTGGGATCTAATGTATCTGTACTGGATCTTCACAAAGCATACCTTCAAGTGCGTGTACACAAATCACTATGGCCCTATCAAACGGTGCTCATCAAGGGGAAAAGGTATTGCCTAACCCGCATGGGATTTGGACTTAATGTTGCGCCATCAATTATGCAAATGATTGTTGACACCATTCTGACTAAAGATGAGCGCATTCAGCGGGCAACGTCTGCATATATTGATGACGTGTACGTGGACGAGGAAATTGTATCTGCGGCGCGCGTGAGGGAGCATCTCTACAACTTTGGCCTTCTCAGCAAGGAACCGGAAAGGCTACGAGATGGCGCACGGGTACTTGGTTTGCAGGTCTGGGAGGAAGATGACGTTCTGTACTGGAAACGAGGAAATGAAACCCCGGACATGCCTTGTATTGTTACACGACGAAACGTATTTTCCTTGTGCGGAAAGTTAGTTGGACACCTTCATGTCGGCGGCTGGCTTCGTGTTGCGGTGGCATTTATTAAGCGAAGAGCCTCCGACGTCACCACTGGATGGGATGACGAAACTCATGACGTCCCTCTCAATACAATGCTCAAAGAAGTCCTCACCAGGGTGCACAAGGAAGACCCAACGCGAGGCAGATGGTGCGTCGACAGCCAGAACCTTAGTGTGTGGGTTGATGCAAGCTCTCTCGCCATTGGTGTATCGGTGGTCCATGATGGAATGGTGGTGGAAGACGCTTGCTGGTTACGCCCAGAAAAGGACTCCCAGCACATAAACCTGGCAGAACTTGATGCGGTTATCAAGGGGATAAACTTGGCAATCCTTTGGAAGACGACCACCCTGCGACTATTCACGGATTCTGCTTGCGTCCATAAGTGGATTTCAGATACTCTCACCGGGAGGGCCAGAATACGAACCAAAGCCACGAGCGAGATGCTCATCCGACGGCGGCTCGACACGATCATGAAGCTGGTGAACGAATATGCGCTGTCAATAGAGGTGTCCCTGGTCAAATCCAGCCTGAACAAAGCAGATTGTTTGACGAGAGTACCTCAAAGATGGCTTGATGCCATAAGAAAGACTATTGAACCCATGCAGCCCGCCTGCGCCGCTTCCATGAGCCCCGTTCGATCTAATACCATCAAAGAAGTCCACCAACAAACCGGGCACCCTGGGGTCAAGCGGACCCTATATTTCGCTAAGTTGGTTGAACCAGGAGTACAAAAGGCAGACGTCAGGAAAGTGGTCAAAGATTGTATAGCATGCCAATCCATTGATCCAGCACCCGTTCGCTGGGAGAAAGGAAAGCTGGTAGTGGAAAGCCATTGGAACCGGCTGGCGATGGATATTACTCACCACAACGGTGAGGATTTCTTGACTCTCATTGATTGCGGTCCATCCAGGTTTGCGATATGGCGCATGCTGCGCCGGCAGGATGCAGCCAGCATCATCCGTCAGTTAAACAATATTTTTCTTGAACGTGGCCCCCCAACGGAGATATTAACCGACAATGGCGCTGCATTCACTAGTGAGCAGTTCAGAAAGTTTGCTGATGGCTGGGGAGTACACCTGAGGTTTCGATGCGCCCACGTACCGAGTGGAAATGGGGTCATCGAGCGGAATCACAGAACCGTCAAAACCATTGCGGCCAGGACGGGCTGCACGGTATTTGAGGCAGTCTACCTGTATAACGTAACCCCAAAGGATAATGTTTCACCCTCTACAGCGCCGGCTGACACCTTGCACAGGTATCACGTCAGGGTGAAAGGCATAGAGACTAACCCGCTGCCCGAACTGGAAGTAACCAAAGAGAAACTGAAAAAAGGGGATGTCGTCTGGACTAAGAACCCGCGCGGCAAGTGTACGACGAAATACGGAGTTGGACGCGTCACCGAGGAAATCAGCCCACAGGCGGTGCGAGTCGACGGTATGCCCCGTCACATTAGTGACCTACGGTTAGCAACGCAATCATCACTGAACGACAAGAGCGAGTCGGAGTCAGAGAGCAGTGAGGCATCGCTCTGGCTTGCAGCAGCCCCATCGGACAGTGACTCGGATATCAGCAGTATCCCAGCGGACGCGATGTTTCTCGACCCTCAGACCGCGGACGAGAGCACAAGCGAAGATGAGGCTTGCGTTGTCCCCCTCCGAAGAAGCAACCGTCGAAGGCGATCTAGGCCTCCCTGCCATCTCTGTGATCATGAGATCAGGGGGGAGTGTAGGGAACATGAACATGAAGAGGGCTTACTTGCGAAACGTCCTCGGGTTTGCTTGTCCTGTGCGCTGCGAGTGAAAGAAAGAAAGAAGGAAAGAAATCCAACATGGCGTCCCTGAATGTTTATTACATACAGTTCACGCAAAATCTCGCAAAGTCTCGCTGCACGTATGGAAATTAGGTGTGACTGGATATTATAAAAAGCGAGTCTCGTACCGTCTCAGAGAAACGGAGTGTGCGAAGCGAGTGCACGTGTCTAGCAGTAAGAGCTGCTTTGGAGGTTAACAGTGACTTGCGACCTACGTTATTATTTCAAATACTACCAGAGTGTTCAGTCAGGATATTTAAATAGAATTCGGAATTGAGAAGTGTGCACTGCTACAGAATAAAGGAGAAAACGGGAGACAACAGAAGGCATGGAACTGTCAATCCAAGAGGAGATGAAGGCGCTAGGCGAATAGCATAGCTATTTTTGAGTTCTGGTAACAGACACTATCAAATCTACAGAAATGAGAAGATTGGAAAATAATATTTGCGAAGAACAAGGAAACTCTTAGAAACGAAATTATGTAGCAGAACTCTATTAAAAGGAATAAATAAATGAGTATCACTAATAAGATACTCTGGACCATTCATAGGCCATACTAAATAAGAACTTAGGCAGGTGACAAGAGGACTTAAAAATTCATAACTATGCACAAGGCACTACATTCAAAAGACGATACGGACAGACTCAGACTCTTCGGTCTGGGTAACACCTGTCAAGGATTCGTTCTCAACATTCAGTCCGACAGAGACTGGGTCATTTCGGTGGCCTTTTAACTGTCGAGCTAAGGGGTTTGAGTCCTGGGTAGTCCTAAGAGCTCCACCATCATAGGCCTTGCCTCCGAAGACTGGGGTTGATTTAGGTATTTAATTGCTTCCCACCGCAGCAATAGGGCAGGTCGATTTTGGTTATGCGATGGCAATGATAGTTGGGGTTTGGCATGATAAATAACGACACAAAATATTTTTTTCCCAAATCGTTACCGTTAATTGAGGAAACGACTTTAAAGGTTGAAAATTGGCGATTTCGCATGTGTTTTCGGTGATCAGTGAAATATTTCCCGCCATAAAAACATTCCGTACCGTTGGAGAAATAGAAATGTGTAAATATCATTTAATAAAGATTTTGTCAACTACATTATTTACATTATTCTCAATAAATCAAATAAAAATAAATAAGGATCATAAATAATGAATAATATTCACTTGTAAAGGCAAAATTGAGATTAAATATACAGTATTTTATTGTTTACGTAAGGGTCCGATAAAAGAATACTTTATTTTTTTTCTCTCGTGGAATTCAGGATTTGTGATTTTACAGTAGAAAACAAATTGATTAAATTATCAATAAAACACCATTAAACCGAAAAATACCTTCATTTTAATGATGAAATAAAATAAATATAATCTTTTTATTAATAGTGACGCTGGAACTTATTTGGGGTGGTATTATTTAAATTTATACCGTTTTAAATGCGTGTTTGTTATTGTATATCGAGTGTATGAAATGGTGACCGCTGTTGGATTTTAATTGTAAAAATAATTAGTAAATTTGTATTTTTTGTGTAAGAATCTTAATTATTTGATATAGAAAGAAAAAAAGCTTGTTTAATCTATATCATTTTATATTTTAAGTGTATCTGGCTTTTCAAACACGTTTGTTCTTCTCCGGTGAAGAAATATTTCCATTTTTAGGTAACTTATTTTCGTTCTATTTTTTTTTTCGTATTTAAAATTAAATTTTATCAATGAAGTTTGTATATAAATACCATAATGTTTCAGTTTTGTATTAGAAAAAAATAATTTTTGGCGCATTTTTATTTATTTATTTTTCCATTTTACGGACCATTTTTTTCTGTGTAAAATTACCGATTATGTCGCTAGAGTAATCCGTTTTTTTTACCCAATATTTTAGATTTTAGAGTATTTTTATTTTTAGTGTGATTGTCATGAATTGGGTGATCATTTTACATTAAATGTATTGGGAAAGTGATCCCCCACTCCAAAATCTAAATTATGTGGTAAAAAAAGGATTTTACCATAACTCAAACAATATTGAGTCTGTTTAAATAGCCCTGCCATTTTAAGTCACACTTTTAGATGCAGCCTAACCCTATCTCCAACAGACAATCACTAAAGCTAACCAAAACTCCTTACCATAATTGTCAGCTATTTTTTTTTAATATGAAACTAGAAGATATAAATCAAATTGTTTTAGACTTATTCATTTATTTTCTTCTTTATTTTCCAGATAAAAATGTCTGTAAAAGGACGTTCTGTTTTAACTCGCAGTAAGAGTTCCAAAAGATTTGCTGGTCCACCTTGTCCTTTGGATAAAACGGAACCGTCAACTTTACGACAAGTTATCCAGTTTAGTTATTTCCTTGAAAATACCTATCCCCACTTTTCAAATAATGATATTTCCAAATTGATCGCTAACGAAATAATCAATATTTGGCAAGCAGTGAACCCACAATTGCCTTTGTTAATGGAATATTATATAGGGCAGAGGGTGAATGTATTTTGCTTCAAAAGGGCCAAACTGATTAACAGGAAAACTCTTACTGCACCCAAAGTGAAAATAATTAAGGTACAGCTGGATTACTTATTTGATATTTCTTCATGTTGCTGCAAACTGCCTGTCTTAAGATGTGATGACTTTTCTGTAAAGTGCAATACAGAAAAGTGTCAAACAAGGCATATAGTCTGCACTTGTCCTCCTAACAAGAAGGTAATATTACTTCTATGGTTGTTATTTGTTTGAATTTTTTAAATTGAACTAATTCATGTCCCAATTTTCAATATTTAAATTAATTGAAAACTATGAATTTACTTCTGATAATCTTTCTTTTTCTAGTAAATAATATTGTGATATTTGCCTTAATATGTGTCATGTATGCTAGATCTGTTATTAAACACATAAACATTTTGACATTTCAGGTTCCCATTGAAGAGAGAGAATATGTAAAAGATCATAGAGAGAAAACAGGACCAAAAGGCAGTTTCCAACTTGGACCTATTGACAAAGATGCTGTCAAGAAATACAAAAAAGATTCAGCTGAAGCAGATAGATTAGACAGGCAAATTGAAAGACAGCAACAAGATTCTTCATATGTTACTTCCTCTACATCAGAAATCTTTTCACAGACATCTTCCAGTGAAGAAACAACCGATGACAGTTTTGAGACAGTCTAAGGGACCTCACAATTTTTTAAAAGTCCCGAGAGATTCTATGGAACTGATTAGAGGTTATATATATTCTAACCTTGGGGCTTGCCTTGCTAATGCCTTTCTATTAGACTTACAACACATGGGCCTTCTTCATCCAACTATTAATTTAAAAGACATTGTTATAGATAAATCAAAAATAGATAGAGAAAAGGCAAGATAAAGTAACCAGCCATCAAAAAATGTCCAGGAATATGAACACCTTATCTGCATTGGAGTTGATTGTAGAGTTTATAAGGACACTTTGTATTACAAGGAAGTTACAGGGGAAAATGGTGAAAAAAGGATTAAGAAAAGCAAGGGAGCAGAGCGCCACTTAACATTTACCAGAGAGATAGGAACTGCAAGTAAATATCTCACCCATAGAGTGATACCCAACATTGGTGCAACTGGTGTTCTTCTAGCAGAGGATGCTGATGCTGTTCTAGAAGAGTACAACAGTATAAATACCGTTAAGGCAATTAGTCAGCTTTGATTGACCTCTCATAAAGGGGGGTCTGTGAACCTGCACTCGCAGAAAGGTTTTCAAACAATGAACTCCTAGAAGCTTCAATGAATGGAACAACATTGGAATTTCCAAATTTACCTGCACATTCACAAGGCGTGGAAAGAGCTGTCAAGTTAACAACCGAATCTTCACGAATTGTATATGGACAGGAAACAAGGCACAAGCACATTATAACCAAAACATTGTGTCAGCAAATAAGACCCTCATTTACTTCGAAGGGAATCTACAGGGAACAATTTAGTTCTATTATAACATAATTTGATAAACTTAAAGTATTGTCCTCACAACAAAAATTACATAAGCTAAAACAAAACTAACTTCAATGCAAAACAGATTTAAATAAATACATCGAATCGCATACTTTAAAAAGCAAAATTAACGGTATCAAAACTAATTATTATTTATCGTAGCTAGAAAAGAGTCAGCAGTTAAAACAAGAACATGGCGCTACATTTCGTGACAGTCTCAATCCAATATGGTGGTATTTTCAAAATCGTTTACACTTCAGGTGAAAGACAAAAACGTATGAAATTAAATTCGGTTTTCACATGCTTAAGCTATGCAGGTTTGTAGAGAATTTCATTCTGATGCGTTTTTATGTAAGGTAAGTGTTGTTTTATTTTTTATTTAGAAGTTATGGCCTGAGGACTACACTGTAAGCTTATCCATAATTTTATATGGTGCAGAAGGTTTTAGCACATTGTTCAATGAACAATTCAAATTTAAAACATGTGTTCCTATAATTTGTTTCCAGTAGTATTATTGTATAATACACTTTTATTTATATATTTTTAAAAGTAATTATGACCCAAAATGTAAAAGTGATTAGCCTTTTTTGTAATTTTGTACAATTTCTACAGTTCTCATTTATTGAATACAGTTAAAAAATGACATATTTTACTAGTGGTGATTCATACTTAGAATTCTGGTTTGAATATATTTTCTATTCATTGTATCTAACAAAAAATATCAATTTTATCTGGATTTATTAGTGAAATAGTAACATTTTGAAGTCAGTTTGTCAGCAAAATCCTGCGGAAATTAGGTATTTCTGAACATTTTCGTATCCGATCTTTAAAACTAAATGCTCAGTTAAGTTTTAAAGTTAGGAATCTAATTTTTCCTATCAGTTCTCACAACACTAAACCCCAGCTTTCGCCACCGTAGCAGCATTGATTTTCTAAGAAAAGTGAAAAATCGACGTGCCCTACCGCAGCAATATGTGACACAAGGTCGGAAAGTGTGGGAAGAGTTAAGCCAGCGCCCCTAAAGAAGGAGCACTCTGGCCTAGCCAAAATAGCCTGGGCAAAACTTCAGTTTAAAAATTATTAACAGAGGTTTATTTTTGGAGGTTACAATGATACCCGTTTTCTTAAGTTGAATAACAGACATGCCAATGTGAATTCTTATTTTGGCAAAATCAAAACTAGTCCAACCCAACACAAACAGACTATCTGTTCCCGAGGGCCACCGAAAACCAACCGACTCTCAGACGTCAAACTCTAATTAACTGCCGCACGCAGGATCTAACTGCCGTCCTTTACCCATAGGCTGGAATGTAGCACTTTTGACCGGAAATCCAAGATGTCTGGTCCTTCTCAATCACTCTCAGCTTGCTAGCCTATCTTCATTCGTTCACCCGGAAATCGACAACACAAGTCTTATCCATGAACATCAAAGGCAAAATTCCTACGGGTCTCAGACATCATACCTGGCATAAACTGAAGTGGTCCATAACCACACCAGGAACACCTTTTCTGAAAACTTTTCTTAAATGGACAAACATACCTAATAAAGAAATAGATGCACTCTCTGAAAACAACTTTAGTGTTTCTTTCTTCCTCATCATCAACCTCTGTATTTAACAAGATGAAATCGTTTTTGTATCAAGTGAGAAGAATTTACATAGTTTACACCCAACATAGTGTAAGGAAACAAAAAACAAAGAAATAAAAACAAAACGCAGTAATTAAATGAAATGTTTGAAAAATGGTATTAATCACATCTTTCATAACAAGAGCTTCAAATAATAAATGAATAAGAACATAGAATCTATCACTTGAAATAAAATGTTTCTTGGTTGCTCATCACAGAATTGAATTAGACACAATTGACACAGAAAATTCAAGTTGATAACTTATCACACGTTTCTGTAGGTAAACTTCCGATGGAAATTGCTTCACTTTAGCAGAAGTTAACAACATACACACACACATAAACACACACACACACACACACACATATATATATATATATATATATATATATATATATATATATATATATATATGTGTATATTTAATATATATATATAATATTTATAAATAAATATTAATTATTTATTACCTACAGACATGCTTCATGCTTACTACGCAATATTCAGTGTAGGAAGTTAATTTCCGCGAACTCCGATCACAAATCACCACTGATTCGCAGTCAAGAGACTTACCCGTGTGCCACCGCAAATTAGCTTGGATGTTAGGAGGAATTTATCTTTGTAAATGCCAAGTCGGCGGGTATTTAGAAGAAGTGAACAATATATATATATATATATATATATATATATATATATATATATATATATATATATATATATATATATATAAATATATATATATATACATATATGTATATATATATATTGTTAACTTCTAAATACCCGCCGACTTAGCATTTACAAAGTTAATATATATATATATATATATATATATATATATATATATATATATATATATATATATATATATATATATATATATTAACTTTGTAAATGCCAAGTCGGCGGGTATTTAGAAGAAGTTAACAATATATATATATATATATATATATATAAATAAATGTTTTGAGGTACAAAATTTATAGATAACTTTTAAAAAAATACACGGAAATCTCTCTAAGGCCCTTTCGACTATCATCTCATCAGGAGAAAATCGATAGTTTTAATTAATAATAACTTCGAAAGAAAGAGCAAATGGGGAAAGAAGGAATTTGTAAGATCGCTGAATCTCTTTGGGGAACTTTGAACTCCTTCCCAATTTTTTAATTTTTTTAATTTTTTTTTTTATCCCCTAACGTAGTGCCTTTTAATCGACTTTTAACGAAATAATTAAATTGAATTTTAATCGCTTCAACGTTAATTTTGGCACACTCAATTTCCCCATTTGCTCTTTCTTTCGAAGTTATTATTAATTAAAACTATCGATTTTCTCCTGATGAGATGATAGTCGAAAGGGCTTTAGAGAGATTTCCGCGTATTTTTTTAAAAGTTATATATATATATATATATATATATATATATATATATATTTATATATATATATATATATATATATATATAGTGTAACCCGGATATAAGAGAACTGTCGGGACTGGAGAATAAGTCTCTTATATCCGGAGTTCCTCTTATATCCGGGTATGGTCTATTTTGTTTATATAAGTATGGAAACACCGCATATAACGCTTTTTACGCATAGAACACTAGTTTATTTAACAGTTATAGACATAAAAAATACTTTTCAATCGGTTTTCACAAATAATTCAGTCAAAAATTACTTTTTCTTAAAAAAGGCAGTCATTTTTGATTGTACACAAATCTCTTTAAACCCGGATATAAGAGAGATGTGGGACCGGAGAATAATATTAAGTCTGTAATATCCGGGTTCGCCTTCTAACAGCAACAACAGAAGAAACCATTTTTACGAATATTTCATGGATATGGTTATAGTGACGGTCATAGAAAGACTCACCAATGAGGTGAGAACATTTAGCAACGTCTTTTGACTGATTTACGACATCACACTGTCACTCAAAACGAACTCTCTTATATTGGGGAGGACGGGACCGGAGAAGAAGTATATTATAGCCGGGTTTCTCTTATATCCGAGTCTCTTATACCCGGGTCTAATTTATAGACATTAACACAGGCTGTAATTTGGGACCAGCGACCATGTCTTTTATATTCGGGTTTCTCTTATATTCGGTGCTCTTATATCCGGGTTACACTGTATATATATATATATATATATATATATATATATATATGTGTCTTAATTCAGAAATATTTAGGTCAATATTTAAACGTATGATGATTTGAATACAAACAGCGAAAGTATAAGATGCGTATATGTTACCACAAGGATACACTGAGATCATAGTTCTATTTGAAAAAAAGGATATGATGTTGATAATGAGTTCTTCTTGCCAAGTTTTTCTATTATTTTTACTTTTTTTATATAATTAGCACGCCAAGAAATAAATGCACAAATATATCGGTGTAAGCCGAAAATATTGTCTGCTGAATAAAAAACAAGTTTTGTGAAATGATGTACTAGGTTCTTCATTGATATGGCATAAGATTGAATAAAGACATTAAATAAAACATAGAGTAGGCTATTATAAGTGCTCTATGTTATAAAATTTATATTGAATATATATATAAATTCTAAATTTAAATATGAATAAATATATATATATATATATATATATAATTATTTTTTCTGCTTGATAAAATCTAAGTGATCGATAACATCGACATTCCAGTGTAGCGGCTTATTGTACATGTCTTTATGAATAAAAATAATTATATAAATGGCTCTATATACAATTGAGCACTATTTTATAAGCCCGGTTGAAATTATCTCGATGTTTATCTTGCGGATGTTTACCTTATCTGGATTACTATATATATATATATATATATATATATATATATATATATATATATATATATATATATATATATCGAGAGATAGATATATAGATAGAGAGAGTAGGAGAAAGAGAGAGAGAGAGAGAGAGAGAGAGAGAGAGAGAGAGTATTTTATTAAAGAACTATACATTACAATGTCTGTTTGATGTACCGGAGTTTCACTAGTCTGGGAAATTCTGTTTTTGGAGTAGAAAACATCTTATATCGCCAGACCAAATGTTCATCACCGTTCAGTAGTCAAAGACTTCGACTATTGAACGGTGCTGAACATTTGGTCTTACAATATATAACAGCTGTACACCACACACACACACTGTAAAGTATAGTTTTTAAATAACCTTTTTATATTAGCTCTTGTAGAACCTGCGATCGAGTACTTTTTTCAATAAATTTATGATATATGTTATATATGTATATATGTATATATAATATCAAATTACAAATCGTATTATTTCATAATTTAAATGATATTTTTTACATATGCTTCTAGAGTATACTGCAGGTAAACAAAGGATACACTCTCGAAACCAGTCACCCGTTATCAGAAAAACGAACACAAGACATACTCGAAGTAAACAAATTCGGAGAAGATATCAGATACTTATATTGAAATTAGCACATGGACAATAAACAGTTCAAGACGTCAGATCCACATAGATGGATGTTTTTCTTGAGTGAAGACTGTATTGACCTGCTTTATTTACCTCTAGAAACATATGTAAACCGTTATTAAATAATAATATGGTGTAACTCTGAATTTAATATTTTATTCAAGCTCTATTTAATTTGCCCTATAAAAAGGAATGTCCAGACTCTCTCCTTGTATACAAGGTAAGCTGCAGACAACATCAATCAGGCCGTCTCTGTCTTCCTATAAATACATTTGCCATCATGAGCGCGCTTACAAGCACACTTTACTTGGTATGTAATATTTCTCTTCTCTATTTACACACACACGCACGCATCATTCTACTCAGACTATATTGAACACATTCTCGTGGACAAAATCTCATAGCCAACCCAGTTGATTATTGTCTCCGAGTTTTTACTTTCTTTTCATATCGAATACTTGTAAACAGAACATCGTCGCCCCAAACTCCTAAACACTACATTAATAACGCTCCCTCCCTATTGTTGGTTATTTGTCTACGTTGCTGCTTCTGAAATATATGCTGTTTATTTATTTTAATTTAGGAAAACTTAACGTTACATTCAATATACAAATATATAAAAGCATAACCAAAAATAAGTAAAATTTGCCCGACGTAAAAAAGATTATCAATTGTCGTGATAGGCATTTCTTCCTCTAAAATATCGTTACATGCATCCATATTGGTTTTCTTTTTATAACGACAAAAATGTGACTCTGAATTCCTATTTATCTTTTAGTATTGTCGATTCGTTGACAACATCACGTTTAGTCGTGGCATATTTGAGTCGTGCTCAACAAAACTGACCGGGCCACTTAAAAAAATAACGATCTTTAATTAGCCCTCCCCGTCTTTAAAGAAGTCAGACAATATTAACAAAGATGGCGTCTTGCATTCTTAATGTTTCTAAATTAAATTATTTTCCTTTTTTCTTTCTTTCCTAACGAAAAAGTTGGAAAAATATTGGCTGCGTAAATAAAAAATAAAACAACACTTCGTAAGCAGAGCTAGAAATATAAACAGAATATGTATGACGAGCCGGAAGGAACTGAGACGGCCTGGATATTTTATTTTTAATTTATTCATTCTAAACAAAGCATATTGCCACTGAGACGTACGAGACTACTGTGATTATGGGCCAGAATTATAGAAAGCATCGTAAGTGAACAGTTGTGCAGCAAGATGCTTGTTCACATATACATTTACATTTCTGCCTGTTTGTACAGCTTGGGAAACAAGAAGCAGGGAGGGAATTCTAAAAGCGATCCGTCCTTGAAATAAAGCTATTAGATCAGAATCTTTTGGGGACGACTTCACTTCTTCGATTGTTTTGTAGTGTCTGTATAAATGTTGAGGATCTTTCGGAAGCATCTCATCTCAGTGGTTTGTGGCCTTTTCTCCAAATCCGGAGTTAGGGTCTACGACTCACACGCATACATAAATATGAAGATGACAAATACGTGCATCAATCTGTTTTTTTAGCTGAATGTGATGTTTTCTGCGGTATAGGAACCTGAGGCTCCTGCGGTATTGTACCCGGTGTTTGACCAAATTTTTTAGGGGTCGGGCAAAATTTCTTTTTTTTTAACTTAAAATATTTCTCAGGGTTGGGGGAGAGTGAAAAACGAGTTGGGAGGGTGCTGGAGAGATTAGGGGTTTGGGGAAAATTTTAGGGGTTGGGCCGAACTTTTTAGGGGTCGGGCCAAATTATTATTATTTTTCTTTGAACTTAAAATATTTCTCAGGGTTGTGGGAGAGTGAACAAAAAGTTGGGAGGGTGGGGGACTGGAGATATTAGGGGGTCGGGGAAAATTTTAGGTGTTTGGCAAAATTTTTTAGGGGTCGGGCAAAATTTATTCTTTTTTTTAACTTAAAATATTTCTCAGGGTTGGGGAGAGTGAAAAACGAGTTAAGAGGGGGCTGGAGAGATTAGGGGGTCGGGGAAAATTTAGGGGTCAGGCCAAATTTTTTAAGGGTCGGTACAATTTTAAAAAAATTTTTAAACTTAAAATATTTCTCAGGGTTGTGGGAGAGGGAAAACAAGTTGGGGTGGGGCTGGAGAGAGTAGTAATCAATACTAAATAAAAGTAATATTCGTAATAAATACTGAATAAAAGTAATATTCGTAATAAATACTGAATAAAAGTGAGTAGTAATCAATACTGAATAAAAGTAATATTCGTAATAAATACTGAATAAAAGTAATATTCGTAATAAATACTGAATAAAAGAAATGTTCGTAATAAATACTGAATAAAAAGAAATATTCGAAATAAATACTGAATAAAAGTAATATTCGAAAAAATACTGAATAAAAGAAATATTCGTAATAAATACTGAATAAAAGTGAGTAGTAATCAATACAGAATAAAAGTAATATTCGTAATAAATACTGAATAAAGTAATATTCGATATAAATATTGAATAAAAGTGAGTAGTAATCAATACTGAATAAAAGTAATATTCGTAATAAATACTGAATAAAATTAATATTCCTAATAAATACTGAATAAAAGTGAGTAGTAATCAATACTGAATAAAAGTAATATTCGTAATAAATACTGAATAAAAGTAATATTCGTAATAAATATTGAATAAAAGTGAGTAGTAATCAATACTGAATAAAAGTAATATTCGTAATAAATACTGAATAAAAGTAATATTCGTAATAAATACTGAATAAAAGTGAGTAGTAATCAATACTGAATAACAGTAATATTCGTAATGAATACTGAATAAAAGTAATATTCGTAATAAATACTGAATAAAAGTGAATATTCGTTATAAATACTGAATAAAAGTGAATATTCGTAATAAATACTGAACAATAGTAATACTGGTAATAAATACTGATAAAAGTCATAATCGCTATAAATACTGAATAAAAGTTGGTATTCGTAATAAATACTGAATCAAAGAAATACTCGTAATAAATACTGAATAAAAGGTATACTTGTAATAAATACTGAATAAAAAGAAAAATTCGTAATAAATACCGAATGATAATTAATATTCGTCATACATACTGAATCAAAGTGAATATTCCTAATAAATACTGAATAAAAGTTATACTTGTAATAACTACTGTATAAAAGTGAATATTCGTAATAAGTACTGAATAATACTACATATATTCACTTTTATTCAGTATTTGTTACGAATATTCACTTTTATTCAGTATTTATTACAATTATTATCTTTCATTCAGTATTTATTACAAATATTCACTTTATTCATAATAAATACCGAATAAAGTGAATATTCGTTCTTTTGACACGTATTTTAAAGATGTGGGCGGCTTTTTTTAACATAGTTCACCCCAAACAAGGCAGGCCGCCACTGTAGACATAAGGGGCTACTGAGAAAAAAGGGTGAAGATTTTGGGGGGTCAACCTAATTTAGGAGCTGCGCAGCGAGATGTCTGTTTACATTAGTTTTACATTTCTGCATGTCAGTAACGTCTGGAAAGCAGGGAGCATGGATGGAGTTCCAGAGTCCAGCAGCACGAGGAAAGAAGCCTTTGGAGTAGAAAGCTCTTCGGCATCTGTGGACTTCCACAGTGTATGGATGAGATTTGGCAGATTGTCGGGTTGGTCTAGTGAATTTACGTCGTGTGGATACCAGAGCAGCAAGCTTATCAGAGCATAATTCATTGAAGAGCTTGTAAAACAGGCACAAGGAAACAACATTGCGGCGATGGGACCGGGGCTGGAGCTTGGTGGACAGTGAAGGACCTACCAAGTTGACGACTTATATTTGGACCTTGTCTAAGAGGGAGAGACTAGCGGATGGTGTACCAGCCCAGATGTGGCAACAATACTCCATGCATGGGCGGATGGTGGCTTTGTAGAGATATAGGATAATGTCAGGTGTAAGACGTTTACTGGCACAGTAGAAAGAGGCAACTTCTTTTCAGCAGCCCTGGCAATGTTTTCAATGTATTTATTCTAATTCATGTTATCTGTGAAGTTTAGGCCGATGAGTTTGAATGATGAACTCTCAGGCAGGGTACTATTTGCCATGACAATCGGTGGTTGAAGAGGTTAGTTATTGAAGGAAAGTAGCTTTCTCTTTGCGGCATTAAAAGTTACCATCGATTTTTTAACCCATTCCACTACAGACGAAATCGCTCACCGTCCCTCAACACTGGGCATTATACTTCGCTTAAAAGGATGAGAGCGTCGGGTACCAATTATTCATGAATTCTACAATTATCAACCGATTTCATCAGTTCAATAATTTGTTAGTATTACTTTATACGCTCATTTTCTTTGAGGATGATACGAAAACGACAGAAGACGTCTCTTGCGTGGTTGTTAGACTTTGCTGATCGGGAATCCGCCTGGTGCTTAAGTATATACCTAATTTATATATATATGCGTGTGTGCGTATATATATATGTGTGTGTATATATGTGTATATATATGTATATACATGTATATATATATATATATGTATATATATATATGTATATATATATATATAAATATATATATATATATATATATATATATATATATATATATATATATATATATATATACTTTTTTATTAATTGCAGGATACATTGTTCGGACAGAGACGGGCTTTTAAGAGATTAAAAACAAATTTTATTCCGTCTGGTCTCGTTTTTTTAATAAGCAAAATTCTCAATGACTTGTCAAAAACTTTAAATCCGAAATGCTATGCAATCACGTACTTCCTTCATTCACATGCATATCGTATTTGAACCCTGATTCCAGAACAGCCAATACCAGTTTCAGTTCTTCGGGAAAAGGGGTGATGGCTCAAAGCCTGCATAATGCAATATTAATAACATTATTATTCGATTATCGTTTGTAATGTAAACAAATAACTGCAGCCAAATATACATTCAGCTTCCGTTCTATAATAAAGACCAATGTGTCTTTATCTATCTATAAATAAATATATGTACTTCCATACTGTCAGCAAAAGGTTAGACACCGTGCCATTTTCTATCCCCCGAACGAAACCATTTCAAGTGGTGATGGGGGACAACGGAAATAGCAAGTCAGACTTACCTAGCCGGATAAAATGAATTAGGAAAATAATCCCATACTCTGCAATAAAAATGCAAAGATGTTTTTTAAAATTCTTTATGCCATCAGAAATTATATTAATAATTTACATATGAAAAATTCAATTGCAGATGTAATGCTATGGGTTTATGATGTCATATGAATATTCAGTAATTTATCTAGATAAGTAACGAGTGCTAACACTGGCAAAGCATACTTTTTCTTGTCTTTTTGACGGAAGGTGTACACTAGTATTAACAGAGGAGAAACCTATAAAAAACGGTATTCTTCTCGTAAGGCTATATAAAGACAGGTAAAAGATTTCATGTTTAGACTGTTTTATAATCTTCTATCGCAGACAAAGTTGATCTTTTCTGTGGAATAGCACCAGAAGAAAATACATTCCTAAGTTATAAAAAAGCCATAAATTAAATCGACTCTTTTTTGTTATTATCTATATTAAAATTCGTACGTCCACGTAAATATTAGCCGTCAATGTTTGCAAATCTCATAAAAGCGCCTTACATCAATTTCGTCCAACGAATATTAAGTGAAAAACAAAGAAATATATGAGATTTATATTTATTAATAAAATTACATTTTTGTGTCCTTCGATATAGTAGAAGAAAATTTGATTCTTGTGAAAAAAATTTATGACTAAAATGTGATCGGATTTCTCTCGCACAAGGTGTCGTAATAACTGTCCATTTGTTTTTATCCGATGTCATTCGGAAAGCAATAACAATAACTTTTGCGTTATAAAAAAGAAAATAGGGTATGTATCGTCAGGGAAAGAATCTATTAGTTTCATTGGAGTATACGAGGCCTGTCTAAAAGGTATCCGACGATAGGCCAGTAAAAATATTTAAAATACGTGACAATGTTGGGACCCTAATCCCCTTCAAAGTAGGCCCCTTGTGTTTGCACACACTTAGCCCACCGATCCATCCACTGCCGGAAACACCCCTTGAAGTCTTTCTTTTAAAATTATGTTTATCTCCGCCGTCGCGTTAGATTCAGCAGGTGTTTGAATAAGATGGGTGAAACACAAATTAAGGAGTCGTTTAACTGATTAAAAAAATGCTCGGAGTACACCTGTTGTTGAGAGGGTGCAAAAAAGAGATAATGAGGAACACGACGGCGGCGATGAACACTATTCCAGAAGAAGACTTCCAGAGGTGTGTGTTTCCGGCAGTGGATGTATCGGTGGGCTAAATGTGTGCAAGCAAAAGGAGCCTACTTTGAAGGCGTTTATGAGCCCCAACCCCATCACGTATTTGAAATATTTTTTTTAACCTAAGGTCGAATACATTTTAGACAGGCCTCTGATATATATATATATATATATATATATATATATAATTAATATCTTGAGATAAAACTTTCGATACTTCTTTATAATTTTGCATACTCTGTATATGTATGTGCTTGAGAATGGCAAAAACAATTGTATGCCAAAAAAAACTGTTTTTTGATAAGCTTAGTACACTTGCTCTATTCATTAATTAAGGTTTTTATTTTGTAACCATTAAGAAATAGCTCTAGTAATGTACTATTGAGCTATAACGTGAACTTTTTTATGAAAATTATATAAAAATATTAATATATATATATATATATATATATATATATATATATATATATATATATATATATATATATATATTATAATTAAATTATCCGTTTATCTTTCGATAAAGCTTTGAGGAGGGTTTCCTCGTTTCTTGGCACAAGAATATTCACATAGCATCCTTTTCACGATTTCACTCACATAGAAAATCTGATTATCCCGAAGAGGCCATTGTTCATTCAAGATTCCTTGGAAGTGCAAAAGACAATATAAATTCAACTCTTCTGAGTGAACTTTCAATTCGTGTTGCATGCATTTATATATTTATTTTCACGTGTTATTGAATTATAAAAAAAGTTACGTTTTTCTTTTCAACTTGTGAGTAAAAGTGAATTCTGCAGGCCAAATATTAATGGTCGCTTATTTGAATGTACGAGAAACGGAATCAATTCATGGCATAAGTAGCAGATGAATGTTCCGGTGTCTTCAAAATATATTCCACCTGATAAAGATCTAATTCACCGAAAAAAAACATTTCGTTACAAATAACGGTACGGCTTCAGTTGTTTTATTAAAGTTTTGCCAGAAATGTTTGAAAGAAATTTAAAACGAACAAAAATGATAACCTTTTATTTGTTACAATTTATTCACAGTCAAATGTACGTTATCAGTTTTTATTCTCGGATTTTTTTAGTAAAATTTATTTCCAAGTCAGTTGAAGATAAAATTAATATTGACAACTCTCTACAGGGATTGAACTCGTATCATTATGATTATAAGACCTTTAGATTTAATACGCACCTTCTTTTAATTAATTTGTAATTAAAAATTTTTCTATGTTGTTTTTCATCTGACATTACTTCGTAAGAGAGACAATTCTAATGTTAATCAGTGCCCTGTCTATGTCTCGCGCTTTCTCCTCCATTATTATTGTATGTATCCACATAAAATATTATAAGGAGATATAATTTTGTATGTATCAATTTTCAGTATTGACTTCAACAGTGATCGAGGATGAAACGCGGAATTTTTCCCCAAAACAATTCCCATAAGTTTATACATGTTATATAACGAGGGCCATGTCTGAATGAAAAAGTTTAAGTAATACTTAAGAGTCAGAGATGACCTCAGACGGAAGTTGCGAAACAAGCGATTACCATGCAAAGAGTTTCTACCTCTTAGCTGGCGAGATTTTAAGGAGGAAAGGCGTGTCCGAACTGTTGTTTACAGTGGGACGGTCTGCAGAGTGTAGCATCCATCGGAACAGATACTACACTCTGATTTTGGTATTTATCTACCCCCCACAGCGGTAAGATGTGACATAAGGTCGGGAAAGTGAGATTAAAAATCCAGCGCCCTACCGGAAGAGAACTCTTACCTACAGAAATGATTGGGCAGCCCCGTCGGCATTCCCATTAGTGGCGCTTCAGCAATAAACTAACCACTTAATGGTAATACCTCAAATCGGCGGAATAAAGGCTGAAGACCAAGACGGTAGCAGTTTACAGAGTGTAGCATCCATCGAAACAGATACTACATTCTGATCTTAGCCAAAAGTCCAAGTAGGAATTTTTTTATGTAGTCATCCACAGACAGACTGCTTCGTTGTACTACAGTAATTCAGTGCAGCTAGACTAACAACTGTCTTAAGTCGGGATCGAAACTCGACCGTCTAGACGACAGTCGGTTCTTATAACCCCGAGGCCAATTGGTTGCTGCTAATATAGTTAAAATCACTGTGATAAACATTGTCAAATACCGGAAGCTCCATTTCCTTACACAAAGAGCATTGCGTTTATTTACTAGTGGCAGTTTGTTATTTCACTTACCAGTATGCTTAACCCAGAAAAGTAACATATTTCAATATCATATTTTTTATTGAATGATTGAATATGCCATACCACGGGTTTCATGGATCAGGCGCAACTGAGAAACTGCAGGACGCAATCAAAACGCGTCTAAACCATACATCTAGTTTAATTATGGGCTTCTGCTCTTTTGCCAAGCACGGTTATTTCTAGCGTATTCTACCGCAAATCATTGGCTCATACATTTAAGTAAAAAGTGAGTTCTTCAATCGCCGAATGGATCAAAAGATTATATTGCGAATCATGAATATTTTAACGTGTGAATTATATATGTTTCATAAAAAGGCCATATAGATTTTCATTTTGATTCCGGCTGACCATAAGAGCTAACAAGTGTATTAATCGCAATATTCTACTTCTTTGTGCAAAATCAGGAATTCTTCCCCCACCCTCTAAACATATATTTTTAGACTTTTTTAGAAACGAATGTGAACTTAGAAAGAAAACGGGAAGAAACGGCAATGTTAAAAAAATACCAAAGATAGAACGGATCTTATTCACTTAAAAGTTCCTATACTTCAACACACATCTGTTCTGTAAACGAACTCCATTAACGGTCGACACGAAGCCTTTTGAAGAAGAAAAAAGCCTTATAACGTAACGCCTTTTAAGCTCACTTGGGCTGACCTTTTTAATTCACCTTTCTTACATGTAAAATATACATTTTTTTAGTTTGGTTTTCTCACCTCTGCTATTTGCTATTTTATTCCCTACTTTTTAGAACTTCCTATTTTCTGTAACTCTGTTTCTTTTAGCAACTCTGATATGTTTGCAATCATTCTGCTTTCCATTATAACTTCTACAATATTTCGTGGCTCTAGAATATTACGCAGTGCATGAACCAAAAGGCGCGCTCGGGGTTGCCTATCGTGTGCATGACTTTCGTAAGTGCAAACGAAAAATAAAACAATCTCAGATTGACCTTCAAAACACGATTAAGACATAGAAGTTGCAAAGTACATAAGAAAGGTCGAGTAGTTAAATTCGCGCGAATTCGCGATCAAGGGAGAGGACAAACATTTGACCCCAAACAAATCGGACATAAAAAGCACTCTACAGTCTCGAATTTGCTTTAGCACAGATCAATGAAGATAAATTAAAAACGTACTCATAATATATATTTACATATATAGTAAGTTATGAAAATATATTCATGGCAAGAGGGAATCGACAGGCTAAAATGCATGGAGTTAGTTTTGCCGGGTGTTTTTATAGACACGTCTAGCTAGTTAACCAATCAGATTCTTTGTTGTTCTCTTAGCCAATCATTGGGCTTCTTACGAACAAAGGTTCTGTTGATTTTACTTCCTATTTCCTATTCTATTATTCTGTTTTCTATATGATGACTCATCCTTGTTTCTTTGTTGTTCCCTTAGCCAATTGTTGGTCTTCACTAACAAAGGTTAGAATGACTCATCCTTGTTTCTTTGTTGTGTCAATATATCTCTCTCTCTCTTTATATATGTATATATATATATATATATATATATATATATATATATATATATATATATAAATTTTATAAGTACATAAAAGTAATCCATACACACGTGTTTCTGACTCACAGCAGTCATCAGTATGGCTAACTTAGACAATGATCGACCCTTCGATGTTGATGTCTATAGTCAAGCGTCTTACCATTGGACCAATACGCCCTGTCTAAAAATATGTACGATTTTTATTACCTAAATATTAAATGCATTTGTATGTAATTAATTTTATTATTATTATTATTATTATTATTATTATTATTATTATTATTATTATTATTATTATTATTATTATTATTATTATTATTATTATTATATATTAGTTATTCATTAAAATAAACACAATCGTATTTGAAGTTGTAAGTGGAGTTCAGTCCTAATATATCGCTTGGAGGTGGGCACATAGAGGATAACGTAAGGATTCCGGAACAACTTCGATTGCCTTTCTCGGAGAATTTCATACATATGTTATTAATTTCATCAAAATAACATATATTGAACGTTTTATAGGCGGTTCGGCTCTTATAACTCCCTTAAGTTAGGAGGGCACTTAGAGATTCGGGATCAGTTCCATTGTTTTCCCACGGAAAAATACATACAAGTAGAGAATGTGTAGAAAATGTCCAATGCAAAAGGGAAGAAATTGAATATATATATATATATATATATATATATATATATAAACATAAAAAAGAGGTAAAATGCCTTCATAAAAACCATGTGTTAGATGTAGATATTTTTATTAAAATCAAAATAAAAAATAAAAACAATATTCATTTTTCTTTTTTCTTCTTTATCTTGATTTTTAAAAGAGATATTTGTCACCGTTAATCAACACAACATCAGACGTCACTTCTAGAAGATCAGGAAGGGTTATTTCGAAAAAAATAAGGCCAATACCTTTTATTTGAGTTAAGCTCTGACGAGGCTTGTTATATCAAGCGAAATATTAGATAAAAAAGTCAAGATGAAGAAGAAAAAAGAAAAATGAATATTGTTTTGAATTTTCTATTTTTATTTTAATAAATATATCTGCATCTAACACATGGTTTTTATGAAAGCATTTTGCCTCTTTCTTTAACTTTAAAATTCTAAAGATGCTTAAAAATGAACTTTCCCAAATTTATATATATATATATATATATATATATATATATATATATATATATATATATATATATATGTGTGTGTGTGTGTGTGTGTGTGTGTAATTATTATTTTTTTAAAGAATAACATAGACACCGTCGATTTAAAATCCCAACGGTACCGATGTTGTTTTGACCTTCTGTAAAACATTAATAAATAAATATGTGTTCTGATTTTTTAATTTTTTAATAATCGACCACTCTGCTGATATTTTCACCCACTAACTTTATACACACGCACACACAGGGGAGTTTGAATTACCTACTGGGAAGTTTGAATTATCTACTAGACACCATCCTCGAGTGTATTCGGTCTCTCTGTACAAGGGTTTAACCTGATATGAGGATACTTCCCTACAAGTAAACCCTGACCTAATATTCAAAATAACATAGTATTCGAAGCCCAAATAAGATCTCCTCGACATTGCTATACACTGGCTAATACGAGGAATAGTGCACTTTTTCCAAGTGATGTTACCTCAAGTAACTGTACTTAGCTGGATACACCACCAGACTAGATGAGTTCTTGTCTGGGAATCCGGTAAGATCAAGAGACAACACGAAATATATACTATAACATAGTTCACGGGTCAATTAGAGAGGAAAAATAATATTCTTAACTTCTTTACTAACGCAATGTTTAACAGGTAATGGAGAACATTAACAGAATATTTGAATATATATGTATCTCATATAGAGATCAATTGTTAGCCCCAGGAAGGGGACTGAAGTAAAATGAAACAAAAAAAGTAATATATATATATATATATATATATATATATATATATATATATATATATATATATATATATATATATACAAGAGAGAGAGAAAGCGAGATAGAGAGAGGGAACTAACCTGATTAATATTTATGCTTGCTCCCCTCTGTATCAACAGACTCCGGGAAATTTTACGTAGTCTTTTTCTTTCACCACTTAATCGTCTACATATGTTTGACTGCTGCTTAACAATCAGGTTAAACTAAGCTATGGTAAAGTGTTTGGTTTTCATTCGAATTTCTCGATTTTTGTTTTCCAAGAGTAAATCTAAACTCCAAATAAAAAAATAAACTGAGACAAATATGTACCAATCAAATTTATTTTTAATTTCTGAGGATTTTTGTTAATTTCTCATTCCGAAAATTCTATTTCTAATGAAACATGTTAGAAACTACAATGGTTTTATTTATTATGTTAGAAATAAATATTCATGAGTCAGATTAAATACACATTTACTTCAGGAAACACGACATACTTAAACTAGTGATTCATCAAATGACGCTACACAGATTGTCGGCATGTTTTCCAACAAACTGAAAGTAAACTAACGATTGGTTTTCTACCGTCGCGTTTTTGTAACTCTTATCATTATAACAACGCTAGAATTTATGTGCGTTTACAAATAAAAACGTGTCATACATCTTTAAGCAAATTACGGTTTAGAGTGCCGGTTGATTGAAAGTCATGAAAACCATTTATACAAACTCTCACAAGAACAGCAATGTTTGAGTTGTCACTTTGTTGGTCTGTCGTGCATGTGGGAATTTATTAATAAGGTACAAATATGGCAACTCGATGGCAGGTTATAAAAGCCACATAAACTCTATATGAAATAGAAATAGAAAACAATACTCGATCGTGGGTTGTTGCCATCATATATAAGACAGGCATGTATATATGGTGGTACTATTTATTCTAAGAATCACTTGGGTGATTCTTATTATATTTAGTCAAAGGGTACATACATATTTATAAGTATTGACTCAGTTTTAATGAGAACAGTATATTTTTCTATGGGTAATTTTTGGCTCAGATACTTGAGCGCTCATTAAAGTTTACATAAATGCACTTGTGTAATTTGCCTTCTTTAAGAATACACTGCAATATACTTTTTAGTAAAACTCTATAAAGCGATGTTATGGAAGGACTTTTGAGTGGCTATTGTCGTAGTTAACGTAAAAGGGTACTTTAGCTGAATTTTGAAAATAATATTTGTATTTTATTGTTTTTTTGTTTCTTCTCGTTTTTTATGTCTTTTCCTTTATTTAGTTCTTTTCTATTTCTCTTTCATATTTTTCTGCTTCCTACTTTTCTTGTTTCTCTATTTCATCCCATTTATAGGAAAACGAACCGCGAGTCGACACTAGACCGGACCACAATTATAATACAGAATGTACACCACACGGAATCGGTGTAACAAATGTCAAGAAAGCGTTATGGGCCATTCCGACCAGATAAGATCCAGACGAGAATTTATAGAAGAAGACGCTGCAGTAAGTAGCCTCAAATGAGAAACTTTGCACGAAAAAAAACTCTAGGTATGATGAAGAATGAAATAAAGATCACACGAATAGAAGATAAATATCTCGATCTATTACACACCGGTGTCAATGAATCTCTTTTAAATTAAATATATGGAAGTATAACACAGAAGAAGCTCAAAATACACGCAGACCATAACACCTTACTCAGTTCTGGTAGGCGTAATGAACTGATATAACTGATTAACGTATGTGTAACATACTTAGCCTCATTTCTTTCTTGAGAACACGTTACCTGAAACGAAATAGGAACATTTACTTTACTTAGTTGGAGAATTCTCCTATCAGCTCTGGAAACATCTTTGGCTCAAAGGATGGTTTACAATTTAAAACTCGAAAGACACAAAACGAATGTTCAGATGTTACGTCATTTTATGTTACACACTTCTATTACATGTACCGTGAGTGTTACGATAGCCCACTCCTAATGAGAGCCACCGTCGAAGACGTTCTTGCTGTTCAGTCACAAAGTCAGCCCTCACGGTATCTTAATCTCTAGCTATTTCATTGTGTGTGGTATGTAATCTATTTTGTGTTTCTCTGCATAGCTAAACTAAATCACGTTTGTTTATTTTTCAAATCTCACAAAATTGTATTCGCATTCGATCAACAGATTCGTCAACAAATTCCAAAACTTGACCTAACACACTTTTCGTCACAATTAGTATCAGAAATGCATACCTCACGTCTCTAAGGACAATCTCATTATATTGGTTGTTCTCTTTTCCCTTTGTGAAAATGGCCCTGAAACATGTGTCATTGTGGAATTATATTTAAACGTGTGTAACACAACCTCCAACCTCATTTTTTTCTGATCCGATATTGCTTGAATTCAAAAGTAACGATATATTTATGACGATCGCTTGAATAAACAGAGAATGTCGATTTCGGATTTTCCTTCTTCCAAGATGTTTTGTCAAAATTGACGAATATAATCTCAGCCGACTCAGTCACCGGATACGATTAGATACATAGTTAAAAGTCATAGCGCTATACTGATTTTCAAAATGTGTAACATCTCTAAATCATTTTATACTCGCAATTTTTGCTGACACAACAAGACAAGCAGAAGCCTTACTACAATGTTACGAAGTAATGAAAAGCTGCATTCGGTGGTTTGTTGATCTCAGCAAAACAGAACACATTTTCCTGAACCAACATGGAAATATCTCTTTTCTAAATCGGACTTGTTTAAAAAATTGCGATAAGTTTATTTATTCATGCCGAAAATTTGCAAAGGGCAATTGCACAGAGAGTGAACTGAGTGTACGAATCAGCCTGGACTGAACTGCACCAGATGAAAGTCACCTCAAAGTGAAATCTTTCTTTTTTGAAGCCACTGTTACATCACTTCTTTTACATGGAAGTCGCACCTGTTCTTTTATCAAACGATTGGAGAAGAACATCTACGGTGTGTACACCAGAATGATAAGAGATGATTTTAACATCTGGAGGCAGCATCCTACAAGAGAACAACTTTACGGACACCTTCTACAGATCTCAACTCTGATCAAAGAGTTAAGAATCAGATGTTCTGTTCACTGCTGTTAAGGAGGAAATAGTCAACGACGTTCTTTTGTGGATGCAAATACAGGAATGTAGTCCAATCGAGAGAGGGCACAGAACATCGTCAAGCAACTAAAAGAGGACTCAGAATGTACCTATGAATATCTGGTGTGATAGAGGATGGAACAGGATGGCAAGACTAGATAATGATGATATACGCTAATGGCATATAAAAATGAGCCGTTTTCGAATTGCATGACTTCAGTCTATATAATCGCCATTTTTATAGATTCTACAGCAAGTTGGTTTTGGCTGATTCGAAATTAATTATTTAGATTATTGATACTGTTCTTACTTTGGTTGTTATATTCACAACGTTTCGGCCGATGTAACCTCCGAACTTCTTTTCAAACTTTGGGACCTTCTATTCGAACTTCAGAAATCTATATATCGAACCAAGGAATCTATACGGAATTTCGAACTGAATCCTTTATTTACCCCATAGAGATAAATTGTTCTTATCCTGTCACCCATAGTCAAGCCAGCTAGAAGTGTCCAACTTGACATATGAGCTAACGGTTTAAAGCTCTGATTAACAATAGTTGCTAAATGATATTATTATTGAAGTTAAGGTTCGATCCTTACTGAAGGCTATATTCCCTAAGAATAAAATAAATTAACACTTCTACCAGGTCAGGGCTGGTTCAATGAAAACACTCTACCACTGTGGATTTATTAAAGGGTTCACTTCAAAGTTCTGTACATATTTTAAAGTTCGAAAAGATGCACTTGGAGAATGTCGTGGATTGCGTCGACGAAATATTATCAATATAACAACCAAGATAAGTCGAAATAATGCAAATAATTTTAGTTGTATTAAAGAAGTTCGCGTAAGACTTCTCCTTGTTATTACAAATCCCAAAGGTACTTAAATATTATCTAACAAATCAAATGAAATTTATTGGCAAAAATAGCAAAGTACAACAAGCTATGTAAAAGGAAGATAGACGACGTGTACGTTTATTTAACGTCTGAATGTTTGTCCAAGGCGACTTTAAACTTGGATATATTAGGCATCATCATTACCCCTGGCCGTCTTTCCCACAGAGCACGGACACGGACAGATAATTGTGCCTTTCTTCTAATGAGACAAAAACGCCGATGGTACATATTTTGCTGAGTCCTGTAAAGACCAAGACTCGACGCCGGAACCCGTCCTGGTGTTTGCAGTTCAGCTAGTTCTCTAATACAAGAATCGAAATGTTTATCCTCTTTGTTTGATTTACTTATATAAATGATAAATGTATATGAAAGAGAGACGGGAGGGGGAAAAGGCGACGAAAGGGTGTGTGATCGCATAGATAAAACAAAGAAGACAGGAGATAAATATGGCGAATAGCCACGATAAAGGGATGGCAGACGAAAGACTCGTGACAAGAATGACTGAGAAGATATAGTTTGGTAAATTACATGACAGCATAGAGATGGGGTGCATATGAAAATCGGGTTGATGTGGAGAAGTCACGCTAAGGTTCTCAATGGGTAAGTTAGTTTGATCGTAGTGGGAATTAGCAGAAGGAAATAATATATAGTACAAAATATTGTACCACTGTCGCTTACCGAGGGAGTGTAATTTGATGGGCCGCGCTTCGAGCACTTTTCTGAAGGTTTGTTTTTTTCCTGGGACGGTACCCCAGCTTCCTGAGAAACAATAGGCACATTCCTTTTAAATGAAGTGTTTATACCCGGTTGGGTTAATCTTGTACATAGCTTTGACGGGTTTTAAATGGCGTCATTAAGCGCAATTAATTTTCTCAAGATAATTAATTATCTGTCCCAAGGAACCTCTATGCTGCAATAGAACGCTATATAATAGCGAACAAAACATTTTTTTATATATATAAGATACATTTATTCATTTTTTACCGAAGAAACATAATTAAATCTAGAAAGTCGAGTTTGCGAGCATCGCGACTAGTTGTGGACGAAATAAAAATTCAAAATGTAAAAAAAAACCCTCGCTGTGATAGAAATGAGGAGAGTGATAGAATGAAAGGTCTGAAATAGAAGGAAAGATACAAAATATTCATGAAGAAGAAAGCTTAAGTCACTCGAAGTATTCCCAGTTCACAAGTTCTATGCAACAGTTGATTTGACCCATCCGATTCACCAGTCAACTTGATGGCTTTGACACCGGCGATGATTTCCTAACCAACTTGCACTGGGGCTGACGTTTCAAATGCAGTATTGTTGGTTTTTCTTGGCTGTGTCGGTGGATTTTTTTCTTGGTTGTGTCTATGATAACCCTGGGTCGCATCCTAGATGCTAAGCACCATTGCTGAAGTGACAGGAAGTGACCCGGTCTTCCTGTTTTTTAAATCACTTAGAACGTTACGGGAAAATAAAAACTATTTTATGGCTCATTCTATATAGAGAGCCCCATTTTGAGGGTCTCCGGCTGAACTGCGTCAGAATTAGGACAATCAGTCGTTGCGTTCCCACTAGACTATTCAAGGCATATTAAGGGCAAGGTCATGGGTAATAGCAGACATCGAGATATACTAGCGAACAGATTCACCTCCACAACGTTACTCGAGCTCGCAGTATACGTAAATCAGAATTACCACTTAAAACAATAGTCGTCCGTCGATTTGTTGTGAGTCATCACCTTGAATAGTTTTCACCCAGACATCTTGTTTAGGCCCGATAGTAAAAGTAACTTCGTATGAATCAGAACGGTACAACTTTGTTGACCGGTTTGATTCTGCTGTCGGCATTCTTGCAGGAGGGACCACGTAATGGTTACCAATCTCTCTAAGTGAAAGTGGTTTCATGGAATCGACTGGATTCGAACTTGGCACACCTAGGTCGTCAGTCTATGTCGTTATCCACTTAACCACCGGCACCTCCCGGGCCCGATGTAAAATATATGGAGTGGGGGTTGATAAAGAGGTACCATAAGAAGGTTGATGTATTATAATTAGAATGTTATGGGTTAGCTGATCCCCCTGAAGTACATAACAAAGAATCGCCCGTATCGTACACAAAAACCTCACACAACAAGAGGTGTAACGTACTGCACATTTAAATATGAAAGATTGAGATGCAGTGAAGCGTCATCGAACTGTCAACTGCCGCGATACAAGTGATTCGTAACCTCGAGCTACATGAGTTACCTGTTCGTCAGAGAACTCGGAAGGCCTAGTTGGTGTCAAAATAGTTTTTGTCAAGATACGGCAGTCGATGATAGGATCTCGACAATTAGTGCGACGGAGGGTTGACCGCTGTGACATGAGTTGAACCTGCGATTTCGGGCTGAGGTATTGCCATGATCAGTCTTAGGAGATTCACCGTCCTAGGATTTGTCTTTTCTATTCGACAATGTTTTAAATTATTGCAGACCATCTGAGGTGCCCTACCGGGGAATACCGACGTGACTGATCATGCCTTTTTTGGATGCCAGCGTACACAACATCTTGTGTACTGGCCTTCCATCTCCACTTTCCAACTGTGTGTCACATCTTCTTGCGGTGCGAGGGAAAAATAATACTGATAACACGGAACGTCTCAAACGTCCCCGCAATTTTGTTGGCAGAAAGTTATTTGTGATAACAGGTGTTTGTTTGAATCCGTGCAGTTTTTGGTCCGTTCTGTTCATTATATTTTGTGACTCTTGAATTATCGTTGGAATCAGAATACGAGCATTACCTTGTTTATACTTTCAAAGTGTTAACGTTTCAAAGAGGCTAGAACTATTATTTCTTTACTCGTATGATTTAAAATAGTGGTGTTATAGTGTTGGTGTGGACGAAACCAATGAGAAATGCTACAAATCTATGTCTTCCGTCGTGATAATTGCCGCCGATTGATCACTTAGTGAGTTCTGAAAACATTCTGAGGTCGACATGCGATGAAGGCAGATTTATTAAATTCACCCAAGCAATCTAAATACGTAACTTTCAATAAAATAGTCGGTTGCTATACATTTCGGTTATTTGTAACATAGCTTCTTGACATTCTTAATAGAGATAACGGCTAAAAAGACGTCGGTAGTATAGCGAATGAATTTTCGCCTCGTAAACATATATAGAATTAATACGTATCTCCATGATAGTTTGGTGTTAATCGCAAAAAGCATAACACCCGAGATGCTGATTTAGACCAAGTTCACACGTGGGTTCAGATACAGGTACTAAATCAATTGTTTTCACCTGCTATTGGTGTATTTTAAGGCTTTCTCGAACTTTTGGCCAGAAACAAAGTGTAGTATCTGTTCCGATGGATACTACACCCCATAAACTGGTATTGTCTTGGCCTTCGGGGCTTGATTTACGCCGGTCTATGGGTCTGTCCAGTGCAGTTCTAGGAGGTCCACCCTCCCAGGCTTTGCCCCCTCCCTCTACTGGGGAATGCCGACGGGGCTGCCCAGGCATTTTTGTAGGCCAAAGTGCTCACCTTCTCGGGCGCTGGCGTTTCAAATCCCACTTTCCCGACATCTTACCTTGTGGGAGGAAGATAAATAAATTGGTGTATTTTTCAGCAGTGGAACATGTTGACATTTTTGTGTTATTACTAACATTCTGTGTATGAAATGAAGATTGTGATTCATTTTTGATTTTAAAAATGATTATTTAGATTATTATTATTATAATAAATGTTATGGTAGTTGTTTTCTGGTAAAGCTGTTTATTTAATATAGGGAATATATTTATTTGATTAATTTTATTCTATTCAAGTAATTTAATAGCTTCTATATAGATTTATCTATATAATAATTCGCGTGTACTTTTGTTTCTGTCTACACGATACGAGCTGCTAAAATAATGGTTTTCACGTTAGTTTATTTTTTGTATCTACGGTCTGTGTTTGAAATCAGATAAGTGTTGAGTCGAAAATAACATTCCCCTTCTTTGAAGATCCTTTTAACCTCTAAATAAAGAGTTTAAGAGCAAAACCCAGTCAGTGACCTCCTGTCAGACCTTAGTAATTCAAAGTAAATATTTTGATGCGTATTTCTTGGGCAAATGGCATGTGAATCCGAGCATGTATAGACGAATGATTAATAACTTAAGACGACATCGATACATCGATTGTGATTCACTATGTAAACAAAAAAATTGTTCTGATTCCATAACTGCTTCGGTGTAAAGACTGTAATTATTGTAATTCCAGTTAGAAATGCGATTCGTATGCATCAGAAAGTAAGCGTTTATTGACTGGATTCTGTTTTGTTTCTATTACTTCGTCAGGTTCTTTTTTTTGAACGCGGTGAAGGTTGCTTTACCTCAATTGAATTGGCAAACATGTAACGCTGGTTCATTAGTCTGCCGCTATCCACTCCACCTTTACCACCTCTCGTGATTTATCTAATATATATATATATATATATATATATATATATATATATATATATATATATATATATATATATATATATATATATATATATATATATATATATATATATATATATAAAGAGAGAACTATTAAAGTGTTTCTTTCACCTACAGACGATATTGTTTCGTTTTTTTTACTCTGCAGGAGTGGCGGTTGTAGGCGTTCGCATGGGATCGAACGCAGTTCGGAGATTCAGGCTAGAATCACCAGACAAACGCTCAGGAACACACGGCCGTCGGCAATCTGCACAGTCAGTAATTTAAATTGAGATACACTTAACCGGGGAGGCAGGGGGAAGCTTCATTGCTGCCTACAGTGTTCAACGCCTGTGCGGAACTCGCTTATAGCAGATGAAAACAAACATTCTTAATTTGACGATGCTCTACTTTTAACACTATTACATCTTTAAAGACGCCTTTAACTATCAATAATTTTTTAATATTAAAGTGTTTTTTCACTTATAGACGATATAGTTTGGTTCTTTTTACCCTCATCAGTGCAAGAGTGGTGGTTGTATATACATACATACATACATACATACATACATATATATATATATATATATATATATATATATATATATATATATATATATATATAGAGAGAGAGAGAGAGAGAGAGATAGAGAGAGAGAGAGAAAGAGGGAGGGAGAGAGATAGGGAGACATTTTAGGTAAACTTAATTAATTCATGATCTTTTAGTTATGCTCCAAGAATTGAAACAATCAGTATAAACAACAGAATGTGTACGATCGTTTCGGAGACGGTATAGGTTTTTTAAAATTAATATCGAATCACCTCTTCAGCACAATGCCCTTCCTATTCTTTTAGATGGGTTGCGTCATGACCTGTAACATTACAACTGTATTTTCCAATTTGAATACATTTGTAAATCTGTGTAATCTTATTTGTACATTGTCAGTGTTCAACTCTGTGTTCCTATGCTGATTATTGACTTTTAAGTTGATGTTCACACCCTGTGCTGAAGAGACGATTCGATATTAATAAAAACCTATATCGTATCTGAAACGATCGTACACATACTGTTGTTTATGTTGAATTCTTGGAACATAAATAAGAGTGCATGAAGTAATTAAGTTGACTTAAGATCTATATTATAATAGCTCTGGTTGCTGTTATTGTTCTACAATTGAGCTGATACGTTACCTGCAGTATTTTTAGAAAAACGGACAATAACTCCACCAAATAGTTGTTGGCCGTCCATTGCACTTTTGGTTCTACCTAAGACTTCTTTAATAATTATATATATATATATATATCAATTTATTATTTGATACATGAATATATGAGTGATAAAATACACGATATATCATAAAATGAAACGACGTGGAGACAAGATATAACAAAAAAGGAAAAGGAAAACAAATTAAACACAGGAAGAATTCGTAAAAAAACGAGTGATTTACCGGTTTCGTTCTGATCAACAAACGTCTCCAGAAAAGGTGAAGATTTTTAATTTATTGAATAACGGGAACACAGTGAAAAACAAAGACGCTCAACAGGATACTTTGGCACCTGCGTAACTATTTGAAATGAATGCAGCGCGTGCGATAAAGAAGTTAAAAAGAAACAGGAGGAGAACAAAAATAGAAAAAGAATACAAATGAAAACATGGATGTATTGCAGTTAAAAAGAGTAGTATTTTAACCGGGATCGGAGTTAGTTATGCAGTAGCGAGGTATATTGCATTGTTTGAGTGCGATTGTTGCCAATTTTTTGTTAATAAATAAGATCTGAGTCTAAGATTGATGTTAGATTGTGACAAGAGAAAGATTACAGCACTCGCAGCGTGGGAGAGAGGATCCAGTCTTGAGGAGGGTGCAATCAAAATTGTAGGTAAACGTAATCATGTGTATGAGTAGTACGTTGGTACGATTGTTGTGTTTGAGGTACCGTTTATGTTTGTAGATGTGGGATTTTATATCTCTTGCCGCTTCGCTGATATAAAACATAATACATTAGACACATGTTATTTTGTAAATGCCGGCTTTACGGGATAAGCTGAGATGGAGTTTTGTGTTAAGTAAATCCTTATTTTTTTAGAAGTTGATGTCACTATTTTAATGTCCGATTTGAATTATTTTTTCAAGGAAATAGATATGAGATTATTTAAGAGAACTATATAAGATTTATTTTTGTCAATCTTGTCTGTGATTAATGCTGGTTACGTTGTTTTGAAGAGAAGTCTTTGTAGTGTTTGTCTATTTTTGGTTATTGATATTAAAGTCTCTGTATTTAGCGTTGTAGATGACAAATTGAAGATATTTGAAAGCCTTTTTAAATGTTCTCGATATAGGCGTCTTTATTTCACAGGTTAGCAGAGCTGCAAATTGTAAAAGCTTTGAGAAACGAAGCGGATTTTATTCTGTTGTAAAGCTTTAAAATATCTTCAAGTTCTCATCAACAACGCTAAACGCAAAGCCTTTAAGTCAAACTGAAAAGTCCATAACTTCAGTTGTGTAATGTCTATTCCCGCACATTGTTTATCAATACAATATGTTCTTAATTGCTTTGAAGTATTTTGGAGTCTGGTGTCTTGAAAGTGTTGTGAGTGACCTACCTACCCTTTAATAATAACTAAATGGTAGCAACCGGCTACCATAAATACCGGTTTTGCCGGGAGAACATTTGGAGACACATTTAGGATCTACGTGTTGAGTGAGTTTATTACGTCAAGTTAGTATTTTTCTTAAATCTGTTTTTGCCTGCTGTTGTTGATTATTGTTATCGTTTTTATTGTTTTCACGTTGACTGTTATTGTTGAACTGTTTTCCCTTTTACGACGTTTTTTTTCTGCCACGTTTTTTTTTCTCTGCCATTTTTTTTATTGGTGTCTCTAGTTATTAACTAGATGGCGTCCAAAACGACTGAAAATTCGGAATGGTGCAAACCACCAAAAATGTCTATAAATGTCAATGATTTCGTGGAAGAAGCTAAAAAATACGAACACATGGTTACTGAACAAGGAATTACCGTGGATTTACCAATGGTTGCAGAAATTAAAAAAAGAACAGTAACCATGTTTGTTGTCCAAAAAAAAAATAAAAAAATTCATCAGGGCCTCTCCTGAATTAATATGCAAGTTATTGGCAACTGCAGGATTCAAACCGCAAAGGTTAATCAAGTGTAAGGGATTTAACACTTGGAATGCTTTGTTTCCTAACGAAGAAATTTGTGCTAATCTCTCACTTAATCAAATTATCACGCAGACCTATGTTTTACAAACCGAGTACATGGGTAGAAGACGTTCTTCAATTTTTATCTTCAATGTGCCTTTTTATGTAAAAGGCGAACAAATTGGTGCCTTTTTTCTAAGATTTGGCGAAATCACAGACGTCAATTTTGACGAATTTCCAGGTACATGGAACTTCGAAATACTTATCGACAAGAAAGCTTATAACAGCATCCCCTACTATTTACAAGTCGGGGGGGAAAAACTACCTATTATATTGGCCGGGCGAAGACCTGTTTGTTGGTTTTGTGAGCAACTAGGTCATTTAACTTTTGATTGCCCACAGAAAAAATCCACTCAGAAAAAGACGCCCCCGATTAACAGACCATCCAAGGCTGGCCCCCACCTCGATCCTCCAGCGACAATTGGTTTACCTATTACATCTACATCTGATGACTCTGAAGACGAATTCCCTGCTCTATTTTCTGCAGAAAAAGACGAGGGATGGATTATTGCTCCGGGGGAAAAAACCCGAGTCGGGTATCTCTCGAAGAAATAAGAGAAAAAGAAATGCTTAAAAACGACCCGGGAAAAGACAGTTACATTAAGGCAAAAGAGCTTAAATCTAAATTAGATAAGAAAGTAGGAAAAAAAGAGAAAAAAGAAGGAAAAAATTCAGCCACTTCAGATAAAATCTCTACCCCCAATCCAAGTCCCCAGCCGATCACAAAACCAATAGTTTCTAAAAATTCTAATTCTCCCAAATTAATGCCCCCCCCCAATCACTGGCCCCATTTTAGACAAACAGTACAAGCTTATCCCTCTAAGTCCGATTAAATCGTCTATAAAAATCACTTCTCCTAAACCTTCTCCCTTTGTCTCCCCATTTAATACCCCCCAAAGTACCCCACCTGCTTCACCCATAAAAAACCCTCCCCTTCGCCTTTTCCAGCATCTCCTATGGGGCCTAGCTCCCCTTCCTCCTCCCCAATGGATGACATGCCTCCCCCTCCATCTATTACACAGAAGAGGCAGAGGAGCCCTTCTGTGGAAAGGAAAACTAAAAAAAAACGCATTCCTTTCTGGGGAGGATATCTGCAAAGTGACATGCACCCAAATAGAAACAGTAAAGCATTACCACCTCTCCAATATAAATGAGCTCCTTAAATTCAATGAAGTCGGTTGTATAACCATTGAATACCCTGCTAATTTCCCCAACGCCCCTAGAGTCCTTATAGTTGTAAGGGAGAAACTAGAAGCGAAGGTTCTATGGCAGATGCTGGAAGAGGCGAACAACACTTTCAATTTCACCGTTCCAATGGCCATCTTCAAAGATGAAGGTCTAGTCGTTTTAAGGAAAGATTGTTTTGGGAGGGTTCCCATAAGGTTACACCCCGCCCTGTATAGGATAGCGAAACTAACCTATCCTTTGGATGTTGGCGGCATCTCCCATGATGGTCAAATTAATGATCAGATAGGGAATCAATCTTTTGGGAGAGCCGTCAGCATTCTGACCACTGCTATGTTCGTTTCTGGAACCCAACTCTAACGCACCCTCATAGCTCTATTTCTAACGAGTTTGAATGTCCGGGGCCTGAGGGCCGACGCTCGTAAATTCCGAGTCGCTACAGACCTTCAGCGCCTCGGAGAGGATATATTGATTTCTGGGGACTATTTGGGTGCGCTGACTAAGGGTTTTCATGCTTATTCAGAGTACTTTAATTTTTCTGCTAGGGGGGGGGGGGGGGTCCTGGCTGGTAAGCAAGTCTTTAGATGCGTCGTGTGACTCTAGCTTCATGGATCCGGAAGGGAGACTTTGCGTTCTGGATATTACCATAAAGGAGAAGGCATTTCGGCTCATCGGGGTTTATGCGCCCAATAGCCATTCTGAGCTCGGTTCTTTCTTTCGGCGAATCGAGCAGTTCTTGAATTCTACTTCTCGGACGGTCATTTTAGCGGGAGACTGGAACGCAGTCCTGAATCCCGATTTAGATCGAAATCGACCTTGGGGTACTAACATCGATCAGGATGCTATGTTATTTCGGGACTTCCTCGATAAGTTCGATCTTATCGATAAGTACCGGAATGAATGGCCCCGTGATAGGGTATGGACTTGGACAAATAGGCACGGCTCCGATTCGGTACAACTTTCGAGTTATATCGACCGGTTCTTAATTAGGAGAGTCGATGTAGGATTAGTTGAATGTCCAAGTTTTCATAATATAGTTTACTCAGACCATAGACTTGTTCGGGTCCGGGTAAACTTAGATAGACCTAAGCCTAGTTTAGCTGGGTACTGGAAGCTCAACACTTCGTTGTTCGATGTGAAGGGCTACCAGGAACAGCTATTACTAACCTTACAGCGGGAATTGACGGGGGCTGTAATTGGGAATAGGAAGTGGATTCATTTTAAGAAGGTTATTAGGTCCTTTACTGCCGATTTTAGCAGACGACTCAATCTATCAACTAGGGCAGCTAAAGTGGCACTAGAGTCTAGATTAGTTCGGGCGGTGGAGGTGGGGGATAGCTCTAGTGTTACTATAATTAAAGCCAAGCTGGCTTCTTATGCTATCCAAGAACACCAGGCTTTAGTGATTAGGGCTAGGTTAAAAAGAGTGCCTAACGAGGCGACAAACATGGCTGCTTAACTGCGTGCAGAGGAGCATCGACATGCATTTGATCGACATATCGCTCGTGTCTCATTGCCGGATGGGAGACTCGTGACCACAAACGAAGGTATTCTGGAGGCTTTTCGTTCTCATTTCCAGGATCTTTTTACTCGAGAACCCGGTTTGTCTTTAGCACAATTCGATCCCTATTTAGCCGACTTTTCTCGTCTTGAGGCGACCGAAGCGGCTAGGTGCGAAGGTTGCATAACAGAGGAAGAAGTCCGGGAAGCCTTAGGGCGGGTCGGCCTTAACAGGTGTCCGGGGATTGATGATTTGCCCTACGAGGTGTATTTGAGGATGTCGCACATTTTTGTACCCTTGCTGACAGTTTTGTTTAACTCGTGGTTTAGGAACGGGTCTGTTCCCCAGTACTTGACCATGGATTTGGTGAAATTGTTACGCAAAAGTAAAAATAGTGGGGATGGGTTAGATAATTTTCGGCCCTTAAAGATGCTTAATGCGGAGTTAAAGATTTTGGCCAAGATCTTAGCCAATCGTCTGCAACTTGTTTTGCCTGGTCTAATTAGCCCCGAACAGACTTGTTCTGTGAAGGGCCGGACCATTCAGGATAACTTGCACTCGATACGCTTGATCATAGATAAAGTCGACACTGAAGCCGCGCTGATCAATTTAGATCAGTCCAAAGCATTCGATAGGGTGGACCATCGGTACTTGGAGGCTGTTTTGTCTGCGGCCGGTTTTGGCTCGCAATTCCGCTCCTGGATTCGCCTCTTGTATGCGAACCCCGGTGTTAGGGTCGAAGTGAATGGCATGAGGTCTGGTGCCTTCAGATTGTCCAGATCTCTTCGTCAGAGGTGCCCTCTTTCACCGATGATTTATGTGCTTGTTTTGGAACCTTTTTTTAACAGGCTAAGGGTGAATCCGGTCCTGCGTGGAATTACTTTGACAGGTTCTTGCACCATGTTGAAGTACTCCGCCTATTCCGACGACTTGACTGTGCTTGTAACGAGCAATGCCGGGATTAGTGTCGTCGACAGAGAAATCAGAATGTATGAAACGGTGACAGGGGCCAAAATTAACTGCGATAAGTCTATTGGCTTGCGCATTGGTGCTTGGAAGGGTGTTTCCTCGCAGGGACCCTTTGGCTGGACAGATGGGCCTTGCAAGCTACTCGGCGTCTGGTTTGATCCTGATCTCCAGCTGGAGAAAAATTGGTCGGAAGTCCTGAAAGCGATTAGGGCAGCAGCTGGTCTGTGGTCCCACAGAAATATTTCGTTAATGGGGAGAGCGGAGGTGTGTACTTCTCACATTTATCCGATCATCCTATATCGTCTTTCAGTGCTCCTACTCCCGTCGGAAACACTGCTGGAGATGCAGCGGGCTCTGTTCAAGTTTTTGTGGCTTGGTAAGGCCCCTATGGTCCGTCGCGAGATTTGTTACCTTCATCCTTCTGAGGGCGGTCTGGGTATGCCTAGCATCGAAATTCGATGCCACACTCTTAGGCTGTTTTATCTAGACCAGATGAGTACACAATCTGAGGATAACGGTGTCTTTTGGAAGGAAGACACCAAGAAAGCCTTTCTGGCTTTGAGAAGTGTGCACTTGGATCAGGGGGAGGCACACAGGTTACCCCGAAACGAGTGCTCCTTCTATCGCGAATGTAGACATGCGTTGAAGTTCCTTTCAAGGGTGACAGAAAGCCTCTCTGACACCCTGCTGTTGTCTCGAAAGGCATTATATCGGGTAATGGTGAGGGGGACTGTCCGAAATGATAGGCCCGAGGGGCTCGCTTTGACGAGGGGGGATCTCCGCTCCATCTGGCCTTGGGCGCCTGGGTCAAGGTGCCTTGACAATGACGAGGCATCACTGACCTGGATGACGATTAGGAATGCACTCTGGGTAGGTAATCGGCTTCATTCAGCACACTTGAGTAATTCTCCGACTTGTGTCAGATGCGGCGATGAGGACGAGACCATAAGTCACTTCTTCCTTTTTTGCCGCATCGTCGTGCCGCTGATTAAGCTTGTTGCAGGCTACATGGTTCGTATTCTTAACGTATCGTCTTTTGACCTAGAACCCATTAATGTATGCAGCAATGGGCTCCGACAACCGATAGGCAAAAAACGGTTTACGTTTTTGAGCTTACTAGCGAGTATGAGAGTTACGATTTGGAAGACCTTATTGCGATTTTCAAATATTACCTGAAGGCTCGCATTGGGGCCGAGAGGGTGAAACTCTCTTCGGCATATTTTGGTGAAAGATGGGTGACTGGAGCACGACTGTGTAGAGTGGCTGGCGCTAGATTAGAGTGGTATCTGGACGTTCCTTAGGCAGAGAATATTGGGTTCAGGAAACGAACTATGCTTATATTTTAAGTTAGATTTAGACTTATTTTAAGTTAGTTTCTGTTTAATTTTCTGTTGATGTTTTAGTTCAACAATTTAGCTAGTGTATGATTGATTCCATTACATGCCCCCTTTTATTTTGTCCTCATCCCACTCCCCTTTTTATTTTCTGCCCCACTCCCCTTCCCTCTCCAATTAGGTGACTGAGTGCCAGATTTGCCGGAGATGCAGGTCACCCTTCGATATTTTCGAAGGAGGTGGTCAGAATAAAACGTTGGGGCCTGCATCAACCACCTTTTTTCGAGTTTACGATTTCGACTGGCAAATCGGCATCTCTTCCACATTTCAATACGGGGGGGGGGGGGGCTTTTACTAATCTTTATTTCTTTTGCATTGTATATATCATATTTTTAATTTTAATTTTAATTTAAATTGCATATTTCTTATATGGTTTTTAAGTAGGATTTCATGGTATGACTTCTTATGGTGAGTAGCGATGGATTATACATCCATCGCTACTCACCATAAGAAGTCATACCATGAAATCCTGAATGCGGTATTATGGTAAATGATGGTCATGATTGAAACTAACTAAGTTGAGTTTTTTAAGTTAGAGATGACCGATCCTTTCCCCACCCCTTTTTTGGCCTTGTGCCACATTTTGTGTACAAGTTTACGCAAATAAATATTGAGGCACATTTAGGCACTAGCACTGCCAACACTGACTCGTGTATAATTTCTCTGTTCAATACAATTCATTATTATTATCTCTAAACCTGTTGTTCTTTTATTTCATAGTTGGTACCCCTAAACGGGTCTACAACAACAGCCGGCGAGTGATTCGTAAAGGACTTCGTTGGAAACACCTTGGACCTTGCAACCTGTGAGTGATAAACCAGTGTCTACAACACGGTCAACCTTCGAAAAAAGATTATACCCGTTTGAAAAAAACCCGCAAAAAACCTTGTGCTTTACAATTTTCGGGAAGATATTGGAAACATCGAATACATTCAATTTTGGGACGAGTCTGCCTTACAAGAAATAACCAGTTTAAACAATTACTGGACGGAAAAAAAGTAAGACAGATTTTACTATTTGTGTTCTTCGTATTTCAATACGAGATTTTACCTCGTGCAACAAATGAAATTGGAATACAAAGTGCTTATGAAACTGAAAGGTTTGAAAAAAAAACAAAAAAAAACTCCATACTACAAAAGCCTTTTTTCGTATCTGATATAGTCAAACGTATTTTGCGAACAGACTTGTCACTGTAAAATCGTATAGTCGGAAAAAATATGACAAGTAAAACCAAGTTACTTTCTTGAAAAACTAGTCAATTTTTAATATAGCCATTACTTGCTATTTTGCATTTTCAGCCTATACTGAAAGGCAAACGGACTTATTGGAAAAAAAAAGAAAAAAAAGTTCCAGATGCGAACAAAAATACAAATAATTTGTTAAATTAATTACCCAATAAGCCGGATTAATAAAATCGTTTTTTTTTTCTCAAGGAACTTTGAAAAAAATAAGATTAGCAAGTGCCGGTCGAATTCGAGACCCGAATGACGTAGTGATGAGAAGGGGCTGAGTTTGTTATTAAACAGTAAGCATTTGAAAAGAAAAATAGTGAAGATTTCTCGAAACAGATATTGGAGATGATCAAATTTCAATCAGAACAACAGAAGGCAAACGATGAAAAACATCTTGCTCAACAGAAGTAAAACGATGAAAAACTTCAGTCTCCACAGAAGGAATTTCAGTCGCAGCTAATACATTTGTTGAAATATTTTGAGAAAAGGATTTAGCACAAAAGCGAGAAGATAGAAAATCTTTAGACGAACAATTGATTGGGATAAAAAAAGTTACAATTAGAGCAACAGACTCAATCGGAGAGAAAATTTGAACAGCTGGCATAAGGAATCATAAATACGACGAATGACGACAGCGACGGGTTCAACCAAAATGCAATATGGTCAGCTATAGAAACCTTCAACTATGTGCCTGAAAAGTACCTAAACTTCGAATCATGGTACCGTCGATATCAGGATTTTTTCGACATTGATTGTAGCACATGGTCGGAAAAGAAAAAGGTTCGTTTAGTTCTTCGTAGACTAGGTACGGCAGAGCATACAAAATTTGTCGATTATATTCTGCCGAAGAAAAGGGACAAACTATCTTTCAATTAAACCACGAAAATGTTAATGGAACTATATTGCCCAAAAACAAGTTTATTCCACAAAAGGTGGAAATGTATGAACCTAACGCGAAAAGAAACCAGGATCACTAAACGTTTGCTTCGATCGTCAATAAACATTGTGACGACTTTAAGTTATCATCCTTGACAGCGGACAATTTCAAAGTATTAATATTTGTTCAAGGGCTCGTCTCGCAAAACGATGCAGAGTTAAGAAGACGTGCAATAAGCAAACTTGAAACCGAGCCAAATTTAACATTGCAACAACTGGCCGAAAGCTGTCAACGACATATTTCCAAGAAAAAGGAAGCTAAAGAAATAGAGGAAGCAGCAATTTCTAATATTAAAAATTTTCGTCGTTTTTCAAAAAAATCATACCCTTCGAAGGAAAAATTCAGGAAGGATTTGCCTTAAAGGTCGGATGAAAAATTGCCAAACCACCCTTGTTGGGGTTGCGGGGACCTACATTGGTACCAGAAGTGTCCTTTTAAACGAAAAAATTGTGACAAATGCCATAAAATGGGACACAAAGCCCCACATTGCAGAAGTTACACTAGAAAAAAAGTTACATAAAAACAACCAGAATTAATGGTGGCAACCTAAACATACGAAAGTATGTTACGGTAAAAATGAACAATCAAGATGTTAAACTACAGCTTGATTCAGGGTCTGACCTATCAATTATTAATATTAATACATGGAAAAAGATCAGCAGACCGACTATGCAAGCACAGATGAAGTGGCTCGATCGGTAAAAAATAAACTTTGAAGGGGAAGTCATTTCAAAAGTGACACTAAAAAATAAGACATTAAAATTACGCATGTTCGTAATGAAACATACAGGAAATTTGTTCGGTTCAGATTGTATTCAGCACTTCCAGCTCTAGGATTCGCCGATAAGCGCCTATTGTCAACGAATAGAGAACTTTTCTGCTGAAGCAGAAAAATTGAAGAAGGATTTGAAAGAGTCATTCCCCAAGGTGTTTTCTAATGGATTAGGACGCTGTACTTAAATGAAGGCGAGTTTTGAACTAATTGAAAATAAGAATCCGGTTTTTAAGAGAAAACGAAGTGTACCATTTGCCTCTCTTAAAAAAATTGATGCAGAAATAGACCGGTTGGTGTAGAAAGGTATTTTAACACCAGTTAACTACTCGGAATGGGCGGCCCCAACCGTCTACGTGAAGAAATAATCTGGAGAGATCAGAGTGTGTGCCGATTTCTCAACCGGTTTGAACGATGCGCTGAATCCAGAAGAGGCTTTCACAAAATTATACGGTTGAAAACTGTTCTTAAAGATTGACTTGAGTGAAGCCTATCTGCAAATACCTGTAGAGGAAGATAGCTCTAAGCTTCTCTGTATTTCGACACACAGGGGACTACTAAAGTTCAATCGTCTCCCTTTTGGAATTAAATTGGCCCCGTCGATTTTTCAGCAGGTAATCGACACGATGTTGAGCGGGCTCGATTTTTCGATCGGCTACCTTGACGATATCTTAATGAAAAGTACGAACGTTGGGGAGCACCGTGAGCACGTAAACAAAGTATTCGAAAGGATAAGCGATTTTGGTTTTACACTCAAGGAGTCAAAGTGTGAATTCTTTCTAGAAGAGATCAAATACTTGGGACATGTCATTGATAAGAGTGGAAGACGTCCCGACCCAGAAAGATCTATAGCCATCAAGAATATGCCCGAACCGAACAATGTTACCCAACTACAAAGCTTCCTGGGTCTCGCAAACTATTACGAAAAATTCATTCCCAGTATGCACAAATGGCGAGCCCCCTTAAATGAGTTACTTAAGAAAGATAGTAAATGGGAATGGTCCGCCGACTGTCAATCTGACTTTTGAGAACCTAAAAACGAAGTTAACTTCAGAATTATTTCTTACTCATTTTAATCCAGAGCTAAAAACTATTGTCGCAAGTAACGCCAGCTCCTACGGCATTGGGGCGTGCATTTTGCATAAAATGCCGGATGGCTCGATGAAACCCATCGCGCACGCTTCAAGAACTTTACTTCCTGCAGAGAAAGATTACTCGCAGATTGAAAAAGAAGCGTTGGGTATTGTGTTCGCAATGACCAAATTTCAAAGGTATCTACATTGCCGTCATTTTATCCTACAAACAGACCATAAGCCACTTATCACCATCTTTGGATAAAAAAAAGGCTAGCCAACCTACACAGCAAACCGCCTACAGAGATGGGGTATAATTCTGTTAAATTATGACTTTGAGATGGAATTTTTACCGTCAAAAAGACTAGGACACGCAGATGGTTTATCGCGGCTTATCCCAAAGTACACGGAACCGCTCGAGGATACAGTTATAGCACCTCTTCGGTCTGAATATAACTATAGTAAAGTACTGTGTACCACAATAAAAGAGCTGCCAGTCACACTTGGCGATATACAAAAAGAGGCAAGAGAAGATAATTTTATTATCGAAATTAAAAATAAATTACAAACAGACGATGAGCAAACGGCAGAAGTTTTTTCAGTCTGTTGCGACACATTATTATACCGGGAGCGAGTAGTAATCCCAGTTACGCTAAAAAAAATCCTGAAGGATTTCCATGAGGAGCATCCCGGAGCGACACGCATGAAGAGCCTAATGAGATCTTATGTGTATTGGAAAAACATGGACAAGGACACAGAGACGAATGTGAAAGCCTGTGCGGGCTGCGCGTCGGCAGCGACAGCACCACCCATTGAGTACTGTCTATGGCCAAAGGCAGAGCAACCATGGTCCCGTATTCACATAGATTTCGCGGGGCCATTGGAAGGCTTCTATTATTTAATTATAGTCGACAGCTACTCAAAATGGCCAGAAGTTGTTAGATGTAAAAACCCAACAACGGATGTCACGATATGCGCGTTGCATGAACTGTTTGCCCGATTCGGAGTGGTGGACATTGTTGTATCGGACAACGGTACACAATTTACTTCACGAGAGTTCAAAGAATTTTATGAAGACTTTCAAATTAAACATATCACCACTCCGACTTACCATCCGAGACTAAACGGACAGACAGAAAAATTTGTTGATACCTTGAAGAGAGCGTTGAAAAAATCGACGGGAACGCCGAGAGAAAAGGCACTCCAGCAGTTCCTTCAAGTGTATAGAATTACACCCAACGAGAACACACCAGCCCAGGTACCACCGGCGGAAGTAATGTTTGGAAGAAAAATAAAGTCGGTATTCGACAAACTTTTACCAAAACAGGTGAAACTGACCAACATTACGGCACCAAAGAAGAGTTACGAGGATGGAAAGAAGGTGTTCTTCCAGGAACACCATGGAAACAAAACCGTGTGGGAAGTGGGAAAGGTACACAAAAGATTGGGGCGGATGGTGTACATTGTAGAGAGTCCTAGAGGTCCTGTAAAAATCACATTAACCAAATGCGTCGTCGCATGTCGGACGACCCAGGGGAAGGCCCATCGGATTAGAGTGAGACCATCATGGAAGATCTATACGACGCATTTGAGCTGCCAACACCAAAAACGCCTCCAGAACAGAGACGTTCATCAAGAAAACGTAAATTAACCGGGAGTTTCGAGGTGAATCCTAGGAAAAAGATATACCTTGAGATTCCGGGGGAATGAGTTTTGGCAGGGGGTGTTGTGGGTGACCTACCTACCCTTTAATAATAACTAAATGGTAGCAACCGGCTAACATAAATACCGGTTTTGCCGGGAGAACATTTGGAGGCACATTTAGGCACTAGCACTGCCAACACTGACTTGTGTATAATTTCTCTGTTCAATACAATTCATTATTATTATTATCTCTAAACCTGTTGTTCTTTTATTTCATTGTTGGTACCCCTAAACGGGTCCACAACAGAAAGTATAACGGGTTACAAGTGTATCGTATTATTACAATGAATGCATAATTCAGAAAGTCTTTCAGACTGACAAGAGATCCACGTGGATCTGTATCCAATGAAAACAAAGAAAATGCGTCTATTTTCCAATAATTGCGACGGGAACTTCCCACTGACAAGCAAATCGCAGAGATAAATTGAAAAGGTAACGGAAATGATATAATAACAGTAAGGATTTGGTAATCAGAATGAAGAATACGCATGTTATTGTATCAAAAAGAAAATCTTTGCAAATTATACATGTGCCTATTCGAAGCTTGTACTGGTTCTTGTATCTCGCTCGATTTCACCATTCTTAGTAAGATTATGAGTCGCCATAATTAACGGGCGTATCAAAATAAACACACGTCTCTGAAATTATCTCGCGGATGAGGAGGTAGGATTCTACTAGAAGAAGTAATGAGGTTTGTTTGAAATAAATCCGCTAGACTTTGTTTAGCTTAAGTGAACGATACGAAAGCGACATCTGCATTCTCCTAGGTGAACACATGGATAGATTCAATTATGTTATATGTTCCTATTTACTCACCTCCCCACGAAACCATAATTATCAATCGGATCGGTTTCGTCTGTGGGGAAATTCAGCTCCCTTAAAAAAGAGGCACTCTGGATTGGGACAAAGGTAAGAATTGCCTCAGTCTAGAAACCTTTCCTTCTTCGATTGAGGACAGAAAAGATGAATTGTAACAAGAAAAGATATGGCACCCTAATCCTTTGGTTTCGTGCTTGATTGACGAAAACCAGCCAGTCGTTGTTAATTCTAATTAATTAACACGGACATGATAACGACATCTTGTTCTTTATTGATCATTTAATCATCGTCTGGAATGGTGAAAGATATAGAAATATAACCAGTTTCCCTGTCTTAAGGCTTCATTTATATATATATATATATATATATATATATATATATATATATATATATATATATATATATATATATATATATTGTGTGTGTATTTAGGCATCATTTTCTCATTTTTGCAAACATTGTTAAAAATAACAGAATTCGTCTGTATAATTATACTTTTTTATTTTTTCAATTTTTCTGAATGTATTTTTATATTAAAATTAACAAAAATAATAAATGTTCCATACGTTTCACGAACGTTTTCGATTCGTCGTCGAATCATCCTCAGGTGTGAACAAAAAATACTGGTTAAAATAAGAAATGTTTAAATAGACGGCGGTGAAACGCGGAGAAAACGTTTTTCGCATTGTTCCCAGAAATCGTTGACAGCAACGCTGGATGACATTACAGAACAAAATCGCATTATGTGAAGCATTTTAAAATGTTACCACTGGTTTCATATGCGATGTTGTTAATTTTAGGTTGTTGTGTTTTTATGTAGATTGCTTCCAGTATTTTTAATTTCTTAGTTGTGGAATGTATAATTTTAGTGCTATCAACTAGAATCTGTCTTAAATCAGAGGGAGGACAGTTATGTGAGTTACGAACTGTCACTTCATCACTGATGAGGATAAGAGGGCTCGAAACGACGTCGTCTGTATGTGGAAAACACACTAATAATTAATATATATATATATATATATATATATATATATATATATATATATATATATATATATATATATATATACACAGGGTGATTGGAAAGTAACTCCCTATACTTGTAAGTTATACTTGTAAGTTATTGCTGAAAAATAATTATTGGGGGAGGGAGAGCAAGAGTTGTGTATTATGTGTAATTTTTTCCTTTAGTCCTCACATTCTACGAGCGATGTTTTTGAAAATGGAGATAAATGTTGTTTTCTGGGTCCGCTGCTGTTTTCAATACGCTCATAGTATTCCTCACCATTAATCTGTCAATTTATCCATCTTGTGGACCCTAATCTTCGATTGAGTTTTTCTCCTTGATAAGTGTTGACTCACTAGTAAAAAAAAGAAAGAAGAAAATGTTTCCGTGTGAAATCAGTTGATGCGGTTTCCAGGCAGCTTTAGAAGATGGTGGCGATTGCTGACACCCATATCGAATTTTGAATAAAACCCCATGCTATACACTCTATTATCATACTTATTTCTTGTAAAAATTATATTTTAGCAATAAATTACGAGCACTTAATAATAGGGAGTTACTTTCAATTCACCCTATATATATATATATATATATATATATATATATATATATATATATATATATATATATATAGGGTGAATGGAAAGTAACTCCCTATTATTAAGTGCTCCTAATTTATTGCTAAAATATAATCCAATATACCAAACAAGATCGTACCTTCTAAAAATTGTTCACTCTTCAAAGAATGCTAACAAAATCAGTTATTTTTAGCAAACAAAATGAATACACAGAATTATTCTTTTATTTTGACTTTTGGTCAACATTAAAATGCCGTAAAATAAAATAAAGAACGGACCCGAAAGGCAATCGTAACGAAATTACAAGTCGACATGATGTCTAGCTAGATAAGCTACGCAATCTTTTGTAGTGATACACTTGAGAAAGACATAAACTATGCTCTGTATAAAACTATCACATAGTAAGCCAAGTGCAAGTCGTAGCAGGCACGTTTATTTTCGTGCTTAACTAATTTAGAAAAGCATGCATTTACACTTCCCGCGAGGTATGGCCAAAATAGAAGATATGGAAAATAGAAATGAATCGCTAGCAATTTTAAGCCTTGTCACTCGATTGACGTTGACGTTCAAACTAATGCTCTTGTGAAAAACATTAAGCAAGAGTTCACTTCTGGAATGATTTAAAGCAAAGAGAATTGTCTCCAAATAAAAGGCTTAGTTCAAACCCCCTTTGATCTGTGACATTTATGATAAAATCGTCAAGAACTGAGTTTATTATTTGTGCAAACGTAGGATCCAGATTAATTAACATAATTTAGTTTTTAAATAAATCCCCAAAAAACGTTTATGCAACTGATTTACAAAGAATTAAAAATATCTCAGAAATATAGCGAAATTCTTCACTTTGAGCATTTTGACATCCTAGAAAAAATGAAAATTCAAAGAGTTGCGTTATAAGCTAGTAGTCTCGGGCTTCTAGTAGGCTGATGACACATACACTATAGCCTCACAAAACTATTACCACTAGCTAGCAAGAGAAAATACACAGGTGATAAAAACACATACTCACACATATTAACCATTAGCTGCAATCATACTCAGTTTGTCAACACAGTTATATTCATTTCTTGCTATTTACGATAGTGATAGTCATATTAACATACAAATGATGTAATAAAATCGAGGCTATAACTACTATTAAACTGTTGCAGTTAAAAATAAACTCCCCTCCATTTTATTTCAAAGATATTCAAAAACAATCAAAGTTTTATATTAATAAAACAATTGAATTTTTGTAGTATTTTTGTTTATTCTTCTGTATTAAGCTTCTATATCTTCAACTTCGTTTTAATATCATTTGAAAAGGCATGCCACTACACTTCCCTGTAGATATAGATAAAACCACTTTGTATAGACGCACATGCACGTAAATTTGTGATTATACTTCTAGTTTTATAATCACAAGACAATATTCTTAGCTATGGCTTCTTTCTTGGTGAGGATTATCACTTTTTCAACGAGTGTATATAAGTGTTAATAAATTATTTCCAAACACGAGAAATTAAATGAAGTGCAGTAATCTGACTGGGGTCATTTATGTCTAGTTTGCAATTACCCCTTTGGGGAAAAAACATTAATCAAATTGTCACTTCGTTCTAGCGACTGTCAGCTATATTGATAGAATATTTTATCACTATGAGTAATATTAAAAAAGATTGAGTGTATAATCGATTCGCAACTTTGATTTCCCATGACTATCTGACCTTACTAGGCAGTAAAGGCTCAAATGTGTAATTTTATTATCATATTTTATAATAGATTGCAATATATCGTTCAAAATTTGAAACCAATGAAAAAAATCAATATTTAGTATACGCACACATATACACACGTATATATATATATATATATATATATATATATATATATATATATATATATATATATATATATATATATATTAAAAAGGAAGGATGAAGGTAATCCGACGTAATGGGAAATGAAAAGGAAAAGCCACGAATCCAAACCTTCTTAACTTACACATTCCACACATTTTTGACATAGCCAGCTGGTCAAACACTACTACTCTCCAAATATTTCACACCTAACCACAACAAAATTTCCCCTCTCCCCCTCCGACTTTCAAACCACCTTCATCATTTCATCATTTTTTCATTTTTCAAATCTTTTCTAAAACCATGACATTACCCACACACCAAAATCACAGAGCCTCCCCCTCCCCTCCCTTTTCTCCACCCCTCCACTTCTTCACCAACAGCCATCCACATTATTTCCGCTCACCCTCACCCCTCCACTTTTTCACTCAGCACCATCCTCATTAATCACATTCCATGCTACTGACTTCACTAAGCCCGTACTTCGGTCCTGCGCACGCAGTAGTGGCTACTACTTTTTCTCATCAACCCATCATGACATTTTTCTTAAAATTATCATCCTGAGGAAGTCTTACAAATGAAGACGAAACGTTGATGAATATATAAAAAAAAAATCCTTTTTGGTTTTTCCTGTTCATTTCCCATATATATATATATATATGTGTATATATATATATATATATATATATATATATATATATATATATATATATATATATATATATATACGTGTGTGTGTCAGGTTATGTTGAAAAAAATCAATAAAGTCCTCGATCGCAAAAAAATAATATTTATAAGAAACTATACGTTACATATTTAGAAGTCGTACCACGGTTTCATCAAGATGGTCTTGCTTTTAACATTTTTTTAATCGTCTATCGCAGATAAGGAATCACCAGCGTCCCGAAATGTAAACAACAGGAGAACATGGCGTTTGGATTCACCGTTAGCCGGTGCATTGCTTAAGCGTCCCTTTTTTAGAAAGCACCGGTATCAGAGTTATATATTTGTTGGGTCGGATTTATTAAGTGTTTTATTTTATTTTTAAAAAATGATTTACAGTTTTGTATTATTTTAAATGTTTTATTTTATTAAGGGTTTTATTTTATTATTTATTTATTTATTCATTTATTTATTTATATTTTTTAATTTTTTAAAGGTTATATTTCAAAGGTCGTATTTTAAAAGGTTGTATTAAAAAAACGTCTATAGTCAATAAGAAATCTTCACCATCTCGATATTAATATATGCGTCTTAATCGTAATTAAGTTTTATTTAAAATAATTTAATTATTGATGATTGATATTGCCTGTTTTACCGCTTCAAAAGTGTGTCTAATTTTAGAGGAAACTGTGTTGCGTAGTTTATTAATTAGGTGATAGGTGGGATATATTAAGCATTTTATTTTATTGATTTTTTATTTGTTTATTTATTTATAGTTTTGAATCTTTTTAATTGTTTTATATATATATATATATATATATATATATATATATATATATATATATATATATTTAGAGGGGTGGACTTCCTGTAAAAGGGTTAAAGTGACAAACTACAAAATAAGTGAGAAAAAGAGAAAGGCGAACCACAAATGCACAGAGAGAGGAGGACGAATTACTTGAGAAAGTGTGTGTGACAGAGAGACAGAGAGAAACAGAGAGAGACAGAGAGAGGAGGGAAGGAATATGTGGGTAAATTACAGCAGGAGAACATGGGTGGACGAAAGTAAGACCTCCCCCTTTACTAAAGACGATTCAACCTTTGTTCAATAATAATCAAATTACAGTAAAATCACATAAAATCATGCTATTTCAAAAGTCCTATCCTCATCATTTTTATTATTATTTGTACGCATTAGGAGTTCTCACATATGTCATTATCAGTATCTTATTAGTGATTATTATTATTATTATCATTATTATTATTATTATAAATCTAGGTATACAAGCTATTACCGAATATACTTTTCATCTGTATATCTGTCTCTTTCTAATTGCAATGGCTTTGCAGTATTTCAAAGATTCCCTGACAAAATCAGCACACTTTTATCACTAAAGAAATGTGATATTGTTGTTCTCCTGTACTACTTTTGGCTTATGCTCATACCACTTCTCATTGTGATCCAACTCATAGTTTGCATATATTCCAGTGTAGTACCCGAACGACTTTGTCGTGTCTCTTTATTTTTATATTTCTATAATAATAATAATAATAATAATAATAATAATAATAATAATAATTATAATAATGAATAATAATGAATAATAATTATAATAATAATAATAATAATAATAATAATAATAATAATAATAATAATAATAATAATAATAATAATAAATAATAACAATAATAATAATAATGATAATAATAATAGGCTGGACTAAAAAAGAATTAAGGTACCTCGACCAAAGGACTAGAAAATTAATGGCCATGCACAACGTACTACACCAAGAAGACAATACGGAAACTCTACATAGAAATAAAACGTAGGGAAAATACTGGTAAGTATAGAAGATTGTGTGGAAGACAAAAAAGAGCTGGATGAATACATAACCCAGAACACGGAAAGGCTAATCACTGCAGCAAAAGACACATTCTCAACGAACAATTCTGGAAGCACCGAAACAGGAAACAAAAAGACAGAGAAAGATAAATAGGAAGAAAAACAACTACATGTACGCTTCATAAGAATGAAAAAAGAAGAATCAAACGAAAATAGCTAGGCATAGATGAGAAAAGGACACTTGAATAGAGAAACGAGATCTTTACTGACAGCTGCACAGAGCAATGCGATGAGAAAAATCTACATTAAAGATAAAATAGATTGAACTAAGGAAAACACTAAATGTAGACTGTGTGGACAAAGAGACGAAACAGTAAATCATATAATAAGTGAATGCAGCCAACTAGCCCACAAAAGAATACAAGAACAGACATGTCAGCGTTAACACAATTTTACCACTAACGACACTACGCCAATTTCAAGTTTCATTACGATTCGTTTTATCTTTTACACGTGTTATCTTTCGTCGATGTTTCTTTTATCCTAACACACGATTAATTGTCGCATTCTATGTTAATCTTCGCTGAAACGATTCTTATATGTTTATATAAGAAGGCGACTTAATTCGATGCGTTAATGGAACTTCTCGTGCTTAACGTCGCATTGCCGGATTTATACGGTATCATCAATAACAGTTATTCATTATTGGATGACGACCAAACTGCTTATTTGAAACTTCTTTTTACGTTAGAAAGTTCGCTTGCAAGACGAAATGTTATGAGTTTAACTGGATTATTTTAATTTGAAAAGTAACACGTTCTTCGTTTCTGATTCGGTGAATATTAGTTGATTATGCTTTTGAAATTCTAAGTTTTCAACTCAATAATTAATAGTGTGTTGAATTTCCCAATGTAATTTCGTGGCTTAGCATTACAGATAAGTACGTATGTGCAAACTTTTCAATTCAATCAAGACCGAGTTTTCTGAAACCAAGGAGATAAGCACTTATTAATGTCTTTCTGTTAAATATGCTTATTAATATACATATCATATAATCAAATATACAATACATATTATATAATCACATATATATATATATATATATATATATATATATATATATATATTATAATTATATATATATACATATATAACCATATATATGTAATATAATTATATATATATAATACATATTATACATATATACGGCATAATCACGTTGAAATACCGGTTTCTGTTAGATCACCGAAGTTAAGCGACGTTGAGTCTGGTCTGTATTTAAATAGGTGCCGATTTGGAAATACTAGGCGCTGTATGTTATCTCCGCTAACTGGGATATACATGCTGATTGGGGACCTGCATGTGAAAATGTATAACTCATAATCTTTTACTTTCAGTGGAAGGCGAAATGCCCGATAATATTATCGGTGATTCGATAATACATATTATATAACTATGTATATAATAATATTTTATACGCATCTATATATATATATATATATATATATATATATATATATATATATATATATATATATATATTATAATCATATATATATATATAATCATGTATGTATATATATATATATATATATATATATATATATGCCAATGTCATATTACTTTCGTTCGTCTATCTGTTACTACATATTTCTAACTAGTCGATTTTTTTCTGGTGATGTCCTTGCATTGACTAAAGGCCATCCAATATATCAAACAAGACTTTACCTTCTTAAGATTTTTTACTTTTCAAAGAATGCTAACAAAATCAATTATTCCTAGCAAACATAATAATACAATGGGTGTGTATATATTAAGGCAGCATTTTCTCTGTAATACAACTGTTGTTGAATATGACAGACAACTTATGTCTGGATGCCCTTGCGTGGATTCTTTCCATTTGCCGAATCAGGGTCTTTGTCAAGGAGATTAACAATATCTTCATCCTTTACCAGCGCCATAGCCCACCACCTTACTAATCAGCATTCCTGCCCCTCCCACAATTTTGAAAACTGTTAGTAGTAAACACAATAATATCAGAACATACCATTAATAAACAAAAACTCTATCTATTAGAAGCGCTATACATAAAAACAAAAAAGAGACATTAACAGAATTAATTTTAACACTAGTGATAACATTCTAAAGATGTATAGTTTTATTATAAATTAGCACTTCCATATTTTGTGATACGCATTCTTGCGGACATAAATATTCCTGAGTTTGAAAAGATGCACCTGAATGTAAACGTGAGCCAGGCCTGTTATCGACTCAGGAATAGAAGAATGTATACCGTCAAGTGTCTTCTTCGATTCCTCCTGGACTGTAACATGTAATCAGATGGATGAGCGTTTGGCAATGTCGTATACTTTATGTAAAACGCAGTACTAATGGCCTTGAAAGCCGAGGACTAGTACCAATCTGCAAAAAGAACGAACATAGCCGCTTGTTGTGATCTGTGCCGATCAGATACTGACGTGCGAAGACAGATCGGATTTCGAATTAATAAAAACACTGAAAAGATAATTTTTAAATGAAAGAATATTTTCCTTTTTAATTTGATAGACGAGAAATATAATGGCGACACCCGTTGAGGAAAATGTCTATTAAGTAACAATAACAATTAAAAACCGATCGGGGAAAAGTGAAATAGCGATTAGGACACAGCTTAACAGCTTGTGATAGCAGCACAACCGATTGGTTATGGCAGTGTGTAGGCCCATTTCGCACATGGTCTTGAATAAAAAACAGTTTAATAAACGATTCGTTTTAGTCTTATCTATAAATGCGACGATTAATTGTATTCTTCTTCATGCTTTTAAATACAAATATGACTAAGTACAAATAAGTAACCTTCGCTTCTCTTCTCATATTTTGCCCTGTAGTCCTCACATTCTATGAGCGTAGTTTCTGACAAAAGGGGAAGAATTGCAGTTTTCTTAATCGGAATCTATTCATCTAACACTTATCGTTGGCTAAGTTTTGACATTGAAGTAGTATTTTTAGTTCTTTACATCAAGTTGTTTAATGCCTTGTTTGGAGCGATTTTCATTTTAAAATAGTGTATAATTATAACTGGCTGATTGAAGGACAGGAGACATATGTCTAACCTCGGGAAATAATAGTGGTATAGTGTAACAAATAAAACACGTTACTGTGTAATCTTTTACTTCAATGTACACAGGTAATGTTTGCTGTTGATGTTTTTATAAACACGTCTCTATATTTCTACCAGCGAACTTTCACTATTGAACGGACTGTTTTACAGTAACCCTAATACTGTTAGGTAATGAAGGTGCTGGTGGTTGCAGATACAGACGCCGCCTTTAGAGAGGGTGGTAGTAGCAGAAGCAGTCCCGTGATGTAACTTACGTTGTAATGATATTCGAGTCTCTTGGATGCTGACGCTTGAAGAAGACTATTGCGTGAAAACTATTCTCTCGCAAAATCTCCGAGGGTGGGGGCATGAACCAGTAGCGAAGATAGTATAAGTATGTTTCTCAAGTGATTCTCTTTCTCTCTCTTCCGTGTAAGCAAGAAACCACCCATCTGCCTGTTTATTGAATAGAAATTCTAAAATCCAAGTACGGCCTTTGGTTTGATCTATTCATGATGATGATGGTGACCACGAGGTGCAGCCCACTACGACCTGTGGAAGTAAATGGTAGACGTCGGCCAGCTGTGACAAGCAGAGGGCTGATACAACATAGGTAAGCAGAAATGAAACAGGTTCGATGAAAAGAAACGGAATCGGACGATCGAAAATGTAACACCTGCGATTTGGTGCCGTGACCAGGATAACACAATGCAATACGGCCGAAAACCAATCGAAACATAAATTTGAAAACGTTAATGAATTACTCACGCATCTGCTAACAACAATTCTTAGTATTTTGCGTTCATTCATCACTGTAATTTTGAACACTACAATTTGTTTAATCTGGATCAAGTGAGTGTACTTCAATATCAGCGAATGACGCGTACGATTTTGCGATATTCTGTCACGAAATATACATCGATAAATATATGAACCATAAAAAACGTGTATTGTGTTTTATTGATAACATTTTAATGAAGTAATCACTAGAATATATATATATATATATATATATATATATATATACATATATATATACGTAATCTATTTTATTATTTTAAATGTAATATATGTGTATATTCATGAAATAGTAAATCATATATATGTGTGTGTGTATTTAGGAAGCATGTGTTAATTTAGGCAAATGTTATTTAATAACACGGAGTGATATGTTTTATGAGACTGTTTTTTTATTTTTAGTCCATTTTGTATTTCGGTCAAATTGATGTCCCGTCTGCTTCTTTTTCCATTTTTCGTTCTTTTTAATTTTTTATAACAGCAAGTAATTTACGACGTTAACATGAGATTCTGTAGTGATGAGATGTTGCATGCGAATGTAATTACACGGCTAACAATTTGCTAATTTTGACTACTACGCTAGACACTTTGAATGTATTTGACTACTTTCGTATTTAATATTATTAATTGGTGAATGTCTAGTTTAAATCTAAATGACTTCAAGAAATTTCGATTTTTTATGCTGGTATCGTGGTGTATTGTTTTTGTATTATAAACTAAAATGTGTCTATATTGAGAATAAGGCAGTCATTATTTTTAAGTGTTGGCAAATAGAGCTCGTATCGGAAAGATGAATGGTGAGCCTAGAGAAAAAGTGTTGTGTTAGAAAGAAAAACGATGTAACAATTGTTTTTCTAATTATTGTATGTTGAATACTAAGCTAGATAATTTAAATCATTTTGACTAGTTTTGTAATTAATATTATTAATTGTGGAATGTCCAGTTTTAATGTAAATGACTTCAACAATGTTATATCTTTTATGTTAGTATCATAGTGTATTGTTTTTGTTGTGAAGTTGTCCAACAGTAAATAATAAATAAAGGAAGTCAAGTCGAGGGTTGGTTTAACAAGTGTATTAACAAAGTAAGAAACTAACTAGCACTTGGCTAGACAGTTACAAGACTGTTCTCTGTGTCTTCTCTGTGTCTCGCACTATTTATAGTGACAACCGGTGCAGATTCTCCTGTGTAAGAACGGCCGGTGTAGCAGTTTTGTATTCTTAAGTGTTGGCAAATCATGGGAGAGATGCATTTTAAGCCTAGAGTCAAGTGTTGTGGGAGAAGGACGATGTAGCAATTAGTTTATGCAATTATTGTCGAAGATACATTCCAAACAATCAAACTAGCAGGCAAATAATAAAATGGAGTTTAGTCAAATCTATAAATGCATTATACAAGAAATATGCAGTACATCAAAATGCGGTACTGAATATTCACCAATATGAATGATTCATCAATATCGAATAACACAATGAATATACCTTCATTCATTATGATGTAAAAGATAGCCATGTTTCACAAAGCGATAAATTGTCACGTTAATATACGGAGAATTCTTTTCATTTTGTTGAACACTGCCGTAAATTTCTATTGCTTATTTCTAATGATACATGGGTTAAATAGAACATAGACAGTTAATAATTTCTATGTTTCGATTGATACATTTGCCAATTTACATTCTACTCATGCATAACTTGATCTTGATTGTTGACACTATGAGTCACCGCCTTTACTGGGATGATGGTTTTATTGTGCTGTAAAAACCACGTTGAGAAAAGAGAATATATTGCGCAAACAGTTCCTCTGGCTGTTTCGCAAATTTTATTTTAATATCGACATTGAGATCAACTTAAAACTTGTCGATGTTGCGATTGTCCCGTAGAAATAGGCCAGCCACGCTACTTAAAGACTAGTTTAAACTATTCCTAAACAAATATATACGAAAATAGAAGAATAACCCTCAAGATAGGTAAAATTAATTCCTCAGTTGTTCACTGCTTTGATGCCCCTAAGAGGATTTAAATTAAGATACAGTGATACTAAAACTTATGTCTAGAATCGTTATTTTAATTTTGATCGGAATCCAGTAGATGATCTTGATTGTGGACGTAAAGGGGCACGGCCTTTATTAGGATGATGGTTTTATTGTGTTGGAAAAAGTACTCTGATAAAGGCATATATGTTGCGAAAAGACCTCCGCGGCCTTTTGGCTAGTAGCAAAGTGCAGTATCTGTTCTGATGCTACGCTTTATTTATTTTTGTTCTAATCAAATTACAGCACAGCGTTAGTTACTTATATTTCTTATACCGTTCTCCTTCGACCCAGGACTTTACCCTGCTTAACCTTGTCTTTGAAAGCATGGATACTGTACTCGAACTTAGTCCGAATGCCCAAATATATGTCTTTGGGGATGTTAATGTACATCACCATGACTGGCTTCGTTTCTCCAGCTATACAGACTCATCTGGTAACTCCAGGTATAGTTTTCCCCTCCCACACATACTGTCACTTTCCAGATCCGCCTCCCTGATCGTGTGGACTCACTTCTCGATCTTTTCTTAAACTCACTGCCCAAGGCTTGCGCGAAGAATGCCATAGCCCGCTCGGGAATGCTAATCAATTTGTGGTAATGAGTGATATCACCTACAAATATCGTCACAAAACTGATAAGCCGTTACTGAAAACGACTACAAGCGGGGTGATTGGGAATCCATCAGAGATAATATAAGAGACGCCCAACTCAGTGAAACTTTTTCCTCTCCTAGCTGATTAGTGCGTAAATGAGTTAACCGAATGGGTGAAAATATTCTAAAGCCAGCCCCACTCAGCACAATGGTTCACCTTGAACTGTGCAGGTGCTATTGCTCAGATGTAGCAATTCAACCGTCACAAGTCAACTACAAATGGACAGAAACTTATAGTGTCAAGAAATCATTGTAAACTGATATCGATGAAGCAAAAGACAAGGACACAGAGATGACCAGGAAACACATTGAGTCACAGAAGCTAGGTACACGCGATTTCTGAAAAATCTACAATAGTGTGGTGAATAATAAGACATAAACAATATTCCCGCTATCCAACAACATTGATGTAGTTTGCACGGAAACTGACAAGGCTGAACTACTTGCCCAGCGTTTCGTCTCAAACTCAACTTTAGATTTCGCAAACCACTCTCTCCCTAATTTCCCATTGCGGACTGAAGCCACACTTAATGACCTGACCATAACCCCATCTCATGCCGAGACATCATAAAAAAATTGACACCGCAGTTTTCCCGATAAAATCAGTAATATAATAAAATATAATAATCTATAAAACGAGTCGAAATGCCTATCTCAACGTACAATTGCAATAATAAACCATCATGCAGCATGTAAGGTCTATGCTAAGCCGGAAATATGGTTTACAAAGCCACCGTGAAAATAGGAGGACATTCAGAAAAAATATTTACTGTCCACATTTACTGTCAAAAGACGTCTTTACAAAAGGGCGTTTGAACATAAAAAGGAACGCAGAAATAGTATCCCGCTTCACAAAATACATCTGGGAGGCTGAAGAAAATTACTGTTCGTTGGGAAATTTCAGAATGAGCTTCAACTTACAAATGTTATGCCTGGTTTGCTACGTGAGCCTGCCGGCGAAATTGGATAGATCTACCATTTTCAACGTTGAATTGTTTTTTTATTTACTTGTCTCCTCACAAGAGTGGAGTCAGACGCAAGGTCGATTTTTCATGTGGGGAAAATCCAGCTCTTCAAAAAAGGAAACACTGTATTAAGACAAAAAATATGCCTCAGTCTACAATGATTTCTGTTTCACTGACCTCGGACAGAAGAGATAAAGTGTAGTATCAGAACAAATACGAAACTCTTCTCTTACTTCAAAGGCCAATACGTGATACTTTCCGAAATATTATATAAACTTGATAGCATCCTTAGCTTGCTATCGGTTCGCAAAATTATCTAATTAAAATATTTTAAACAAAACTTTTAAATAATAAACATCTCAGTGTTGTACATGTTGATAGATAAACAGTAATATTTTAGAAATTTTGATACACATTTATTTATCTTTAATGTATGACCGTAAAAAGAAAACAAAGAAATCAATAAGTCAGTTCATCCAAAGAATAGGTCGAAAGGGAACGCGATAGCTGTAAAAAACAGTTGTCCTGCTATCATATTTAAAAGAGGAACCAGCATAATTGTTTCTGAATTCTATTAGCGAAATAAAACAATGTTCATAAAAATGATATATTTTTTATATTAAAATAAAAGAAAACAATTGTTGAAATAAAAAAAACAATAGCAAAATATAGTTAATTAAAAAAAGTATCATTTTTCACAGCAATATACAAATTGGTTACCTTTACTAAAGATCACACACACATGCCTACAGATTCAAGGTGTATCTGTGAACGGGGTTCGCGCCCTATGACCGTCTGAGATTGTTATTTCTCTGCGCTAATGAGACATAAGCTCAGAACGACGTCGTACGTAGGTAAAATATTTAAAAAATAATTTAATATTATTATAAGCCCCTTCTAAGTAAAATTGAACGTTGAACGCTGTCGGATAGATTAAAAATAAACATTCACCTAAAAGCTTCAGTGCAACGCCCCGACTCTGTCGTTGAGTGCTATGGAATGTTTAGATGTCTATGCTCGTCGCTTTCAGAGTAAACATCACTTAATTTCTTCGTTATTACGTGGCAATCTCTCGTGGACTAAGTGAAAGCTTAAAATACAAGGTGTATATGTGAACGGGGTTCGCGCCCTATGACCGTCTAAGATTGTTATTTCCCTGCGCTGATGAGAGCCATGAGTTCGAAACAACGTCGTACATAGGTAAAATATTTAAATATATATATATATATATATATATATATATATATATATATATATATATATATATAATGATAATTCCCATGTCCTTTTACAACAAGTCTATTTATCTAATTCGTTGATTCCATCATATATATCCTTGTTTCTCTATACGTATCTGTGTTTTATCTACCCTATTATGTTCTGACTGATTCTATAGTTTGTTCATCAAGTGCATTTGATTTTACTTTGTTCATCTTTACCTCTTCGTCTGAAAACGTTCCCAATTGAACAGATCATCAGATCTCATCGGAATAAGTGGGTGGACGACAGTTTTTACAAACTGTCTATGTCGAAATAACGGAAATATATCGGAATTTAAGATCGTATCTTTTGCCTAATATTCAGACACCAACAATTTACGCCTAAATCATGTCTGATTTTTTTTCTCAGCAGCAGAAATGACTTTGTCGATATTTAGAAGAATTGACTAATTATCAACAGCTTAAGTTGACATCCGGGTGAAAAATGAATATAATCATATCAATAAGTCTTTCGAATAGGAAAAGATATTACAAGCGCCTACCTACATCTATGAAAGATAATGTTCGATCTGTCGATAGATTGCTCGGTCCGTCCCTCGTTCTGTCGTCCATGCTTAATTTGAAATATATTCACATAACACATCACTCAATAAGTCTCAGACCAAATTTATAAAACAGAAACTTTTAGAGAAAATTCGACTTTATTCCCACGCTTATATAACAATTTGATGCCTTTTTGTAGAAGGATTTGTCTTTGGCCTCAAAATACGTTTTGGTTTCCGAGTCGTATGTGACGCCTCGATTTCACAGTATTTTAAGGATATGGCCCCTTTCTCAAGTGTACCTATTTCTTTTCCCCAGGGTACTCTTTGGCATGTCTATATATTTCTTAGCTGTGATACTCTCTGGAACAAATAAATATAAACACTTGGCAAAGGGGGCGTACTCCGAAATATGGTGAAATTCTGACGCACTATAAGACGCTAGAAGTAAATAAGATTTTTTTTAAATATCGCTTGTTATCATGTTTTATTTCTTACAACACTCGATATATCTCCTTATTTTTAGAACCTTCTTATTAATATATATTACATGCAATGCTTAAAGCAAACTACACAACTTTTTTGCCATAGTTACGATGTGGAATTGAATATTAACACCCATATTTATTTTTACTGTAAATATATAGTTGTTATTAGCGCCGACTGCAGACATAGCATGTCGAGTTCGACTTCTGTTGAGGTTATTGCATCAATTTCACTAATACTTCTTCAGCTCTAAATAAAAACAGTAGAATATAAAGTCTCGGAGAAATAACACCAGTATTTTAGTTTATCCCGGCATTGATTCCAGTTGTCTTTTGACTTTTTCTTTTCCCTGAATACAAGCATTCCAATTCAGAAAAGGGGAGTTGGAATTATCTACTAGATATCATCCTCGAGTGTCTTCGGTTTCTCTGTACAAGGGTGTGTTAGGATACTCTGACATGAAGATACTTCCCCGACAAGTAAACCCTGGTCAAATATTCCAAATAACATAGTATTTGAAGCCCAAATAAGATCGCTTCGACACGGCTATACACTGGACCATATGAGGAATGTTGCGTCTTTTCCAAGTAATGTTACCTCAAGTAACAGCACTTAACAGGATACTCCACCAGACTAGTTGAATTATTGTCCTGGAATCCGGTAAGACCAAGAGACCACAAAAAAGATATACTATAGCATAGTTCACAGGTCAATTGGGGAGAGGAAAATTAATATTCTTAACTTCTTTACTAACTCAACATTTGACAGATCAAGGAGAAAATTAATGGAATATTCGAATATCTATGTATATTATATAGTGATCAAGTGTTAGGCCCAGGAAGGCGCCCCTTGATTTCTGAGAACTTCGACTGAAGTAAAATGAAACAAAAAAGGCGCTGTTGTGGATTACGTAATCTTCGATTTATTATCGACTTCCCGCAGCGGTATATTTACAGGAGTTATCCATTGTCTCTTGAGCCTGAAAGGGATTTTTAAAAATAATTTATATAATGGCGGAGTAAGAGACGTGTCAGAAAGAGAGACATAGATATAACAATGAAGAACAACAGCAATGTTTTCGTTTCTGTAATCGATGTTACGTAACTTCTAACGTGGTTTCAATTTGGATCGCAACTTATAAAACCCTCTTCTATCAAACTTCCTCTCAATCTGTTTTGCAACAATGTTCATTGTTTGTTAGCGTATTATTATTTTTTTTGTTTAAACTCTCTATATGCGTTTCTTGTGATATTTAAGGGACACATATTTACATTTATTGTGCAAGCACAAGCCTTCAAGGTTTAATTCCCCACCGCCTTCCGTGCAAGGGAGACATGCTGCTTGAAAGAATTTGCCCGCACGACTTGGCTTTAAGCTAAACAAATCAGTTATTCTACCATAAAACAAATGGTAAGATCTTTCTCGCATAAACTGTATCATTTACAATAACGACGCCTTACTGTCAGCTCGTGACTTAAGCAGTAAAGTCAGGCAAACAGAGAAGGTTTTGATTTCAAAATATAAACTTACTTTTTATACCAATAAATGTAATCAATTTCAACTCTTTAACTTATATAACTGTACGGTACTTCTTCAAATTAGGACTGAGCTAACTAACCTAGACCATAACCCTAACCCTAACAACGACTTGGTCAAAGTAAGCTCGAGTCCTAAGCTGGAGAAGCACTGACTATACTATATCTGTGATGTCCCTGTCTGTCCAGGATGAAATAAAAACGAAGCACTATAGCAAGATCAAACACAACTTTTCTCGAATAAAATCTCATGAATATTCCAATTATTAATTATGTATCAGAGATAATTAAAATATCATCGTGTGGTCTGTGTTCACGCCGGATATCCTTACTCACAAAAGATGACGTTCTACCTTATTCATTCTAATGTTGTTTATTTAATAGCTTGAATATTTTTATAACTTAAAAATTGATAATTATAAAAATTAACTAATCTGAATAGCAATTGTAATATGGGGTTTAAACAATATCCACAAGATTGATCGATGAATCTGTCATAGTTTTGATTTGTGTCCCTAGTACTTTCATCGGCTAATCCCCTCCCCCGAAACTAAGATTCTGATTCGGATTATTGAAAGGATCTACCAAAGGATATTCAGACATAAGTTGTTTGTTATATCCAACAATATTTGCCTGCAAGAGAAAATGCTGCCGCGATGCACACACACACACACACATATATATATACACATATATATATACATATATATACACATATATATATACCTATATATATATGCGTGTATGTGTGTGTGTGTGTGTGTGTGCATCGCGGCAGCATCTTCTTTTGCAGGCAGATATTGTTGGATATAACAAACAAATTATGTCTGAATATCCTTTGGTAGATCCTTTCAATAGTCCGAATCAGAATCTTAGTTTCGGGGGAGGGGATTAGCCGATGAAAGTACTAGGGACACAAATCAAAACTATGACAGATTCATCGATCAATCACCCCCCCCCCCCCCGAAACTAAGATTCTGATTCGGACTATTGAATGGACCGACCAAAGGGTATGCAGACATAAGTTGTGTGTTATATTCAACACACACACACATATATATATATATATATATATATATATATATATATATATATATATATATATGGTAACTCAATGAAAATTGATTAGACCTACAAATGGAAGCAAATCGATATCTTCAGTTGTTCAAAACAAGGAGCAGTTTAGTTAATAAAAAACATTTATTTTTTTTATTTTTCATTCCTTAAACCAGGCTTTTCAAAGATTAAAATCTTATCATCAGAGGAAAAATTATGATTGATAAGTTTACAGGATATGACTGTCAAAGTTCTAAATTTGAAAGAGTTTAAAAAAATTTTCTCCCAAGCTTCTTCCATGTCTGTACATTAATGATGGAAATGTCAGACCCACTATCAAGCTGTAGTCTTACTTTTTTAAAGCATTTTGACCTGTACATATTTCCGGATATTTTGTTCTTCAGGTCCAATTTTTGTCAGTTTAATGGCTGTCTTTCTACCAGATTTTTTCCTACAACGTGATGCCTTATGTCCTTTCTGGTGACAGTTGTCACATTGTTTGAATATGTAGGGACACTCATTGTACCAATGGTTATCTCCACACCTCTAACACGGTTCAAGTGGATCTTTTCCATGTTTTTTTCTCTGGTTATTCATTGAAGTCAATTTTTTCTTCTGATGGATTTTTTTAATGTGCGACACTCCGTTTTCCTCTATGTCACGACTGTCCCGTTTCAACGCAATAAAACGTTCACAGTCTTCCGCTAAGTTTTGTATTGTTAGACATGGCTCATTTGAGTTTATTTAAAACACGACGTCTGATTTCAGAGTCTTTATTTAAGACCAGACCTTGCAAGAATATTAGACATTTAAAATTATCCGATGATAATTCCTCTAATTTAAAATCGTCGCAAAGTTTATTTACTATACTTGCATACGAAATGTAGTCGTCTTCCTCTCTTCTAGTGACATTCATACACTTATATCTCCTGTGGAAAAGAGAAGTTTTTGTAGAAAACAGTTCTGTTAGTAAAGTAACTGCCTCCTGGAAGTTCAACTCACTGGTCTTTTTTGGAAGGATAAAATTCACGAACTTTGTATGCTCGGCAGCTCCTAATTTTCTTAGCAAAAATCTAACTTTTTTAGAGTCTGTCCATGTACTGCAGTCCGATACAAAAATATCCTCATATCTTCTATAGAAGTCAGCAAAAGTGACATCGTCTTCTGGATTATAATTGAAAATTTCGATAGCGCTCCACACAGCCGTCTGGGAGAATTCATTATGATTCTCGTTTGCTTTCGTTAACTGTGTTGCCTCCAGAAATGTTCTCTGTTCCTCCTGTGTTTTCATCAAGAGTTCTTCGAAGTGTTTCTGCTGTTGTATCAGTTTTTCTTGAAATCTTTCTTCTCGTTCAGCATGCATTTTTTTGTGCTTATTGCTGTTCCAACGACACTCTTTTAACTTTCTCCTCAATTTCAACTTGTTTTCTTTGAAGTTCCATTTGTTGTTCAACTTGCTGTCTTTGTAACGCAACATTTTGTTCCGTTTGGAATTTAAGTAATTGAAAAAGAGAATATTTGAATTCAGTGTCCATCATTCACGAATTCAAATTATGCACCACACAATTTACACTTGTAAAAAAAAACGTGCTTAATATAATTAGTTTGCTCAACTAATAAACAAAACAAGAAATATATTATTCCTTAGTAAAAAAAAAATTCAATCCCAGTTCTTTTGTTTGAAAAACAAAACTAAGAATTTTTTTTTTAAATATATATGTGTACGTAGTTTTACAAAACCAAGTCCGTCACTATAAGCCTAATAAGACTAGTTTTATGGGACATCTTTTTAACCCCTTTTCATTTTGCAAAAATGTGACTTGCTTATTTAACAGTTCTTTGTTAGAAGCACAAATGACTTACGCGAATATATTTTTTCACTGTTCGTCCTTTGCTCTCGACAATTCTGTGGTAGACCGTTTTAATAAATAGTCAATCCGGATCTTACTCAAATATCAGATGTTGTCCTAATAATAACGACAAACTTACACAGTATCTGTAATAGTTGACGCGGATAACATTTATCTTAACGTGTCAGTGAAACTTGAAGAGAAAAAAAATAAAGGTATCAGTGTATTCAATTATTTCAATAATTGAAAATGTCTTTCGCGTTTTCTAGTTTTCGATTTTTGGTAGCAAGTTTTGAGTTTGTGTGTGTTTTTTTAGCTTAACTACTCAGTAGTTAATTTGCTGTTAATCCTTGCAGATCCAAATATCTGACGAAGATGGTTTTTTTTTTCGTGAAGATCTTGCGAATCACTTTGGGTGATTTTTTTTGCAGTGAAATCGTTTTGATTCCTCGTCGCCAATCTGTTGTGAAGTTGTCCAACAGCAAATAATAAATAAAGGAAGTCAAGTCGACGGTTGGTTTAACAAGTGTATTAACAAAGTAAGAAAGTGACTAGCACTTGACTAGACAGTTACAAGACTGAGCTTTGTCTTCTCTGTGTCTCTGGTGACTCGCACTATTTATAGTGACAACCGGTGTTATTTCCCATGTGTAAGAACGGCCGGTGTAACATTTACATATAGTACTAATAAATTAATGGCCTTTTAAAAGATTTATTTAACATAACGGTTTATTAAAGGCCGTTTAATTTTTTTTAATTGTATGTCTCAACGAAGTTAAGCAACGTTGAGCGTAGTCAATACTAAATTGCTTACCATTTAGCAACACCAGGTGCTGTACTTGGCCTAGAGAGGATATAGGCACTACCAGGTTGTATCAGAAAAGTTAGGACAGACAGAGTATCTTCCTGAATCTCGGAGGACTACTCCGAACGTTATGGGAAATCAACAACAACAACAACAATTGTATTTATTAGATAGGGAGATGAGCGGGTGAAACGAGAAATGATGGATGAAGAGGAATATAAGAGAGATATGTATTAAATACAAATTACTAATACATAAATGTCTGCAGCTGGGGGCACTTTAAAATGTCAAGCTAATCGTTTATGTTTATTCAAATAGTTGCACAATCTCATTACTTACCGAGACAATAACGCGTATCTTTCCATGAATGCAAACTCGACTCTGTAGATGAGTTTATCCACGACAAAATCTCACAAAACAATTGACATATTTTCACTGATGAACTGAACTTTTAGAGACTCAACTATTGATACGCATGTCATATATTTTCTTGGAACGTTTGCAATTAAATTTATTGCTTGTCAACAAGGATTAATCGTGGCATTCTTCACTTTCGTACATTCTGAGATGTTGGTCAATCCACGGTTGTCTAAGCGACAGCATGCCTAAACATCAAAGGAGGAACAACCGAGAGAAACTTGTAAATTTGTTTTACTAATATTTTCTTTATTGAAAATGCATCTATCGAAATAAAAGAGTATCTAAAACAAAGTTAACTAATAAAGAAATCCCCAGATAATAAGTATAAACTGAGAGTCTTATGTTTCTGTACAATTGGTTATATTCTTTTTATCTGTTTATAGAATATATATTCTCTTTTAAAGTTATTTCGGCCTAAATATATGCATTATATACGTAACAAAACATTAATAAATTTAATCTTATATATATATATATATATATATATATATATATATATATTATTTACCTCCTCTCAACGAGGTTAGATACAAGGTACGGTGTGGGGTTTGATGAAAGTATTTCTGTGGAACGTACTGAATTCGAATCCGGCACGCCCAGATCATCAGTCGATGTCGTTAACCACTTAGCCACCGTGCTATGTCATATATATATATATATATATATATATATATATATATATATATATATATATATATATATATATATATATATATATATATAGAGAGAGAGAGAGAGAGAGATATATATATATATATATATATATATATAGATATATATATATATATATATATATATATATATATATATAGAGAGAGATATATATATATATAGAGAGAGAGATATAGATAGAGAGAGAGATATAGATAGAGAGAGAGATATAGATAGATAGAGAGAGAGATATATAGATAGAGAGAGAGAGAGAGAGATAGAGAGAGAGATAGAGAAAGAGAGAGAGTGATATAGATAGATAGAGAGAGAGAGAGAGATATATAGATAGATAGATAGATAGAGAGAGAGATAGAGAGATAGATAGAGGGTGAAAGAGAGTGAGAGAGGGCGAGAGAAACGTGATACTTAGAAGGCAATACAATGCGGATGTGTGACGGCTAGACACAAGTTGGAGCAAAATAAGACATATAATGGTGGGACAGGTTAAATAGTTTCACCTTTAATACAATGTATACATATATATATATATATATATTTACTTATTTATTCATTGATTTTTTACATACACACATATCTGTCTATTTACACAATGTTACACCGTTATGTAATACCTGCATCACAATAGTCTGGTGGAAACTCCGTATGATATTATAATATTCCCTTATTCACATCTGTGTTCACCTCAAGTTCAAATGTGCATATGAAGGAAGCAGTGAGGCCGCATTCCCGCAGAAAATACTCGTGAAATTTTAAATCTAATCAGATTAAAAAGTATTATGTTTTTTCATTTTATTTATTTATTTTTTCTTTATTCATTTTTTTTTTATCTCTCTTACTTTTTTAAAATTAATTTATCTCCCAAATCTAAACATATTTCTTTCTTTTTTTATGATTTTTTTTTAGAAACTTAAAATTGAAACCAAGTCTATTGTTCGTTTAAATTATGTGTTGGTTAATATTGTCATTAAACATTGCATTATATGTTGTTCGTTTTATATTATTCTGTATATTAATATATTGTTTTTTCAATTATGTATATTTTATTAATTAACTGAATTCAAGCTAGTATTATTTGTTCATTCATCGTTCGCATCTGTCTAATGCTAATTAAAACAATGGAAGACAGGTAATTCAGCTTGGTCTGTTTAATGATGCTTAAAGGTATATAAAAATAATAACAACAATTGATACACTAGTAATAGGAACGCATGTACACAAACGATAAGAAATAAGATCAACTTATTCAGTGCTGAAACTAACCAACAAATTAAATTTTAACAAATGGATTGCTATATAATAAAAAACCTAACAGAAGTAGAAAAATAATATGGTCTATAGCTCATTTTTTAGTAAATACATAAAATTAATATACTCAGATAATTTTACAAAAGGAACATCCCTAGATCTGACACCTTAGTTTTAAACAAGAACACAATTAAAGTCTGATACTTAAAGATGCAAAACTGGACAAATAATATATCATAGCATTATTAAGGTGAATAAATACGACGGTACTTCGGATCTTTTAGAATCTTTAACAAATCATATAAAGTCCATAAATGATAAGAACATTAACTATATTTTAGAATTGTCTGTATAAAAATATCCAATCTGTGATTTATTTGTGATAATAAAATATAATGTGGCCTTAAATAACACGAATTCAGAAATAACTAACCATGCTTACACAAAAATAACTGAAATGAGCTAATACAATCCACCATAGATTTCGTAAATAAGACTTTTAGGTTTATTATGCAGTACTTGATAATTTAAAATTAATAGCGTAATGTGTAATGTAATCTAAATTGTAAAAGCTAATTGAAAATTAAACCGAGAAAGTATATAGGTATGTGAATCACAAGAAACATGCATAGCAATAAATATTATTGCACTCACAATATAAAAAAATAAAATGATACAATAATATATATATATATATATATATATATATATACAAAATAACATAAAGAACGATGAAGCATAAACATCTTTAATGAATTATATATAATTATCGCAAAGACACGAGATGTATATTGGCGTTGAAAATACCAAGGATGTAGGTAGGAGGAAAACAGTCAGAAGGTAGAGAGTTACACCCGCCTGCAGTTCTTAAAAGCCGCTACTGGAACAGTAAACCGGTCAATTGGGGACATCTGCAATTTTATTGACACTTCCCTTTCTTCTACTTTGCACCCTCTATCTCACAGACGTGATATTGCTAGTCTAAGTCTTTTCTATAGATACTATTATGGCATGTGTTTTTCAGAATGATGTGATCTATTCCCTGCTTCTTTTGTTCCAGTTCTTTTGACTCGTTGGTCTCGTGGTCTTCATCAATTCGCTGTGTGAATACGTCATTGACTCAGTGTTTAATTTTTAGAGTAAAATTGAACTACTAATGATTTCAGTAGCACCGTGTTTAATGCCATATATACTCAGTAAATTTGAGAAATTAAACTGAAATATGAACAAAAAAGGCGGATAAACTTAAACAAATATAGGATATCTGACACCAAAGCCTTAGAATACGCATTTAAAATTGAGAAAATACAAATAAAATCTATAATTCATACTTAATGAAAAGATATTAAAAATGAATATATATATAATTCAACTTGATTTAAACGAATTAAATCGACTCAAAACAACGCATACATTGAAATAAACTTTTAAAATAACTTCATGAATATAAGGTGATAGCCTCTTATTAGGAAGTACGTGGGTTATCTTCCTTGTATTATAAAACTAAAAATATATTTAATTATCTGAACTAAAAAAAGTGTCATTACTAACGGTTGAACAGCCGAATATGACTGGCCAAGAATGACTTTTATGAAAGGAATTGTTAAAATTGACAATTTGTTTCCCCATGTGATGCCCCTTCATAATGCTGATCATATGAAACGTATGGTTATTCAAATTGCAATCCGTCTGGCCTTGACTTTTATTTATGGACAGAACAAAAGAAAATCCGACAAGAAACTGCAACCGCTTAAATAGTGGCTGGAACCGTGCTTTTTGTGTTTAGCCATGACTTTTATTTATGGACAGAACAAAAGAAAATCCGACAAGAAACTGCAACCGCTTAAATAGTGGCTGGAACCGTGCTTTTTGTGTTTAGCCATGACTTTTATTTATGGACAGAACAAAAGAAAATCCGACAAGAAACTGCAACCGCTTAAATAGTGGCTGGAACCGTGCTTTTTGTGTTTAGCCATGACTTTTACTTATGGACAGAACAAAAGAAAATCCGACAAGAAACTGCAACCGCTTAAATAGTGGCTGGAACCGTGCTTTTTGTGTTTAGCCATGACTTTTATTTATGGACAGAACAAAAGAAAATCCGACAAGAAACTGCAACCGCTTAAATAGTGGCTGGAACCGTGCTTTTTGTGTTTAGCCATGACTTTTATTTATGGACAGAACAAAAGAAAATCCGACAAGAAACTGCAACCGCTTAAATAGTGGCTGGAACCGTGCTTTTTGTGTTTAGCCATGACTTTTATTTATGGACAGAACAAAAGAAAATCCGACAAGAAACTGCAACCGCTTAAATAGTGGCTGGAACCGTGCTTTTTGTGTTTAGCCATGACTTTTATTTATGGACAGAACAAAAGAAAATCCGACAAGAAACTGCAACCGCTTAAATAGTGGCTGGAACCGTGCTTTTTGTGTTTAGCCATGACTTTTATTTATGGACAGAACAAAAGAAAATCCGACAAGAAACTGCAACCGCTTAAATAGTGGCTGGAACCGTGCTTTTTGTGTTTAGCCATGACTTTTATTTATGGACAGAACAAAAGAAAATCCGACAAGAAACTGCAACCGCTTAAATAGTGGCTGGAACCGTGCTTTTTGTGTTTAGCCATGACTTTTATTTATGGACAGAACAAAAGAAAATCCGACAAGAAACTGCAACCGCTTAAATAGTGGCTGGAACCGTGCTTTTTGTGTTTAGCCATGACTTTTATTTATGGACAGAACAAAAGAAAATCCGACAAGAAACTGCAACCGCTTAAATAGTGGCTGGAACCGTGCTTTTTGTGTTTAGCCATGACTTTTATTTATGGACAGAACAAAAGAAAATCCGACAAGAAACTGCAACCGCTTAAATAGTGGCTGGAACCGTGCTTTTTGTGTTTAGCCATGACTTTTATTTATGGACAGAACAAAAGAAAATCCGACAAGAAACTGCAACCGCTTAAATAGTGGCTGGAACCGTGCTTTTTGTGTTTAGCCATGACTTTTACTTATGGACAGAACAAAAGAAAATCCGACAAGAAACTGCAACCGCTTAAATAGTGGCTGGAACCGTGCTTTTTGTGTTTAGCCATGACTTTTATTTATGGACAGAACAAAAGAAAATCCGACAAGAAACTGCAACCGCTTAAATATTGGCTGGAACCGTGCTTTTTGTGTTTAGCCATGACTTTTATTTATGGACAGAACAAAAGAAAATCCGACAAGAAACTGCAACCGCTTAAATAGTGGCTGGAACCGTGCTTTTTGTGTTTAGCCATGACTTTTATTTATGGACAGAACAAAAGAAAATCCGACAAGAAACTGCAACCGCTTAAATAGTGGCTGGAACCGTGCTTTTTGTGTTTAGCCATGACTTTTACTTATGGACAGAACAAAAGAAAATCCGACAAGAAACTGCAACCGCTTAAATAGTGGCTGGAACCGTGCTTTTTGTGTTTAGCCATGACTTTTATTTATGGACAGAACAAAAGAAAATCCGACAAGAAACTGCAACCGCTTAAATAGTGGCTGGAACCGTGCTTTTTGTGTTTAGCCATGACTTTTATTTATGGACAGAACAAAAGAAAATCCGACAAGAAACTGCAACCGCTTAAATAGTGGCTGGAACCGTGCTTTTTGTGTTTAGCCATGACTTTTATTTATGGACAGAACAAAAGAAAATCCGACAAGAAACTGCAACCGCTTAAATAGTGGCTGGAACCGTGCTTTTTGTGTTTAGCCATGACTTTTATTTATGGACAGAACAAAAGAAAATCCGACAAGAAACTGCAACCGCTTAAATAGTGGCTGGAACCGTGCTTTTTGTGTTTAGCCATGACTTTTATTTATGGACAGAACAAAAGAAAATCCGACAAGAAACTGCAACCGCTTAAATAGTGGCTGGAACCGTGCTTTTTGTGTTTAGCCATGACTTTTATTTATGGACAGAACAAAAGAAAATCCGACAAGAAACTGCAACCGCTTAAATAGTGGCTGGAACCGTGCTTTTTGTGTTTAGCCATGACTTTTATTTATGGACAGAACAAAAGAAAATCCGACAAGAAACTGCAACCGCTTAAATAGTGGCTGGAACCGTGCTTTTTGTGTTTAGCCATGACTTTTATTTATGGACAGAACAAAAGAAAATCCGACAAGAAACTGCAACCGCTTAAATAGTGGCTGGAACCGTGCTTTTTGTGTTTAGCCATGACTTTTACTTATGGACAGAACAAAAGAAAATCCGACAAGAAACTGCAACCGCTTAAATAGTGGCTGGAACCGTGCTTTTTGTGTTTAGCCATGACTTTTATTTATGGACAGAACAAAAGAAAATCCGACAAGAAACTGCAACCGCTTAAATAGTGGCTGGAACCGTGCTTTTTGTGTTTAGCCATGACTTTTATTTATGGACAGAACAAAAGAAAATCCGACAAGAAACTGCAACCGCTTAAATAGTGGCTGGAACCGTGCTTTTTGTGTTTAGCCATGACTTTTACTTATGGACAGAACAAAAGAAAATCCGACAAGAAACTGCAACCGCTTAAATAGTGGCTGGAACCGTGCTTTTTGTGTTTAGCCATGACTTTTATTTATGGACAGAACAAAAGAAAATCCGACAAGAAACTGCAACCGCTTAAATAGTGGCTGGAACCGTGCTTTTTGTGTTTAGCCATGACTTTTATTTATGGACAGAACAAAAGAAAATCCGACAAGAAACTGCAACCGCTTAAATAGTGGCTGGAACCGTGCTTTTTGTGTTTAGCCATGACTTTTATTTATGGACAGAACAAAAGAAAATCCGACAAGAAACTGCAACCGCTTAAATAGTGGCTGGAACCGTGCTTTTTGTGTTTAGCCATGACTTTTACTTATGGACAGAACAAAAGAAAATCCGACAAGAAACTGCAACCGCTTAAATAGTGGCTGGAACCGTGCTTTTTGTGTTTAGCCATGACTTTTATTTATGGACAGAACAAAAGAAAATCCGACAAGAAACTGCAACCGCTTAAATAGTGGCTGGAACCGTGCTTTTTGTGTTTAGCCATGACTTTTATTTATGGACAGAACAAAAGAAAATCCGACAAGAAACTGCAACCGCTTAAATAGTGGCTGGAACCGTGCTTTTTGTGTTTAGCCATGACTTTTACTTATGGACAGAACAAAAGAAAATCCGACAAGAAACTGCAACCGCTTAAATAGTGGCTGGAACCGTGCTTTTTGTGTTTAGCCATGACTTTTATTTATGGACAGAACAAAAGAAAATCCGACAAGAAACTGCAACCGCTTAAATAGTGGCTGGAACCGTGCTTTTTGTGTTTAGCCATGACTTTTATTTATGGACAGAACAAAAGAAAATCCGACAAGAAACTGCAACCGCTTAAATAGTGGCTGGAACCGTGCTTTTTGTGTTTAGCCATGACTTTTATTTATGGACAGAACAAAAGAAAATCCGACAAGAAACTGCAACCGCTTAAATAGTGGCTGGAACCGTGCTTTTTGTGTTTAGCCATGACTTTTATTTATGGACAGAACAAAAGAAAATCCGACAAGAAACTGCAACCGCTTAAATAGTGGCTGGAACCGTGCTTTTTGTGTTTAGCCATGACTTTTATTTATGGACAGAACAAAAGAAAATCCGACAAGAAACTGCAACCGCTTAAATAGTGGCTGGAACCGTGCTTTTTGTGTTTAGCCATGACTTTTATTTATGGACAGAACAAAAGAAACTCGAACAAGAAACTGCAACCGCTTAAATAGTGGCTGGAACCGTGCTTTTATTTACACTAAAAAAAATATATTGATCACATTTTATCTATTTCAAAATCAAATCAGACACACATTTTAAGGTAGATGTGGTTAAAATATCACTTTTTATAACCCCAATAGACTAAAGTTTTACCAAATTTAAATTAAACGTAGATCAATTTTTAGTGTAATATGACAGATAAAGTAATTTGTATTTAAATGTTGGATGGTATAATTGGTATCCTAGGAATAAAAACAATTTCACATATACCAGACACAGTGATAATGATTACCTCAATATAGTTTATCATCAGTTTCTGCATTGCATAATTTTGGGTAGAATAACTTGCATAATAACATATTCGTATTTCTGCAGGATCAGATTCTAATGAAATATGTATCATGTAAAGATTTTTATGCAGTTTATCTAATGAACAAATTTAACTTATTGCATCGGAGTTGCGATTTATTTTAACAGTTTGTTTCCGATATGTCGGTCAAGACTGAATCTAAAAGACTACTTTATATAAGAACACACAAAAAAGCTTCGGGTTGATTTTTACATTCATTTACATGATAGCATACATAATGATGGCAATCAGAATACATTAGGAAAGTTGTATCGAGTTTAACAAGAGGGTCACGCTGTATGCATGAGAGAACACAGGATGCAATGATCTATGTACGAGAATATGGCAGAGCTGGTTCATTAATAACTTTCACATGCAACCTAAATTGACCTGAAATCTACATGACTAGAAGATATTATCGACTCGCAGGGGGTTCTACCTTGCGACCGGTTACATCAATGCACCTAATTACAAAGTCCCACATATTTGGAGAATTCGCTGTTCAATAGATACTGTGTGATTTCAGAAAAAGGAATCACCTCATGCCCACCTATGAATTTGGTAGGCGACAAAAACTAACTCAAATCAAATCGTAATTTTTGTTCCTTAATTTATCGCCTACTCTATAAGTTTGTTAAATATCATATCGTTCATGGCCCCTGTGTTTTTCAAAGCCTTCAGTCACCATGCATGAAAGAAGGGATGTGAAAAAAGTATAAACAACAGTTTATTCACCATACTCAATTTGAGAAAGACAGATATTCCGCATACAGAAGAAAATAAAAGTATGGAGGAAAGCAAGCCAAAGTTGAAATTGATGAAGTTGACAATTGATGGATAGTTACTGTATTCTACTATTAAAGCCTTTTAAATATTAAAATATGTCTGCAAATATATAAATAAAAGTGGCGATTCTGCTTCTTTTGTCATTTAACATATCAGTTACACAATGCCAAGTAGGAATATATATTAGAAGTTATAAAGCTTTCTGGAGTATTTTTGGATTTCCGATCTATGGACGACACCTGACTATTATACAACCTTTTGTGCATTTAGAAACTGGAAAGATAATATGTTTTACTGTTGGGACAGCAGCGAATCAAGTTTATGTTAGGGTTAGGGTTAGCAGCGAATCAAGTTCTGAATCCACAAGAAATAACTAACAGTCTTTTAAAACTTTGTCAGACATAATGATTTTGCCAAATTACTGCTATATCATGAGATAGCTTTCTACTTTACATGGAATCATAAATGCTGAAACTAACGCAAAATGTTTATAGACGTCGACGGCAACCTGTAATTAAGTTTGATACAATTAAACAGTGTCTATACTATATATCCAAAACAAAATTAATGTTTTTTCTCTTAAGATTTAACTTCATGAGAAAGGAGGACCAATCTCGATTCAAAGTTTGAAAGAAGATAATGGAATTTACAGTGTACAAATTTGGTGAGAGAGAACAGTCTTTAAAAATACATCTACCTCGTCTTGCAGACAGGAACAAAAAAGAGGTTGCCTAGTCTTTGTTTCTGCCAAGTCTGGTTATACTGCGACTTCCTATTCGCTACGTGACACCTATTCGCTAATGTGTACTTTGCGTATCCTACTTATTTAATATTGTTAAGCTGTTACTTATTCACATCGGTCGTATTTTTCTTTTTTCTACTAAACACATCTTACTCTCTCCTATGTAAATCTATATTTTATATTCCTCGCCGAGACCCTAATAGTCACTGCTGGTTTCGTTTTATTGCATTAACATTAGATCCATTGCTCTTTCTGCTTCTCGTGAATTCGGTTCTGTTTATCGCTCTAATCGCTTTCACACACTTTAAACTACTCTCTATATCTATCAAGTGTTTACTAAATTTAAGTGCTCAAGTGTTTACTAAATTTAAGTGCTCAAGTGTTTACTAAATTTAAGTGCTCAAGTGTTTACTAAATTTAAGTGCTCAAGTGTTTACTAAATTTAAGTGCTCAAGTGTTTACTAAATTTAAGTGCTCAAGTGTTTACTAAATTTAAGTGCTCAAGTGTTTACTAAATTTAAGTGCTCAAGTGTTTACTAAATTTAAGTGCTCAAGTGTTTACTAAATTTAAGTGCTCAAGTGTTTACTAAATTTAAGTGCTCAAGTGTTTACTAAATTTAAGTGCTCAAGTGTTTACTAAATTTAAGTGCTCAAGTGTTTACTAAATTTAAGTGCTCAAGTGTTTACTAAATTTAAGTGCTCAAGTGTTTACTAAATTTAAGTGCTCAAGTGTTTACTAAATTTCTGCGACGTCTATCGCCGTCTCTCACTGTCTTTCTCTGCTTCCTTCTCCAATGTTTATGTACCAATCTAGATTATCCGTTTTCGAAATACCTCGAAGAGAATCTTTAACGAAGAGAAATGGCGAAAGACGCTGCAAATAGATCAGACCGATTTGTAAATTGTACCTTCTATTTTGATTTGCTTAAAGGAACGAAAGCCGAGTTTCATTTGAACATTTTCAATTACGTAGTAGAAATAAAACTCTACGAAAAGGAGAATTCCCTCGAGTGCAATTCGGTGAAGATCATAACAAGAACGATTGCGTTTAATATAATTAGTAACGTACTCACATTTTCATCATCTTTTTCTATCGCTCTCTCTCTTTCTTTGTCTCTCTCTTTCTCTCTCGCTCCCTCTTTATTTCAATCTCTCTCTTTTTTCTCTCTCTTTTTTCTATGTCTCTTTTTCTTCCTCTCTTTCTCTCTCTTTCTCCCTTTCTCTATTTCTCTCTCTCGCTCCTTATCTTTCAAGGAGATTTTCAGCGGTCCATGTTTATCTTAATAAATATATTTGGTTTAATTTTACTTCAGTCAAAGTTCTCGGAAATCAAAAGGCCTCTTCCTGGGGTTAACACTTGACTTCTATATGTTTGTTTGTTGGTTTGGGTTTAACGACCTTTCAACCATTATAAGGTCAACTCAGGTCAATACGTCTATATGATATACATAGATATTCGAATATTCTATTAACGTTCTCCTTTAGCTCTCAAACGTTGAGTTAGTAAAGAAGTTAAGAACATTCATTTCCCTCTCTCCAATTGACCAGTTAACTATGTGAAAGTATCTTTCTTGTGATCCTGTAGTCTTACCGAGTTGAAGGACAAGAATTCATCTAATCTGTTACATGAAATAACATTACTTGCAGAAGGTGCACCATTCCTCGTGCATAGTTGTGTAGAGAGGATCTTACAGGGTGACACAAAAAATGGTCATCACCTAAACTTTAATAACTTTTGAAATAATTAATCAATTCTTTTGATTTTTCAGATTTTCCTAGTAAAATCAATGTTCTAAGAGTCTATTAAATCTGAGCTTCGAGATGCCATGGACTACTGAGGATTAGCATTTATAGTTGATGCATATTTTTAGCTGAAGTCTATCCATGCAGCTCAATTGCAATTCAAAAAATAGTTAAGATATTGTGAAGTCCCTGTCCACTCAATGATCTACGGATAGGTCACCACGTACAGAACCCATAGGACTGTGTCTACAAAGTTGTGCCGTGCTGGGAGAGCAGGACCAAAGTCCAGGCTGAGAGAAGTCGGTGGCAGGGAGTGAAATGAATGTGGATGGCTGTGAGTGAAAAAGGGAGAGGTGGGAGTGTTATGAATTTGTATTAGGGTGAGAGAGAGGGAAGGGGGTGCGGAGGTTTTTGTCGTGGTAAGGTGTAGCATGGATTTTGAGGGGCTGGGGTAACAGGCGAGAAGGGGGAGGCTCTGTGTCTTTGGTGTGTAGGTAGTATCATAGTTTTAGAAAGAGATTTAGTCCTGCACAACCCAATATTTCTATGTACTTACATGACATTTTTCTTAAAATTATCGTCCTGATAATCTTACAAATAAAGACGAAACGTTAATGTATACATAAAAAAAACATCTTTTGGTTTTTTCCTTTTTAATTTCCCATATATATATATATATATATATATATATATATATATATATATATATATATATATATATATATGTGCGACGGTACGAATGTTGTACTAATTTTTCTGTTTCAAAATAAATAAATATATATATGTACATATATATATATATATATATAGAGAGAGAGAGAGAGAGAGAGAGAGAGAGAAAGATAGTAAGCTATGAAAATATATTCATGGCAATTAAGCTACACAGAGGCTCACGCGTTTCAAGCTAAAATGAAGATCCCCCCCCTGGGGATAAAACGCGGGAGCCTCTGTGTAGCTTAATTGCCATAAATATATTTTCATAGCTTACTACATATCTCTACTTACGCATCGAGCACTGTTGAAGTAAATACTGAAAATTGATACATAAAAAATTACATCTCTTCATAAAATTTTATGTGGATACATGAAATAGTAATACACACAAAATATATATATATATATATATATATATATAGGTTTAATATAAATACATATATGCGTGTAGGGGAACATATCTAATGCATATGTTTATTCAATGCATTCAGATTTATACGGGTTTATTCATGTGAATGTGTGAGGAAAAATAATTTCGAACGTGTGTTAGAAGTTTATCAAACGTTGTATTTTGTTTTACAGTTACACGGCAGATTTGATTTTCATTTAACATAAATAAAATATATCTAATCGACGAATCCGAATTTCGGTAAATAATTGTGGCAAAGCAAATAAGCCTCAACAAATAAACAAACATTGCATCGGCAATCACCGTTGTTCTTTTGTAATTGGAACCGATTTTATCTGAATGATTGGATTATTTGCTTCTTTCAGTCTTTGAATTTTCCGAATGTGGAAGTCATTGTCAAAAATTAAACGACAATATGAGAATATTGAAAACATTTCGTTTTCTCGTTAAGTCTTTTTGGTTTGTTTCTAAAAATGGAGATGAATTGAAGAGCATTGATGAGGATTCCAGTGAAAATATTGATGCAATTTTCAACGATTGTGTTCGTTTAATAACGGCTATAAAATCTCATCAATCAATTCGATTTTATTTAAATTACACATTGCAGTTCGTTTTATTACATAAATTTGCATATGAAAACGTAACTTTTAAACAAATAAAAAAACTGAAATTATCGTGACAGTTATGATAGATTACATGAATGTCAGCTTCCTCAATATGCAATGGGGGTTCAAACAATATGAGAACTTAATATATATACAAACTGTACACCCGCTTCCTCATGTAGTAATGTTAGACATGGGATCAAAGTGTGGTATATGTTCTATCCTCGGTCAGAAGAGGAGACATCCTGTTAGAATCGGGCAATTTTATTTTTGTCCCATCCAGAGTGCCCTATTTTTGAGGAGCTAGATTACATACATAAAACAACCTTGTGTCAAACTTAAGTAAATATGGTGGTAAACAACAATAACTGAGAACGAACTTGTCGGGTTTCCCCAGTAGGGGGATCTCAGGTGACCGACGATAACAATCAACTCCGCTTTCCCATGCAGCAATGTTAGACATGGGATTAAAGTGTAGTATATGTTCTGTCTTAGGTTGGAGCAGAGATCCTGCTACAATGGGGCAATTTTTATTTTTGTACCATCCAGCTTGCCCTTTTTTGAGGAAATGGATATCTCTACATGAAAAAAAATTTGCGTGGGAAGGCAAGATAATAAGGATTTTCGTAGGTCAGTTCGTTCGCTTCCGGTTAAAACCATCACGATTACGTTTTAAATAATATTTTTCTCGAATAGTTTGTTACGTTTCCGTTTGAAATAGTATTATTTCTCTCCCTGTAGACATATATTTCCTGAGATTCTCGCACCTGTCTTTGAGGCATATTCTAGACACTGAATTCCCGATCCTTTTCGGTTTGCAGGATTTATTCGTGAGCTTAGGTCTTTTTCGAACACTTCCGCTTTTTCAATATATCCAGTCTATATACCGATGTGCCTCTCGATGAAACTATCGGGATTTGTGCCGATAGCTTTTTATCGTAGTTCCCTAACGAAGCCGTCATTACCGGGGAGAATATTTGTTAAACTTATGTGACGAGCAGTAAAATTTAATTCATTCATTGTTAAAGCCCAAAATACTGGAAGAGTTGCTACCTTTAGCTTCTGTCATCATACTGCTTGTCTTCGGAATTCTCTGACTGCTCTCTGTTTCCCCGACCGTAACAAGATTTAGAAAGCTAAATAGAATGTGAGCAAGCATTTCGTAACCGAAATCCCTACCGTTGCCTCCCTATACCTATGGCCCTTATCACAGTAGCCCTTAGCGTTTCTGTGGCAACGTATCTTATTGTTTTTTTCTACTTATGCGTAACTTGCAATTTAATTCCAAGTCTCTAATCTCTTACTCAGTTTCTCTATGACACCCACTTTTATTTTAGACACAACTTCTGGGGTCCTTCTCTTTCTCTTTCTCTCTTTCTCTCTTTCTCTCTTTCTCTCTTTCTCTCTCTCCCTCTCCCTCTTACTCCCTCCTTCTCTCTCCTTCGGTTTATTAACAGTTGAAGAAAATAACAGTAGCTTTAAAACAAGATTAAGAAAGTCCATTATAAGTGTTACACCGGCCGTTCTTACACAGGAGAAACAAGACCGGTTGTCACTATAAATAGTGCGAGTCACCAGAGACACAGAGAAGACAAAGCAGTCTTGTAACTGTCTAGCCAAGTGCTAGTCACTTTCTTACTTTGTTAATACACTTGTTAAACCCACCCTCGACTAGACTTCCTTTATTTAGTGTTGGGCAACTTCACAACAGATTGGCGACGACGAATCAAAACGATTTCACTGAAAAAAAAATCACCCAAAGTGATTCGCAAGACCTTCACGAAAAAAAACCCATCGTCATCAGATATTTGGATTCGCAAGGATTAACAGCAAATTAACTACTGAGTAGTTAAGCGAAAAAAACACAAAAAAACACAAACTCAAAACTTGCTACCAAAAATCGAAAACTAGAAAACGCGAAAGACATTTTCAATTATTGAAATAATTGAATACACTGATACCTTTATTTTTTTCTCTTCAAGTTCACTGACTCGTTAAGATAAATGTTATCCGCGTCAACAATTACAGATATTGTGTAAATTTGTCGTTATTATTAGGACAACATCTGATATTTGAACAAGATCCGGATTGACTATTTATTAAAACGGTCTACCACAGAATTGTCGAGAGCAAAGGACGGACAGTGAAAAAATATATTCGCGTAAGTCATTTGTGCTTCTAACAAAGAACTGTTAAATAAGCAAGTCGCATTTTTGCAAAATGAAAAGGAGTTTAAAAGATTTCCCATAAAAGTGGTCTTATTAGGCTTATAGCGACGGACTTGGTTGTAAAACTACGTACACACACACACACACATACACACACACACATATATATATATATATATATATATATATATATATATATATATATATATATATATATGAAAAAAACATTTTTTCTTAGTTTTGCTTTTCAAATAAAAGAATTGGGATTGAATTTTTTTTTCATTAGATATTTCTTGTTTTGTTGAGCAAACTAATTATATTAAGCACGTTGTGTAAATTGTGTAGTGCATAATTTGAATTCGTGAATGATGGACGCTGAATTCTAAAGATCCTCTTTTTCAATTAGTTAAATTCCAAACGGAACAAAATGTTGCGTTACAAAGACAGCAAGTTGAACAACAAATGGAACTTCAAAGAAAACAAGTTGGAATTGAGGAGAAAGTTAAAAGAGAGTCGTTGGAACAGCGAAAAGCCCAAAGAAAAATGCATGCTGAATGAGAAGAAAGATTCCAAGAAAAACTGCTACAGCAGCAGAAACACTTCGAAGAACTCTTGATGAAAACACAGAAGGAACAGAGAAAATTTCTGGAGGCAAACGAGAATCATAATGCATTCTCCTAGACGGCTGTGTGGAGCGCTATCGAAATTTTCAATTATAATCCAGAAGACGATGTCACTTTTGCTCACTTCTATAGAAGATATGAGGATATTTTTGTATCAGACTGCAGTACATGGACAGACTCTAAAAAAGTTAGTTTGATTGTAAGTGCATAGAGGCAAAAAAAGAAAGTTCTTTGTGGCGTTAGTAGCAAGACGAGTTTTTGCTAAAAAGGTCTTACTGGGTTACCAGAGTCGATCATCTACCAGGGAAAAACGTTTCTTCTGTAAGAAACGGGATCATTCCCCACTTGATTGCAAACTCGATTTTTTCTCTGTTGAGGCAAGAGAGAGGGTTCTGATGATGATGATGATGATGATGATGAGGATGATGATGATGATGATGATGATGATGATGATGATGATGATGATGGTGGTGGTGATGGTGATTGTGATGATGATCTCGCTTGAGACTTCTTAGCGCTCAGTCATTGTCCTCGAGAAAAATGAAATTGAGAAGCCCAGTTTGCTTTTAACTACTTCAAAAAGCATTTCGTACGTTCTGATTCCCTCCTACTCACCCCCTTACAGATTGTTCGTGTGTTTTCTTGATTACGTTACGACTTATGTGATTCACATTCACATTTTCGTGTTCTTATATTAACACGGTTCTTAAATATGACTCACCAATCCCTGACCTCTGATCTTGACATGTTAAATGACGAAAGCTGTTATTGGAACAGAAAAGTTTAAGCGACACCTGGGTGTTATAGTTTACCACAGAACGGAAGTTGATAAAATCACGTCAATTCTAAATAAGAATCAATTTTATTAGCGACTCTTCAAACAGAAAATTCGTGAAATTCGGCGTTACTTATTTTAGCCCCGTGGATGGCAGGCACGACATAACCTGATGTGTCTATTGCACAACTGTCTGATATATATTTTTTGAAATAGTGAAACGCGTGCCATTAATATTCCGTTATGCATTCTTGGTTTCCTATGTTTTTACCGTTATCGAATAAATTTAAAATCTGAACTTTTCCTGAAGTATATATATACATATATATATATATATATATATATATATATATATAAATAAAAATGGAATAAAGGATAAGCAATTCAACAACTTGTAGAATTGCTTATCCTTTATTCCATTTTTATTTTTACATTTCGTCCGAAACATTGTTTCTTTTTTCCTCATATATATATATATATATATATATATATATATATATATATATATATATATATATATATATATATATATATGTATATATATATATATATATATATATATATATATATTCGAAATTAAATATGAAAGTGTTTTATACCTACAGAGGACGTTGTTTCGAGCTTACATCTTCATCAGTGCAGGAGGGTATGGTATCAGGCGGTCGGATGGGCCCGAACGCAACTCGTAGAGTTAACCTAGAATTACGAAGCCTACGCTTAGACCGACACGGCCACGAGAAATCATCACAGATCGTAATTGAATCTAAGATACACTTACTCAGGAAGCGGGATTAAGCATCATGATGTTAACACTGTTTTTACTTTGTCGCAGGGTGACAACAATATTGTAATTTCTATCAAAGGCTCTACTGTTGAGAGTATAAATCGTAAAGGGGCATTTAATATGAATATTTTAAATTAGATATTAAAGTGTTTTATACCTACAGACGACGTCGTTTCTGGTTTACACCTCATCAGTGCAGGAGGTGGTGGTTTGAGGCGGTCACATGACCTCGAACGCCGCTTGTAGATTAAGCCTAGAATTACGAAGCCTACACTTAGACCGCTCGCATGCAAATAACCGGTGTCTGTGACTGTTTCATATCTGATTAATAAAACTATTAATAAATAAACATCAGCGTCAAAGTGATTTAGTCTACAGACGGCGCAGAACCTGGGGTCCTGACAACAGGTGTCTAGGATTATGCACGCCCCGGCAAGTACAAACGCAACAGATAGAAAACCACTTGCCATGGTATTCGTTGAACGGCTCAAAGCTCTCACCAATATACAAGAAGAGTACTGGAGTAACAAGGCACTAGTAGACAATTATGATACGCGTATAAATGCTCTAATGGGAAGTAAAAGTTCCATAACTAAATATTATATCATACAAATATTTCTGTCTTACTCAATTTGAAACATATGCTTATCAAGTTATTAAATTAAAGTTTGGTTAATTTATTTATATTAATTGTTAATTTACTGTCAATACACCTATTTTCCGAAAGTTAGACGTACATTTTATAATAAAAGTGTACATAGATACACTTTTCCGTTTTCTACTTACTTTCATCTAAACACTGTATATATATATATATATATATATATATATATATATATATATATATATATATATATATATATATATATATATATGTGTGTGTGTGTGTGTGTGTGTGTGTGTTCCTATGCATGTGTATATATTTATTCATATAGCAATCATTTTGAAACTGTGTCTTTTAAGATGTCATATTCAATCTTCGGAATGCTAAGAAAAGGTTTTCTTTACACTTGATCAATTTCACAGTCTATTATGATGTAAAATTGAGTTAGAATTGAAAGAAAATGAAGCTGAAAGTTTTCCAGGTGAACGAAATACAAATATCTTCTTCCCAATAATGAACGTTTTAAAATTCTTTCCAATAATAAAATCTTTTTTTTTCAAAATTTTAGCCTCCAGCAGTAAAACATTTTTTTGGAAACTACTGATAATATTGATGACGTACCGAAGAGACACCATTGAAAATCATTATCGTTCACTCTAGTTTTCGATATATATATATATATATATATGAAGAGACAAAATGGGTCCACACTGTAAAATAAATAAAGAATTGTATGGGGAACACCTTATATAATGAAATAGAAAAGAAAAACAAAATAATTTTATATAAAAAAACAAAAAACAAACACCGTTATGTATGATTTCGGAATTCACGAATAAAAAATTCACGAATAAAAACTAAATTTCACACAGTAGCATAAAAAAAGCTTAAAGTTCCCAAGGCAGCCTTTCGTCCGACTCTCGTCAGGGAAATCGTCGGTAGAGTAATTAAAATACACGAAAAACCATAAATTGGTGTAGAACTAAGTTTTAAGCAGGTGGCATGAGGTGATATACATGCGAAATTATATATATAAATAAAAAACGCAAGTAAAGAATTTTTTAATCAACCTGCGGATGACCACGAATCGCCAAATATCTGTAGAGAATGTTTTAATTGTCTTTGTCTACAGAGAGTAGAACGTCGTGAATTAATGATGATGGCTTCCAATATGTCCAGAAATATTTCAGAATATATTATTATTTTTTAAATACATTTTTAAAAAAGACATTTTATATTCATATACGTCCACAAATTATAAATAAATCACATGAACTTTGTATACACATACACCTACTGAAGAAATCAGAATTGTACAGGCAACCAATTACCTTTCTATAATCTATATGAACATCAAAACATTTTCAAGCAATGTCTCCACAGAAGAAAATTTCTACTAGCCAAATGGACTAACAACGAAAATACATAAGTCACTGATAGTCCCTTCCATACATAAGTCTAAAGAAATCTATACTAATTATGGGCACGCCCAACGCATGATAGATCTGCTAGTATACAAATAAAAAACATATATCACGCTTCTGCTTTAGAATTGAAAACTGTGATTTTTTTCATAGATCAAAGAAATTTACTGTTATATATATTTATTTGTAAGATAGTGAGAAAACCCCAGAGTGCTCGATTAATTGAGAGATGTAAAATCCTAAATTAAGAGCGTAAATATTTATTTATTTATTTAGTACAAAGAATCAATACAACATCGGTACCGTCGGTTTCGAGTTTGAGAAAGGTCCGACCTTCCAAACTTTCGTCCGCCTCGGTTGATACTGTTGCGAAAAAAAACAAGATGGTAGGTCCTGTGTGATTTTAGAAAATGCTGCTTGATCACTGTGTTAAAAGGTTGAATAGGCTTCAGTTGTAGGATATCCTTTTGAAGATCGTGATTTGTTGCTTAGATAGCATACTCAGAATGGTCCGTCGTACCAGGGTTACGTATAAGTGACAGAACGCGCCTACTGTTGTTTAGAAAAGATCTCCGGATCAGGTAGAAAACTTACCGGACTTTGTCTGCCATCTCGATACTATGACATGTTTATTTGGAGGGGTTGTCCACACCTGAACTAAGGTCATTTGCATTTGCAACGATGTTGGGTGGTTGAAGTGGAAAACCGTTGACCAGGGGCGCAGTAGGTGAAGATCCGATACGAAAAATACGCACTATCTGTTATTTATGTTTATGGGGGGGGGACTTGAAGTTATAGCATCTATATACAGTCTGAATGTTTGTCCATGGTGACTTTAATCCTGGATATCATTGACATCATAACGACCTACTCTAAAAGGCTGTTCAAAGGAGTATGAACACGAACAGAGGATACTGTCTTTCTTCTGTTGAGACGAAAGCGACGATAGGACATATTCTGTGGGTGACGCTGTCGCACCCATGATATGTGGGTGAAGCAGTATGTATTCCTTCAGGTAAAGCATGTATCTATTAGATCCCTTAACCATTCTCTACAAAATTCTAAACACTTCTTGAAATTATTCGATAAGGTAAACAATAATATACCTACTGTAACAATTTTATTGCAAGCAGCATAGATTCTAAAGTCTCAGTTAAATGCGAACTTTTTCCAGTAGGAAACCTATTTCTGATATGCATTCAAACTCATTTCCAGTAGGCAACCTATTTCTGATATGCATTCAAACTCATTTCCAGTAGGCAACCTATTTCTGATATGCATTCAAACTCATTTCCAGTCGGCAACCTATTTCTGATATGCATTCAAACTCATTTCCAGTAAGCAACCTATTTCTGATATGCATTCAAACTCATTTCCAGTCGGCAACCTATTTCTGATATGCATTCAAACTCATTTCCAGTAGGCAACCTATTTCTGATATGCATTCAAACTCATTTCCAGTAGGCAACCTATTTCTGATATGCATTCAAACTCATTTCCAGTCGGCAACCTATTTCTGATATGCATTCAAACTCATTTCCAGTAGGCAACCTATTTCTGATATGCATTCAAACTCATTTCCAGTAGGCAACCTATTTCTGATATGCATTCAAACTCATTTCCAGTAGGCAACCTATTTCTGATATGCATTCAAACTCATTTCCAGTAGGCAACCTATTTCTGATATGCATTCAAACTCATTTCCAGTAGGCAACCTATTTCTGATATGCATTCAAACTCATTTCCAGTAGGCAACCTATTTCTGATATGCATTCAAACTCATTTCCAGTAGGCAACCTATTTCTGATATGCATTCAAACTCATTTCCAGTATGCAACCTATTTCTGATATGCATTCAAACTCATTTCCAGTAGGCAACCTATTTCTGATATGCATTCAAACTCATTTCCAGTAGGCAACCTATTTCTGATATGCATTCAAACTCATTTCCAGTAGGCAACCTATTTCTGATATGCATTCAAACTCATTTCCAGTAGGCAACCTATTTGTGATATGCATTCAAACTCATTTCCAGTCGGCAACCTATTTCTGATATGCATTCAAACTCATTTCCAATAGGCAACCTATTTCTAATATGCATTCAAACTCATTTCCAGTCGGCAACCTATTTCTGATATGCATTCAAACTCATTTCCAGTAGGAAACCTATTTCTTATATGCATTCAAACTCATTTCCAGTAGGCAATCTATTTCTGATATGCATTCAAACTCATTTCCGGTAGGCAACCTATTTCTGATATGCATTCAAACTCATTTCCAGTAGGCAACCTATTTCTCATATGCATTCAAACTCATTTCCAGTAGGCAACCTATTTCTGATATGCATTCAAACTCATTTCCAGTATGCAACCTATTTCTGATATGCATTCAAACTCATTTCCAGTAGGAAACCTATTTCTAATATGCATTCAAACTCATTTCCAGTCGGCAACCTATTTCTGATATGCATTCAAACTCATTTCCAGTAGGCAACCTATTTCTGATATGCATTCAAACTCATTTCCAGTAGGCAACCTATTTCTTATATGCATTCAAACTCATTTCCAGTAGGCAACCTATTTTTGATATGCATTCAAACTCATTTCCAGTAGGCAACCTATTTCTGATATGCATTCAAACTCATTTCCAGTAGGCAACCTATTTCTGATATGCATTCAAACTCATTTCCAGTAGGCAACCTATTTCTGATATGCATTCAAACTCATTTCCGGTAGGCAACCTATTTCTGATATGCATTCAAACTCATTTCCAGTAGGCAACCTATTTCTGATATGCATTCAAACTCATTTCCAGTAGGCAACCTATTTCTGATATGCATTCAAACTCATTTCCAGTCGGCAACCTATTTCTGATATGCATTCAAACTCATTTCCAATAGGCAACCTATTTCTAATATGCATTCAAACTCATTTCCAGTAGGCAACCTATTTCTGATATGCATTCAAACTCATTTCCAGTAGGCAACCTATTTCTTATATGCATTCAAACTCATTTCCAGTGGGCAACCTATTTCTGATATGCATTCAAACTGATTTCCAGCAGGCAACCTATTTCTGATATGCATTCAAACTCATTTCCAGTCGGCAACATATTTCTGATATGCATTCAAACTCATTTCCAGTAGGCAACCTATTTCTGATATGCATTCAAACTCATTTCCAGTAGGCAACCTATTTCTGATATGCATTCAAACTCATTTCCAGTAGGCAACCTATTTCTGATATGCATTCAAACTCATTTCCAGTAGGCAACCTATTTCTGATATGCATTCAAACTCATTTCCAGTAGGCAACCTATTTCTGATATGCATTCAAACTCATTTCCAGTAAGCAACCTATTTCTGATATGCATTCAAACTCATTTCTAGTAGGCAACCTATTTCTTATATGCATTCAAACTCATTTCCAGTAGGCAACCTATTTCTGATATGCATTCAAACTCATTTCCAGTAGGCAACCTATTTCTGATATGCATTCAAACTCATTTCCAGTAGGCAACCTATTTCTGATATGCATTCAAACTCATTTCCAGTAGGCAACCTATTTCTGATATGCATTCAAACTCATTTCCAGTAGGCAACCTATTTCTGATATGCATTCAAACTCATTTCCAGTAGGCAACCTATTTCTGATATGCATTCAAACTCATTTCCAGTCGGCAACCTATTTCTGATATGCATTCAAACTCATTTCCAGTAGGCAACCTATTTCTGATATGCATTCAAACTCATTTCCAGTAGGCAACCTATTTCTGATATGCATTCAAACTCATTTCCAGTAGGCAATCTATTTCTGATATGCATTCAAACTCATTTCCGGTAGGCAACCTATTTCTGATATGCATTCAAACTCATTTCCAGTAGGCAACCTATTTCTGATATGCATTCAAACTCATTTCCAGTAGGCAACCTATTTCTGATATGCATTCAAACTCATTTCCAGTATGCAACCTATTTCTGATATGCATTCAAACTCATTTCCAGTAGGCAACCTATTTCTGATATGCATTCAAACTCATTTTGAGTAGTCAACTTATTTCTTATATGCATTCAAACTCATTTCCAGTAGGCAACCTATTTCTGATATGCATTCAAACTCATTTCCAGTAGGCAACCTATTTCTGATATGCATTCAAACTCATTTCCAGTAGGCAACCTATTTCTAATATGCATTCAAACTCATTTCCAGTAGGCAACCTATTTCTGATATGCATTCAAACTCATTTCCAGTAGGCAACCTATATCTGATATGCATTCAAACTCATTTCCAGTAAGCAACCTATTTCTGATATGCATTCAAACTCATTTCTAGTAGGCAACCTATTTCTGATATGCATTCAAACTCATTTCCAGTAGGCAACCTATTTTTGATATGCATTCAAACTCATTTCCAGTAGGCAATCTATTTCTGATATGCATTCAAACTCATTTCCGGTAGGCAACCTATTTCTGATATGCATTCAAACTCATTTCCAGTAGGCAACCTATTTCTGATATGCATTCAAACTCATTTCCAGTAAGCAACCTATTTCTGATATGCATTCAAACTCATTTCCAGTAGGCAACCTATTTCTGATATGCATTCAAACTCATTTCCAGTCGGCAACCTATTTCTGATATACATTCAAACTCATTTCCAGTAGGCAACCTATTTCTGATATGCATTCAAACTCATTTCCAGTAGGCAACCTATTTCTGATATGCATTCAAACTCATTTCCAGTAGGCAATCTATTTCTGATATGCATTCAAACTCATTTCCGGTAGGCAACCTATTTCTGATATGCATTCAAACTCATTTCCAGTAGGCAACCTATTTCTGATATGCATTCAAACTCATTTCCAGTAGGCAACTTATTTCTGATATGCATTCAAACTCATTTCCAGTAGGCAACCTATTTCTGATATGCATTCAAACTCATTTCCAGTAGGCAACCTATTTCTGATATGCATTCAAACTCATTTCCAGTAGGCAACCTATTTTAGATATGCATTCAAACTCATTTCCAGTAGGCAACCTATTTCTGATATGCATTCAAACTCATTTCCAGTAAGCAACCTATTTCTGATATGCATTCAACTTCATTTCCAGTAGGCAACCTATTTCTGATATGCATTCAAACTCATTTCCGGTAGGCAACCTATTTCTGATATGCATTCAAACTCATTTCCAGTAGGCAACCTATTTCTGATATGCATTCAAACTCATTTCCAGTAGGCAACCTATTTCCGATATGCATTCAAACTCATATCCAGTCGGCAACCTATTTCTGATATGCATTCAAACTCATTTCCAATAGGCAACCTATTTCTAATATGCATTCAAACTCATTTCCAGTAGGCAACCTATTTCTGATATGCATTCAAACTCATTTCCAGTAGGCAACCTATTTCTGATATGCATTCAAACTCATTTCCAGTCGGCAACCTATTTCTGATATGCATTCAAACTGATTTCCAGCAGGCAACCTATTTCTGATATGCATTCAAACTCATTTCCAATCGGCAACATATTTCTGATATGCATTCAAACTCATTTCCAGTAGGCAACCTATTTCTGATATGCATTCAAACTCATTTCCAGTAGGCAACCTATTTTTGATATGCATTCAAACTCATTTCCAGTAGGCAACCTGTTTCTGATATGCATTCAAACTCATTTCCAGTAGGCAACCTATTTCTGATATGCATTCAAACTCATTTCCAGTAGGCAACCTATTTCTGATATGCATTCAAACTCATTTCCAGTAAGCAACCTATTTCTGATATGCATTCAAACTCATTTCTAGTAGGCAACCTATTTCTGATATGCATTCAAACTCATTTCCAGTAGGCAACCTATTTCTGATATGCATCTAAACTCATTTCCAGTAGGCAACCTATTTCTGATATGCATTCAAACTCATTTCCAGTAGGCAACCTATTTCTGATATGCATTCAAACTCATTTCCAGTAGGCAACCTATTTCTGATATGCATTCAAACTCATTTCCAGTAGGCAACCTATTTCTGATATGCATTCAAACTCATTTCCAGTAGGCAACCTATTTCTGATATGCATTCAAACTCATTTCCAGTCGGCAACCTATTTCTGATATGCATTCAAACTCATTTCCAGTAGGCAACCTATTTCTGATATGCATTCAAACTCATTTCAAGTAGGCAAACTATTTCTGATATGCATTCAAACTCATTTCCAGTAGGCAACCTATTTCTGATATGCATTCAAACTCATTTTGAGTAGGCAACTTCTTTCTTATATGCATTCAAACTCATTTCCAGTAGGCAACCTATTTCTGATATGCATTCAAACTCATTTCCAGTAGGCAACCTATTTCTGATATGCATTCAAACTCATTTCCAGTAGGCAACCTATTTCTGATATGCATTCAAACTCATTTCCAGTAGGCAACCTATTTCTGATATGCATTCAAACTCATTTCCAGTAGGCAACCTATTTCTGATATGCATTCAAACTCATTTCCAGTAGGCAACCTATTTCTGATATGCATTCAAACTCATTTCCAGTCGGCAACCTATTTCTGATATGCATTCAAACTCATTTCCAGTAGGCTACCTATTTCTGATATGCATTCAAACTCATTTCCAGTAGGCAACCTATTTCTGATATGCATTCAAACTCATTTCCAGTAGGCAACCTATTTCTGATATGCATTCAAACTCATTTTGAGTAGGCAACTTCTTTCTTATATGCATTCAAACTCATTTCCAGTAGGCAACCTATTTCTGATATGCATTCAAACTCATTTCCAGTAGGCAACCTATTTCTGATATGCATTCAAACTCATTTCCAGTAGGCAACCTATTTCTGATATGCATTCAAACTCATTTCGGTAATCATTCAAACTCTCCACGGTAAGCTTTCATACTCTCCAGTAGGCATTTAAACTCTTTCTGGTCGGCATCGAAACTCTTTTTGGTATACATGCAAACTCTCTCAATGCTGTGTTTTCTATAACTAAATTCTTATAATTTTCATGAAAGTAAAAATCTTATATTTATCCCCTTAGTTTTTTACACCTACGTGATACGAAAATTGTACAGAGCAACACTTTTTTTATAGTTTTATGACTATTTTCAATATCAACTGCAATTTGAAAAATTGTTTTGAACTTTTTGAAATATAATTTTCTTTCATTTTCTATGCAATTCATTTTTTATCCGTCTTTTTCAGAAATTACTATTTGAGAAGCACGAAACAATTGGCGCGTGCTAAATCGTTGGGTAAGAAAAATGGGAAAAATCGAGCAACGAGAAAATGCGTTGATTTATGAAACTTTTCAGAGAGAAAAAAGTAATGCAAACCAAGGAGATAGATAGAGATATAGAGAGAGATAGAGTGAAAGATGAAAGGGAGATGAATGGAAACTCCAAAGGAAGTAAGAATAAAGAAATAGAAATACACTAAGAAAACAGAAGAAAGAAATGAGACAGAAGATAGAAAACAAAACAATTCCGATACATGTGTTGAAATAACTAATACCGATATGATATTTAGATTTTATTTGAGGTAAAAAAAAGAAGACGAAACGCTAAGAAGTTAAATAATTTGTGTTTTTTGTTAGTTTTGACATATCAATCGGCATGTGGATTACTCAAGGGTACAGGCAGTTAAAATGACTTAATTTGACAATACGAAGGTGTTTAACCCAATGAGTTGCCCAGAATAACCAACTCTATGTTTTGGAATTTTTAAGATGACGATTGATAATTCGTATTATTTGTTTTATTGGAATTAATTTTCTCATCTTGGATACACCTTTGGACAACGGATAAAAGTACGAAGTGATAATTAGTTCTAAGTGATAGTATTTTAGATGGTGAAGTTTCAATCCTCTGCACAGGCGATATTAAAAATAAAATCACGAATAATTTACGAATTGCACCCGGTCATTGCTGATGGAACAAGAGCAAGTTACGCCCATGGATTAGATAACGGGTTCTGTTCGAAATTCCGTACAGTTCTCGAGTTCGACATGAAAGTTCCCGAGTTCGACGAGACGCACCTGAAGAAATTCGGATGTTACATCGGCCGAAACGTTACGAAGTCCGAATAATCAAAATAATACTAACTAGCCTGCTCATATAAATATAGTCATAGATTGAGAAATCTGCGCAACCTCAGGAGAATCCGAGGAATTTCTGGCTGGACCACATATCAAACAAAACCGTAGGTGATTCGGCGGACATCCTGAGCATGTTCGCACTGTTCACCCAACGACGAATGCCAAGCGAATGGGCGATTTGAGAATCCCAGATGATATTCTGAATGGCGAGTTCGCAGCCGGCTTTAAACCAGCAGGAAGACCTGTCTTATGCTACAAGGATTTCTGCGAAACATGAGGGCAGGTGGCATCGACTCAACATCGTTGAATATCGCAGCCGCTTGAGAAGAGCTGTAAAGGATTGGAGATTTAAGTTAAGGTCTCCTGTTTTTGTCTCATATGTGAATCTTCTTTTGTATTTGTAAATTTTCCAGTCGTAAGTCGGCTTATGCAAGTGCTAAGTCTGCAATATTTCTGATTTAGTTAGTCTCTCTAAGAATTTAAACGGCATTTTCTTTCTTCGTTTAAAATTACTCAAAGCTTCTTTAGACCATATATATATATATATATATATATATATATATATATATATATATATATATATATAATATATATATATATATATATATATATATATATATATATATATATATTCTAAATGTATTCAAATGAGCAAAAAAACAATCAATCCATAATCATCGGTTCTTTTAATTTCTTAATCTTTCCATACCACAACCATAGTTTTATTTGCTTTCATATATCACCGACTACCTGTAATTCCTCTGTGTCTCAAAGACAAACAACATTTCGTTAATATGTTTGTATTGAATTTTAATAATTTATTTATATTTCTTTATCGAAGACTTTTTCTACATCTTACTTGCGTGACAAACTTCGCGTAATTTTCTTGATTCCAACTCAGAGTTTTTGTCTTGACAGTTGCTAA
>OY744529.1:50628146-50725646 GCA_963556195.1 Sepiola atlantica
GAGACATTGAAGAATACAAGGACAAATATATTTGATCTAGACTTCGCCTAAAGTCTAATTGTAATTAAAAGTCAAAAGAAATTATGTCGGTATAATATTAGGCCACACATAATTTAGAGATGTAACCCAGTGTTGAGATACAACACTTTTTGTAGTGATAGCTTCGTAATTTTGAATATGGCGTTTATCGCTTTTTGCATTCGAAGTAGTCGAACATTCTGTAATGTATGTTGATATTTGTTGGGCAAACCATTTCTCAAGTATTCTTAGAGAATCATGATGAGTCGTTATCGATTCCTGCAAAATGCCCGTCTAAAACTATAAACATGTCCGAGAAATAACAAATTTTACTTATTTATAAAAATAAATATATATTTAATTTTTTTACTTGATTTGTTTTTCTATTTTCTTTGTGTTTCTTTCCAGCAGTCTAAAAGCAATATGTCGTATTCTAAAAGTAACCCTATTTTCTCTCGGAAAAGGTCACGGCTAGACGCTGAGTGGATATCAGGAAAGGCTTTTCAAAAGTTTCCTACATGCTTCCAAAAATATAGATTCATCAAGAATACGCGTCTCTTTCTTTTGTTTCTTTTCGCTTTTGGCATCAGACGAAGTGTGAATAACCCTATTAGGCTAAAACATACACTTTTGTAACGATATGATCCAATTATCCTTCAGGTGGATGTTACTAAACCACTATTTATGTACATTTTAAAGCTTATCTATCCAACTCGGCGTATTGTAATGAAACTACGCCTTATTTAATAAATTCTACTTTCAAAGATTATTTAAATTAAAATAATAATTACTATTCTCTAATGTGTATAAAAATACACTTTGTGACTTTTATACGTATGTTATCACTTTCAACACGCATTTTAAAATAAAAGTGTTCAATCGACATTAAATATTTCTCCCACCTTATGTCTTCCTCGTCAGGCCACAGAGAGTATGGTATCCAGGCTCAATATCAAATACATGATATCAAGCATATGGAGAGAGTTCAGACTGGCTACTAGACTGGCGAAGGGTTTATGGGATCTGCCCTATGAAAGCCGACGATTACGTGGTGATCTCATTTTGGCCTACAACTTCCTCAACCGACATTACGACATAGCTCAGGACCTGTTATTCACTCTTGTACCAGAAAGAGGTCTAAGCTAACATCACAAGAAATTATTTCACCACCGATTTCGATTGAACCGGGGGAGGTCCGCTTTCTCAATCAGGATTCCTGAACCTTGGAATAGTCTCTCAAGAGATGTAATAAATGCGCCATCAACGCATCAATTCAAGGTGAATTTGGACAGGTGCTGCGCTACTGTATCCTCTTCGGTGTAAATTTCCACCACCCTTTTCCCTACATGACAACTGAAGCATGATTGTTTTATTTGTTGTTTTTGTTTTCAAAATTAATTGAATTGAATGGAATTGGTCGGATAACGGAGATTTTTTTACAGCTAAGCGAGGAAGATAATCAACAGGGGTTAGGAGTGTAAAGCGAACAGAGAGAATGGAGGAAAGGTGAGTGAAAGTGTTAAATGGGGAGCGGTGGATGAGGTATGTTAGGCGAGGAGTACGTGGAGAGAAGATGTAAGGTTTTGAAAGAGTATGATGCAAGTAATAGGAGTAAGCGAAGTGCGTGGGAAAGGTGGTAGCTCGAGTATTCCAAAAAGAAGAAAAAGAAGAGAGGACGAGAAGTGCTGGAGGTAAAAGCACGTAGTGAAATAATTAAAGCACGTCGTCGACATTTTAATTAATCCATTTGTTTCCTATATAGAAAATGACCATAGTATTCATCATTTGACACAAATTCGGGGAGATTATCGTTCATGATGATGCAAAAACCTACACACATTTTACCAATAAATATGAGAGATGATTTATTTTTTACAAATTCAGCCTTTGTCGATCGTAAGGCTCGTTAGTCAAGATGGTACAACGACACCGGCAACAGGTGGTCCCTTTTGTTTCAAGCACAGCCCCGAATTTTGTACGAGTCTCATTTTTCTTTTTGTGTTTTGTTTGTTTATTCCCTCATTCATGGACTATATAAACGTTTAATAACATACGTGTTTGATCACACGATATTTACGCGACTGAGATAAGTTCAGATAATACGCTACTTAAGTATATGGTAAATATACACACTGTGCAGCCGTAGATTCTTATCTGAATAACATAGGACAATTTCTTTTTTACTAATAAAATACTACTTATTAAGGCCGAAAGCCATTCAAGTATAAGGGTTAATGAGATTGGTGGATTGGCAGTTTAATGATGTTGAATGATGAATATAATGAACAAAATGTTATTACTTATCTCTATACTTTATTACATATTACAAGGATGTGTTATGATAATGATTCTTGCCATTGGATTCGAAGACGACCATCTTGTTGTCAGCAACGCAGCAATCCACTGGTAATGTGTTCTACGGATTGCAAAGTCTTAGAAAGAAACCCTGTTCAAAGAAATTCTGTTTTATGTTCGGCGCCCGAAGGAAGAAACGAACGTTGTTTGCAGTTATGTTAAAAAAAGGAATTCTTGCTGTGAAAGCATTACATGATGTTACCAGAGATTGAAGCTGGGCAACTTTCATTGAAATAACGATAGAGTAGAGAAAGACTAGCAAAGTCTCTTCTATGACAAATGGGCTGTAGAGAATAGCAGAGAGCAACCTCACTAGATTGCGAGATCAATTTTGTAGTTTTAACTCGTTTTGGCCTCTTTCAGTCTTGAGAGACTATGGATACCGCCTGTATGTGTTGCTACGCGTTTAATTGTGAAGCAAGGGTTGCGCAATCACAACCAAACCTATTTTAAATCGGTACTATTTGATTCCAGTGGCAAGGAGACGTCCAGAATGACTGAAAAATACCAAGATAAGCGGAGAGCAGATACACCACCTTGTATTTCCAATGGTCACCCATTTTAGTACTGACCAGCCCAACGTCGCTTAACTTCAGTCATCTCTCTTTTAACTAGTATTTTAGTATATCAGTGTATGTGTCCAGCAATAAATAAAGCTTTATTTAATGTCAGTTTTTTTATCGATAATAACACACGTACATATACAAGTTGTCCACGAAAATATGTAAAGCTAACAGACACATCCGGCGTGGCTTAAGAATAAATAAGAACCGCTTGTCTATTCCTTGCTTTAACTTTATATTACCATTTTTATTTTCTTCTGTTCTTTTTTCATAATTATTAATTATTAAATTATGAATCAAACGAAATAAATGAAATTATGAAAATAAAATAACTCGTCATGGCTTCTTATTAAACGTACAGCGCGAATGCAGCCCCAATGATATTATTGCTAAAGACACTAATACGGAATAAATTCAACAATCTAATTCCTTTGTTTCGGCGACAGATAGCGCAACTCATCAGTTAGAATATAATTGTCGCGACCAAAGAAATCTAGCTGAAAGAATCCAGTGCGGATCCTGTCTCAACGGCATAAAAACAGAACAAAAAGAAGAAATATCGTTACAAGATATTGTACAGAATCTCAACTATTTACGATGGAAAACAAAGATTCCGGTGAAAAGCGATTATTAAAAATGGAAAACGAAAACTGCGAAGAGAAGTAGAAGTTTTTAAAGATGGATGGAACAAAAAATGTTTGTAATGAGAATCATTTTCAAACGTTCTCTGAAAAAGGTCATCGTCTCACGCGGAAAACAAAGGTGAAAAATGACATCAGCCGAAACAGGCAGAAACGAGCTGCCGTACATTGTTACAAAAATAAAATCCGAACTCAAGCGATATGAACAAAGATTAACAGAGAAATACGAACTTGTAGCGCAGTGGTTACCGATGCGGACTCTCAGAATTCCGTGTTCGATTTCTGTCGGAGTCACTGTATCATTGTCTATTGTTAACGGTATAAATCCGTCACTCTTAGCTGCTTCTATGAGTGAAATGACGAGGATGACCAGACGTTTAAAAAGAAAACTAGATTAGATTAAGAACATCTTAAAAATTACACTTGCCCCGCGTTACTTACCTGTCGATCTTTAGATGGCTGCTAATTTTCCGAATGCCATTCTCGTGATTGCAGAATTACCAGCATATAAATACTAGTAGAATACCTGTCTTTAGACGAGACGAATCAAGACAAAGCAATAAATATGACATAGGTTATATATTTTACTGTTTTATCTGTTTTTAGAGAGTTTCGGTGGTACCCCCTAAAGAGTAAAGTTTACCGAAAACAAAAGTAAACGTTGTTACATAAAATACATCTTCAATAATCCATAATTATAAGTTTAAAAGTTCAGGAGTTTATCAATAACACATATATTATTGACACTTACGCGCGCATCGATCCTTTTAAAATGTATTATTTAATATAACTGAACATTTAATATAGAGCAATTATTTTGTTTTGCATCCAACATATTTAAAATGATTTTGGGAGGAGGGTTAGGGTTATGATGGGCACACTCCCTAAATTATAATGATTCTAGTTGGAATTTTAAACTAGGAGCCTATTCTGGTTTAGCAAAGAATGTAATTTTACAATATTTAACCTCAGATGGATATATATATATATATATATATATATATATATATATATATATATAAAGAACAAAGTGTACTCAATAGCCGCGCACCATGAAGATGATCGGAAAGATAAAAGTATTAAAAAACACATACTTAAAAAAGTCTTAGCCCAGAGAAGAAAAACTATGAAAACACATACACCCGCGCGCAGACACACGCACACACATACGCCCGCACATGCGCAGAAACATCAAACTGTTAAAAATCTTTCCAAATGGAAAATATATCTGAAGAGAGCAAGCAAACAAAGCTCGAAACGCGTTATAATATCACGAAATTATAAAATGATGAAATAATAAAATAACAAACAATGGTTGGAAAAAGTATTTTACAAGTGTTGGTTGTGAGGCACTTCTTTAAATATATATATATATATATATATATATATATATATATATATATATATATATATATATATATATATATATATGAGAAAATACTTTAATAGTCTTCCTACGCTAAACAATTTATAAAACTTGGGAAAGCTACTAACGGGTTTCGTGTCTGACTCTTTCACTTTTATTTTTCTTTTGCTCTCTTTCTCTGTCTTATTCTTTTGTCTTTTATGTCATCCTTTTTTGTTGAGTCAACATCTCGTCCGTGGTATCTCGGTTCGCATACACTCTCTTGGGGAGGGCCAAAGTCAGCCGACCCAAATCGCGGTTTCTTTTTTAGTGGTCGGTGAGTCTGGCTTCTCGCTGCTTGCTCATGTCCTTTGAACGTGATCGACAGACAAGGACTTCGGTGTTCAGTTTTAGAAGTTTTATTTAATATAAACATAGATAGAGATTTAGTGTTTTTTTTGCACTGAAGAAAGAGAGAGAGAGCGAGAGAGAGAGAGACAATGAAGAAATCAGAAACGGCTTTCGTCAGACCGTTTTGCGCCACGTTGTCCTCCCTTGTCTACTGGCAGTGAGCGGACCGCGTTTTCTCACCTCCGCTCTGTTCGTCAGTCAAGAACAAGCGAGATCGCAAAAGCCTCCCACCTACATGACGTTACTTCCTACTTCCGCTGCTACTCCTATCCACTTCTAGGGAGTCTTCCTACTTTCTGTGCTATCAACTATCTAACACAACCCGAGAACTATTGGAAAGGCGGCACATACCTAAATACACCATTTATCAATGTTTAGTAAAACTTGGGTATACAAATACAAATTGTATAAACAACCACGTCAAAAAACCAAATTTGTTTTTTTGACGTGGTTGTTTATACATCTGAGGAGACCTAATTAAGGGGTCGAAATAAGTAATAATGTATACAACCTTAATGTGTGTATAGTTTTTTCTTTTTTATAATTCTGTTTTGCTCTGTTTAAATTACATTGAGCTGTGTTATTCAGATTCTCAACACAAAATTGAAATCTACACACACTATATATATATATATATATATATATATATATATATATATATATATGCGATTGCTTGTTTTCAGTGTAAGAAAAAAGAATAAGAGAGAATAACATCTCAGACGCTTGCTAAACATTGACTATTTGAATAAAGAATATTTGTTTTATTTTTACTCTTTTAATATAGAGTTCTTTTTTTAGTATATTTTACGCGCCAAATGAATATTGAGTGAATGTCATTTCTTCCATTGTGATTCATAATGAGCAACCGGGGAAATCTCATTGGATGTTATCAAAAATCTCGGCTAGACAGAATGCAATACTTTTCACTAGAAATTTTAAAATATATACAATATCCATTAAAAGACAGTGCAACATATTAAGAGTTGTAGAGTAAGGGTAAGGGTTAGGGTTAGAGTTAGGTTAGGTTAGGGTTAGGTTAAGTTAAGTTAAGTTAAGTTATGTTAGGTTAGGTTAGGTTAGTGCTAGGGTTATGTTATGTTAGGTTCGGTTAGGGTAAAGGTTACGGTTAGAGTAAGGATTAGTGGTTAGGGTTAGGGTAAGGGTTAGGGTAAGAGTTAGGTTTAAGGTTAGTGGTTAGGGTTAGAGTTAGGGTTAGGGCTATTACGATACAAAAACACTTTGCACAAATTAGTCACCTGAGTTTTAATGAATGGAATATAAAACCGTTTCAGGTGCAGAAAATAATAAGCTGATTGAAACTATTCCGTGGAATGAACAAATAACGGCCATCTTAATTAATAATTTGAAATATTTACCGGTATGAAATGCATTTGTGAGACATATACATAGTCATCCACAGATTGTAACTAGACCAGCAAGTGCCTTATGTCAGTATCGAAACCCGACTGTCTTGATGACAGACGGCGCTTCTAACCACTTAGTTATGATCTGACAGCTGCTGAGAGTAAGCGACTCTCAATGTATAGACAAAGAGAAATGCACTATTAGATGGTAGCAGTTGTCGATTCCATTTAACAGAGAGTTGAAATAGGGAATATATATATATATATATATATATATATATATATTTATTTGGTTTGAATCTCTCTTTAAGCCATAGTAGTACCTTCATAGAGTTTGTTGTTGTTGTCGAATCACTGTCCTATGTTCGCTGTACCCACCCGCTAATTTGGCGTTTATAGATTTAAATCTCTCTTAACTTCCATGCTGGTTAACGCTGTCCGGTGGGGTAAGTAACTCGACTACGAATCAGTAGCGATTTGTAAACCGGGTTCGAGCCCTCCGACCGACGTGAATTAATATCCCTACACTGAATATTGCGTAAGCATGAAACATTGATGTCTGTAGGTAATCATAATTAATATTTACTTTTAAAATTATATATATATATATATATATATATATATATATATATATATATATATATATATATATATATAAATGTTACATAGTAAGTTGGTAGGTTTACAACTATTCATCTTGGGATTTAAATTCACGGACCGATGTCGACACGTACACATGTCATCGGGTCAGCAAGTGAATCCAATGTCATTTCGACCCTGTGTGTACTACAAACGGATATGACGTCCGCTAGAAGAGAAAAGGAAAGCAGGATGAGTTTCGTAGAAGTTTTCGGAGCGACGGACGTGAAAGAATGGCTAAACTTCGAACTAATTAAAACAAAAAATCCGTAGCCCAGGAATACGCTCATCGCCGCTGGTAGAAAAAAGGCCCATTAAAGCCGTCAATAAAGGTTTTTTTCTTGGGATCATTGAATTCATTCTTCTTCGTGGATTTGAAACAATTAATTGCAGGTGTCCTCACTTACTGGAAGGAGAACGAACGGATTGCGTTCTCTTTCTCTTTCTTTCTATTATATATATATATATATATATATATATATATATATATATATATATATATATTTCATGTATCCACATAAAATTTTATAAGGAGATATAATTTATTATGTATCAATTTTCAGTATTTACTTCAACAGTGCTCGATACGTAAGTAGGGCTAGGTAGTAAGCTATGAAAATATATTTATGGCAATTAAGCTACACAGATGCTCCCGCGTTTCATTTCCGGGAGAATCTTCAGGCTAAAATGCATGGAGTTAGTTTTGCCGGGTGTTTTTATATACACGGCTAACTAGTTAACTAATCAGATTCATTGTTGTTCACTCAGCCAATCGTTGGGCTTCCCACGAACAAAGGTGTTCTATTGTTCTGTTTTAAAAATTACATCCTAAAATAGAAATACAAGGAACCACGTGTAAAAATAAATTCACCCATTATATTGATATAACAAAAGAAAAAAGATATAGGCCAATCTATAGAAAACAGAACAATAGAACAGGATATAGGAAGTAACACTATCCACACTTTGTTCGTGAAAAGCCTAACGATTGGCTGAGTGAACAACAAAGAATCTGATTGGTTAACTAGCTAGCCGTGTATATAAAAACACCCGGCAAAATAACTCCATGCATTTTAGCCTGAAGATTCTCCCGGGGATGAAACACGGGAGGCTCTGTGTTGCTTAATTGCCATTAATATATTTACATAGCTTACTATATATATATATATATATATATATATATATATATATATATATATATATATATATATATATATATATATATATATATATATATATATATATATATAACTTCTTTGTAGAATGGTAGGAAAAATCCCAGCAGAGTGCTCGATTAATTAAGAATTAAAGTTAAAAATTAAGAGCATAATATTTATTTATTCTGGTACAGAAAAATTAGTACAACATTCGTACCGTCGGTTTCAAGCACGGAAGGTCTTACCCATCCGGCTCTCTTCAGCTTCTGTTGTCATCTGTTTTGGAAATGTGAGGTCACATGACACTCTTGTTGGGACGCGTTATTTGCTCAGTGTGTTGTGTGTGTTTGTTTAAATTTGAATTTAGTGTAATAAGACCGTTGAGATTTAAAACACGAGGGAATTCAAGATTAAAGGGAATAAAAAAGGGGGGTAAAAAATAAAAAAATATATATGAAAAAATATATATATATAAATAAATATAAAAAACATATATATATAAAAAACATTTCAATACTAAGAATAAAAGAATAAAAAAAGAGAAAGAGTATAAAAAGGTATAAAAAAGAAGAATAAAAAAAGGGGTTAAAAAAATAAATAATAATATAATAAAATAAATAAAAATATAGAGAATAAAAATGTAGAGAATAAAAAAGAGTGAGAGAGAAAGAAAGAATAAAAATGTCAAGAATAAAAAATAAAAAATAAAAAATAAAAATAAAAATAAAAATAAATTAAAAATAAATTTAAAGATTAAAAAATAATAATAATAATAATAATAAAGAATAAGATTTAAAAATTAAAAAATTAAAAAATTAAAAAATTAAAAAATTAAAAATTAAAAATTAAAAATTAAAAATTTAAAATTAAAAATTAAAGATTAAAAACAAAAATAAAGAAAGGGTTTCTCTGAAATTCCCGTGAGCCAAATTATGAATTTGTATCATTAGCCGTTATATTTTTGAAGGTATGCGTTCTAAAGAACCGTTAGTGTGTAAAAATCTTATTCCCAGATTGGAGTGATTTTAATGAAGAAATTCGGAGCTAAGGGAGGTAACTAAGTTGGAAATATGAAATATTTGAGTTTGTTAAAATGGGTTTGTAGATTATGCTAGTGGTTGATGAATAAATTAAATATTTTTGCATTTTTGTATTTTGGTGAAAGTCGAGTTAGTTAAAATGGGTTTGTAGATTTAGCTAGTGGTTGATGAATAAATTAAATATTTTTGCATTTTTGTATTTTGGTGAAAGTCGAAGTTTTTGCTCTTGGAATTTATGTGGATATAGTTTGTTTAAATGGATTTGTAGAGTAATCTAGTGACTGATAGATAAATTAAATATTTTTGTATTTTTGTGAAGGTCGGAGTTTTTGCTCTTGAAGTTTAAGTGGATATAGGTTGATGAGGTATTTGTTCGTTTTTATTGTGTTTATATTAGTAGAGGGGGGGTAGTTAGATATTATGTGAATCGGTCAGACCAGTTTATAAGCAATGCTTGTCTTCATGCTTGTATTTCATATTTCCAACTTAGTTACCTCCCTTAGCTCCGAATTTCTTCATTAAAATCACTCCAATCTGGGAATAAGATTTTTACACACTAACGGTTCTTTAGAACGCATACCTTCAAAAATATAACGGCTAATGATACAAATTCATAATTTGGCTCACGGGAATTTCAGAGAAACCCTTTCTTTATTTTTGTTTTTAATCTTTAATTTTTAATTTTTAATTTTTAATTTTTAATTTTTAATTTTTTAATTTTTTAATTTTTAAATCTTATTCTTTATTATTATTATTAGTATTTTTTAATCTTTAAATTTATTTTTAATTTATTTTTATTTTTATTTTTATTTTTTATTTTTTATTTTTTATTCTTGCCATTTTTATTCTTTCTTTCTCTCTCACTCTTTTTTATTCTCTACATTTTTATTCTCTATATTTTTATTTATTTTATTATATTATTATTTATTTTTTTAACCCCTTTTTTATTCTTCTTTTTTATACCTTTTTATACTCTTTCTCTTTTTTTATTCTTTTATTCTTAGTATTGAAATGTTTTTTTATATATATATGTTTTTTATATTTATTTATATATATATATTTTTTCATATATATTTTTTTATTTTTTACCCCCCTTTTTTTATTCCCTTTAATCTTGAATTCCCTCGTGTTTTAAATCTCAACGGTCTTATTACACTAAATTCAAATTTAAACAAACACACACAACACACTGAGCAAATAACGCGTCCCAACAAGAGTGTCATGTGACCTCACATTTCCAAAACAGATGACAACAGAAGCCGAAGAGAGCCGGATGGGTAAGACCTTCCGTGCTTGAAACCGACGGTACGAATGTTGTACTAATTTTTCTGTACCAGAATAAATAAATATTATGCTCTTAATTTTTAACTTTAATTCTTAATTAATCGAGCACTCTGCTGGGATTTTTCCTACCATTCTACAAAGAAGTTACTCAGCCCCTACCAGGAATTACAGTTAAACCCTGTTAGCCTCGTAGTCGAGCACTCTCGGGAAAATTACCAACACCACGGAAAATCTAATTTACAGGGATTACCACCTATACCCTGGGAAATGGAACTATACACTCTCGGATATTCTACCAAAAATATCCCAACCCCCAAAAAACAAACATATACCAGAATACTCCTGACAAAAATAGTGGACGTCATAGGAAGAATGAGGTGGAAAGTGTTGAATACAGAACAGAGGCAAACGGAAAAAAACTACTTCGGCTTAAAATCTGGTAAATACCCGCCAAAAGTAGAGGCCTTAGACAATTTCGAAAAAGACCTACTCAACATTACTCACAACCTAGTTTTTACAAACAAGCAAAATCCATTTCAGAAGACACTTACCGCCGACATAAAAAAACTTAAAAGAGAAAATAACGCACTTGTATTCTCCGACAAAACTAAAAATATTTATAAAATGACTAAAAAGGAAAAAACAGACCTAACAATTAGCTCCATTACCGATAAATATCAATTAGCCAAGGCAGACACATATAAATCTATTAATAATGATACTACTGAAATAGCTACTAGACTAGGCGTCGAATATAGAATTAATTATTTAGATAAGAGGAAGGCCTTTGTTACTTTAAAAGACCACAAAGAAAACTTCACAAATAAACCCTCATGCAGACTTATCAACCCAGCTAAAAGCGAACTAGGACTATCAAGCAAATCCATTGTTAAAAATATAGTTAATAAAATTAAGGAAAAAATAAACCTAAGTCTGTGGGGCAATACTAACTCAGTCCTAAATTGGTTCCATAACATACAAGATAAACACAGATGCAAATTCACACAATTAGATATAGTAGACTTCTACCCATCCATTACAAAAGACACCCTAGATAAGGCCTTAACATTTGCACTTTCACACACAAACATCAGTAAACTAGAAAGGGACACAATACTGCAAGCAAGACAAACCCTTCTCTTCTTCGAGGGAAGGGCTTGGGTTAAAAAATCAAACCCAGAGGACCCATTTGATGTTGCAATGGGAACCTACGACAGTGCAGACATCTGTGACTTAGTCGGCTTGCTTATATTAGATACACTCCAAAATAAATTTCCAGACCATTTCTTTGGTCTCTATAGAGATGACGGACTTTGTCTGTCACGCAACCACAACGGAAACACATTAGATAGATTTAGAAAAGAATTAACAAACACCTTCCATAATCTCGGCTTCAAAATTACCATTAAAACAAATTTAGACCAAGTAAACTTCCTAGATACCACACTGAACCTTAAAAACAATACACACAAACCTTTCCACAAACCCAATGAAACACTCCAATACATACACAAGGGATCCTGCCACCCCCCCCACCATCTTTAAAAATGTAATCAATAATATTAGCCAAAGAATTTAAAACCTCTCATCCAGTCCCGAAATTTTCAACCAAGCAGCACCATATTACAACAAAGCACTCCGCGACAGCGGGTTCAGAGAAGAAATCTCATACACCCCCAACCGAGACCAACCACGGGGGACCCGCAATAGAAGGAGATCGGTGATCTGGTTTTCCCCACCCTATTCGACCAATACCAAAACAAAGGTAGGCCAACTTTTCCTCAAGTTACTCGACAAACACTTCCCACCCACAAATGAATTACACAAACTTTTTAACAGAAATTCTGTTAAGGTCAGCTATTCCACTGCCCCTTCAATAAGAAAAATCATCTCTGCAGAACCCAAAACAATTACAAACGCAGGCTGCTCATGCCAAGACAAAAACAACTGCCCCCTGGAGGGAAATTGCAAAATCAATTCAATCATATATGAAGCAACCGTCACAGACCAGAATACCAGTAATGCAGAAAAATATATTGGGATGACGAAGGGAAACTTCAAACAAAGGCTATACGCACACAGAAACTCCTTCAGATACAAAAACAAGGCTAATACGGCACTCGCGACCCGAATATGGCAGCTTAAAGAAGAAAATACACCCTTCACCATCAAATGGAAAATAATTGAGAGAAAACCATCCTTCTCTCCAGCCATAAACAGATGTCCTCTATGTGACGCTGAAAAATACCACATTTCAAAGGCCATCATCGATCCGAATACAGCCTGTTTAAATGTCCGCGATGAAATATTCAGGGGGTGTGTCCACAAGAGACAAGCATTGCTTATAAACTGGTCTGACCGATTCACATAATGTCTAACTAACCCCCCCCCTCTACTAATATAAACACAATAAAAACGAACAAATACCTCATCAACCTATATCCACTTAAACTTCAAGAGCAAAAACTCCGACCTTCACAAAAATACAAAAATATTTAATTTATCTATCAGTCACTAGATTACTCTACAAATCCATTTAAACAAACTATATCCACATAAATTCCAAGAGCAAAAACTTCGACTTTCACCAAAATACAAAAATGCAAAAATATTTAATTTATTCATCAACCACTAGCTAAATCTACAAACCCATTTTAACAAACTCAAATATTTCATATTTCCAACTTAGTTACCTCCCTTAGCTCCGAATTTCTTCATTAAAATCACTCCAATCTGGGAATAAGATTTTTACACACTAACGGTTCTTTAGAACGCATACCTTCAAAAATATAACGGCTAATGATACCAATTCATAATTTGGCTCACGGGAATTTCAGAGAAACCCTTTCTTTATTTTTGTTTTTAATCTTTAATTTTAAATTTTAAATTTTAAATTTTTAATTTTTAATTTTTTAATTTTTTAATTTTTTAATTTTTTAATTTTTAAATCTTATTCTTTATTATTATTATTATTATTTTTTAATCTTTAAATTTATTTTTAATTTATTTTTATTTTTATTTTTATTTTTTATTTTTTATTTTTTATTCTTGACATTTTTATTCTTTCTTTCTCTCTCACTCTTTTTTATTCTCTACATTTTTATTCTCTATATTTTTATTTATTTTATTATATTATTATTTATTTTTTTAACCCCTTTTTTTATTCTTCTTTTTTATACCTTTTTATACTCTTTCTCTTTTTTTATTCTTTTATTCTTAGTATTGAAATGTTTTTTATATATATGTTTTTTATATTTATTTATATATATATATTTTTTCATATATATTTTTTAATTTTTTACCCCTCTTTTTTTATTCCCTTTAATCTTGAATTCCCTCGTGTTTTAAATCTCAACGGTCTTATTACACTAAATTCAAATTTAAACAAACACACACAACACACTGAGCAAATAACGCGTCCCAACAAGAGTGTCATGTGACCTCACATTTCCAAAACAGATGACAACAGAAGCTGAAGAGAGCCGGATGGGTAAGACCTTCCGTGCTTGAAACCGACGGTACGAATGTTGTACTAATTTTTCTGTACCAGAATAAATAAATATATATATATATATATATATATATATATATATATTAGTAGAGAATGGTAGTTTGCTTGAAGCATTGCTGGGTATAGTAGTAGTATGTTTTTTAAAGGCTGTGGGCAATGCAAATTCCGGGTAAGATGCAAGTTGTAAGGAACAAAAACAATAAATCGAATACGAAATATGACTTACTATTTATTTTTCCTAAAATCTTACATAACAGCAAGAGTGTAATTAGCTGTTTGTGTGATGTCCGGATGATTAAAAAATCATCATTTAATATTTTCGGAAAAGAAACTTCCCTTTGTCAAAAATAATCAATACCAGAAGAATTCCCCGACTATGCAGAGAATCTGACAAAATAAAATGGCTGCTGAAGTAGTTAACAAACACTGCGATGATTTCAGTTGCGCTCTAACAATTTTAAATGGTTTATGAATGTTTAATGTCTAATCTTCGCACATGAGTTCGTATCGAATACGGGTGTAGAAATCAAAAGACGGGTTCTTAATAAACTAGAGAAATAGCTGGTTTTACACTTGAACATACCGCAGAGGACTGGCAACATGTTATTAGTATTTGCCAAGATTTTGGAGACATTGCGCACAGCAGAATGTCAAATATTAGAAAATACTTTGCGAAAAGAAAATTAATTCACCAAATAAATTTGATAGAAAAAAGAAAAATAATTTGCCTCCTAAACTGTGCGGGAAATTGTAGGAAGATTGTCAATACAAAATGATAAAGTGTTTTCATTTAGATGTAACACAAAAGTACACTCGGCAGAGTTAAAATGAAATAAAATAGACTTAAAATTTAACTAATATCAGGAAGTTTGTCAAAGTAATATAAATATTTAATTAGAAATTGATTCTGACTCAAATTTTTCGATAATAAAGTATCAAATATGAAAAAAAAATCGAAAACCAACTCTGATGAGAACTAAAAAATAACCTAAACCTATAACATATGAGGGCGAGCCAATCGCTTGCGTTACATAAAAAAGAAAAAAACTTTGAAATTGAAAATGTTCGTGATGAACAACTCAAATAACCTCTTCGGCACAGACTGGACGGAGAAGTTTCAGTTATGGAATATTCTCATAAACTCCTGTTACAATATGGAAAAGTTAAATGCCAAATAATTAAAAGAAAGATTTTTGAAAATATTTTTCTAGCTGATTAAAAGCAATAAATCCTACTGGGACACATAGATAGTGTATTAACAGAGTAGAAATATGATTTACATGGTGAAAAGGACCTACGTTTACCCACAAAAGACGCATTCACCAAATAAAGAAACGATATAATACTCCAGAGACGAACTAATAGATTTCGTGTTCGACACATTTGAGATACCGATTCCGCAAAATTGTTCTGAACAGGAAAGATAAAAATGTTTAAATAAAGGACACTGAAATAAACCCTTAAAAATATTGACTCCATACGGAGCAACGCTAAAAATGAGGGTGGTATTGTGTGATTGTGACATACTCTATTTCGTGATTATATAGACTCTTGTAGACACTATGTTTAGAGATGTTTATGGCGTAGTCTCGGGGCAGTCTTTCTGTAACATATTATGTTTTTACTTCTGTAAATACCCACTCTTATAACTATCCCACCATGTTGTCGTCTTTATTATCGGCCCTTATAGGTCACAAAAAAGTAAAACAACATTAACGAACAACTAAGTTTTCTCAGCTATCAAAAAAACAACATCAACGCTTCTTGAGTCAATAATTGAAAGTTCTAATTTATATGAAGAACTGTGTAAGTAAATCGAAAACATAAGTAATATATGAAATTTTCTTTACTTTCAATAGTAGTATTTGATTAAATTTAAACTTGTGAACTGTCATATTAACGAAGGTGGCACCCATTTAATAAGTTATCTTAAACTATGCGTGCACTTTGCAGCCACTTATCTTTGTTGTTCCTCCTATTGTTCGCCACTCAGGATATATACAGTATTTCAGAGCACTATGTTGTTTTAGATTTAAATAACATATTACTGTTTTTATGGTAATATAGGTGTGATATATAGAAAACAACTTCCACATTTATTCATTTACACACACATATATCGCTGAATATGACAGATAACTTATGTCTGAATATGTTTGTGAGGATTAGAGTATTAGTTCTGGTGGGGTATTGGCTGATTAATCTACTATAATTTCGAGCCGATTAAGGTCCATCTTCACGGGGATCAGGCCAAGGCCATGATGTCGATATTAATAGGTAGTTTTGGCGATAATTATATTATTAATACGGAACTGAATTCAGAATGATAGTAGAAAAGTGTAAGAGCAAAACCAAGATAGTGTGATTTTGTGTAAAGAATAATCGTGGCGTCAATCAATAAATGGCAAAACCAAGATGGTGTCATTTTATGTAAAGAATAATCGTGGCGTCAATCAATAAATGGCAAAACCAAGATGGTGTCTTTTTATGTAAAGAATAATCGTGGCGTCAATCAAGAAATGGCAAAACCAAGATGGTGTCTTTTTATGTAAAGAATAATCGTGGCGTCAATCAATAAATGGCAAAACAAAGATGGTGTCATTTTATGTAAAGAATAATCGTGGCGTCAATCAATAAATGGCAAAACCAAGATGGTGTCTTTTTATGTAAAGAATAATCGTGGCGTAAATCAATAAATGGCAAAACCAAAATGGTGTCTTTTTATGTAAAGAATAATCGTGGCGTCAATCAATAAATGGCAAAACCAAGATGGTGTCTTTTTATGTAAAGAATAATCGTGGCGTCAATCATTAAATGGAAAAACCAAGATGGTGTCTTTTTATGTAAAGAATAATCGTGGCGTCAATCAATAAATGGCAAAACCAAGATGGTGTCGTTTTATGTAAAGAATAATCGTGGCGTCAATCAATAAATGGCAAAACCAAGATGGTGTCTTTTTATGTAAAGAATAATCGTGGCGTCAATCAATAAATGGCAAAACCAAGATGGTGTCTTTTTATGTAAAGAATAATCGTGGCGTCAATCAATAAATGGCAAAACCAAGATGGTGTCGTTTTATGTAAAGAATAATCGTGGCGTCAATCAATAAATGGCAAAACCAAGATGGTGTCTTTTTATGTAAAGAATAATCGTGGCGTCAATCAATAAATGGCAAAACCAAGATGGTGTCGTTTTATGTAAAGAATAATCGTGGCGTCAATCAATAAATGGCAAAACCAAGATGGTGTCTTTTTATGTAAAGAATAATCGTGGCGTCAATCAATAAATGGCAAAACCAAGATGGTGTCATTTTATGTAAAGAATAATCGTGGCGTCAATTAAGAAATGGCAACACTAATATGGTGTCATTTTATGTAAAGAATAATCGTGGCGTCAATCAATAAATGGCAAAACCAAGATGGTGTCGTTTTATGTAAAGAATAATCGTGGCGTCAATCAATAAATGGCAAAACCAAGATGGTGTCTTTTTATGTAAAGAATAATCGTGGCGTCAATCAATAAATGGCAAAACCAAGATGGTGTCATTTTATGTAAAAAATAATCGTGGCGTCAATCAAGAAATGGCAAAACCAAGATGGTGTCTTTTTATGTAAAGAATAATCGTGGCGTCAATCAATAAATGGCAAAACTAAGATTGTGTCATTTCATGTAAAGAATAATCGTGGCGTCAATCCAGAAATTGCAAAACCAAGATGGTGGTATCTATGTACAGAATTTCAACATGTTTGATTACATAGGTCGAGGAAGGAAATTGAGTGTTCTGGGAGCAATGAAGCTGTCTTATCAAAGGAACAATCATTAATCAGTTTGTTTGGTAATCAATCGAATCAGGCGAGAATTGATAAACGATCTGCCTCTTTAACTTCCTATTTTTAAACGTAAGTCTTATGGGCTGTCTCTGTTTATACTCTTCTTATACGTGAAATCGGATCGTTGAATATTCTTTATGCTGAGAAGACGATAACCTCAGAATAAAGGTTCATATAGTGTTTATTCTTTGCACTTTAGATAACAAAACAATATTTGTAAGATGCGTCCAGCGATTAAAATGTTATTCTTAACATAAAGTTGACTTAACACTGTGTCTTATTGAGATGTTGGTAGACATCTAACATTGATATTTCCAATATTTGCTTAAATACTTCAAAATTATCTATAATATAGGTCCATGTATATATATATATATATATATATATATATATATATATATATATAAGTACAATTAAAATGGTAGGTATGAATTAAACAAAAGCCACCTATATGCAACAAAATCTATATTTCTCCTAAGAGATGTATTCAGTCTCTTGCAAGATACGAGGGGCGTTCAATAAGTAATGCCCTTGACCCATTTCCCATAGCAGTAGATTAATGAAACTTGGCACAGTTATTAGTCTTTCTCTACGTAGGAACCATCCAGAGTTATGCATTTCTCCCACCGTTCGATACAGCTCGGGAAGAGATGAAAGTCAGAGGATGCAGCTGGGAAGAGATGAAAGTCAGAGGGTGCAAGGACAGGGGAATAAGAGGGGTGGGGAGGATTTAATAGCCACACGCCCGTGCTTCTGATCTGGCGACATGCGAGTTGTGAACTGGAGCGTTGTCTTGCAGGAGGAGAATATATTTGCTGATCTTACCCCGCCTCTTGATTTTGATAGCTTCTCGTAATTTCATCAAAAGTGAAGCGTAATCGGCTCTTGTAATTGTGGTACCTTTTGCCAGGAAATCTGTCATCATTACTCTATCTTGGCCCCAGAAGACTGTGAGCATGGCCTTGCAAGCGGAGAGTTGCACCCTTGCCTTCTTTGGAGGTGGTAAGTCCAAGTGCTTCCACTGCATTGACTGAGCTTTGATCTCTGGATCATAGTGATTGGCCACAGTTTCATCCTGTGTAATCAGTCTTTTGAAAAACTTTGACTCTCTTCTTGGCACATCTCCAAATTCATCCTCGAGCATTCGACGCTTTCTTGCCCCTGGAAAGGTGTGAGCAACCTGGCAATCTATCTGGAAGACATCTTATGCATATGCAAATGGTCATGAATTATAGTTTCTACAAAACATGTACTAATCTTAACCTCTTGGGCTATTTGGCGAATAGTAATGCGTCGATCTTCTAAAATGGCAGTCTCAACTTAATGGACAGATGCCTCATCAATGGCAGAAGAGGGACGACCAGGTCTGGGAGCTGTTTCCACAGACTTCCGGCCATGTTTGAATTCACAATGCTCACGTTTTATAAGATCATATGATGGGGCGTCATCACCATAAGTTTCTTTCATTTCATTAATAGTCTCTTTTGGTGTGCGTCCTTTCAAATACAAAACCGGATCACTGCACGACACTCAACTGGCTCCATTTCACACCTGACTCAGTTCAAACACCAGTAAATCAGAAACCACAATAGTTCAGAGCTGTTGCTTGCAACATAAGCCATACAGATATAACTCATTACACATGCAAAATTTGATCTAGATCAGACAACTGGAAGTGGGTCAGAGGCATTACTTATTGAACGCCCCTCGTAAAATACATGTTTTAGGAAAAATAAGTATTTAGGCCTGCAGATATGAGTGTTAGCAGGCGTAAGCACGATATATATATATATATATAAATATATATATATATATAAGTATTAAATACAAAAAATGAAGAAAAAGTAGAAGAAAAAGAGGAAATAAAATATGGACCGTTGTGGCGAGTGCTTAATGAGTATTAAATGTATATGTGTTTTTCGTGTGTTGTTTTTATTGATCAGTTATGAACATTTTTAATAAAGAAAGTGAAACGAAACCGATTTTCATGAGATAGTTTGAACTTTTAACTACGAAGTTATAGGGCTGAAGTAATGATTTTCCTTTCCGAAATAAAAAAAAAGAAATAAAAAAGTTCGAAGGGGGAACAAGTCAGCCCTGGAAATAAGGCTCGTCTGACTGCTGGCATTCCGGACGAACATTTATGTTGCCTTTCCTTATGATGAATTAGATGTAGAATTCCCATACTATCATTGGATTGGAATGGTAACTTGTGAGCGGGTCTTGAATGTTCTAGGTTTTGTTTGGGGGGGGGGGGATTTTTTCATCATTGTGCCGCCCGACGTGAAAGTGTATTATCGCACATTGTTCCGGTTTTTTTTATGCATTTGAGACCAGTTATTTGCTTGTTGGCTTGGTGGCAGAAATAATGCACGATCTACATTTTTTTATCTTTGTTCTTTCTTGTTTTTTTTAATTTTAATTTTTAATTTAATTTTATTTTTTCCCCTTTCTCTTCTTAAGTGACCTCAACTATTGCAACGCCACATTGTGTATTGTCGGCAGTTGAAACCCTTATTTCAGACATTTAATTTCCCTGATGATCTGCCAAGCAAGTAGTAGTGAAACACGTGTTAGAAAAAACGTTTAATTTGAATAAATAATATTTGTAAGAAAAAATCTTTAATGGTGTCCTGAAAGGAATGCTTTGGTAAGCCTTCATAAAATCGCATATTAACACACATATATATATATATATATATATATATATATATATATATATATATATATATATATATATATATTCGGACATTACCCTGTTGAAGAAAATGATTACAATGTAGCATTAAGATAATGTATGTGTTAAAATAATTAAATACTTTCAATTATTACTATCGTAAATAAGAATAAAAATAAATAAATGGCAAAATTTATAATTGTATGCTCCTCTCACTAATAGTTGATGGGTCGTATCTCAGTGAAAGATAGCCGAATCCGTCACTTGGGTCCCGGTTTTTAATATTGTTTCGTTTACCCACACTGATGAGTCGTAGAGAGACAGGGTTGGCATTGAATTGTTGTTTATTAAAACACGGGTGAGAGCAATTATTGTGTGGTTTTAATGTCACGAACGAGAAGTATGGGTTAAATGAACCGTTTTCACAGCGATTGATGTCAAACTCTCCCTCCGGCATAGTAAGGAAAAATTTTGATACGTATTTTCATAAGGGATTGTGAAATATTTTGTCGTCATCCGCATAGTCGTTATGACTTCCTCAGTTAGATTATTTTAAAACTATTCAGCCAAATATCTTTATCTACAATTTTCAAGCACATGTTTGTCATTTTCATTGGTTTATGGCATTAAGTAAAGTCGTAGATTGTAAAAAAATAAAAATTACATGATCAGAATAATCTGTTAAATATTTTCATCTATCCATTAATGCTTTTTAGTAGAGTTTTATCAATAGCTAAACAGAAATTGACCATTATTTATTCTACAAACTGTCATAAATTACTATTGATTAGACGAAAAAATATCACTAAATTATTTTACACAGGAAGTAATTTGATATAAAATATGAAGTATTATGTTTTAATTGTACTGTTTTCCGTATTAAATCTGATTTTACACACGTTCTTCAAAAGTAGAGGTTTTATAGCGAAGGGAGTTTGTGTAAACAAATCAATTCTCACTCTTCGTACAAAACTTATTTTATTGTAAAATTTTATAAATTTATTAATCATCTGTTCATATTCAGGTCACATATTGGATTTTCGAGCTGCATTTTTAAAGAAGTCTAATTTTGTAACCACCTCGATGTACACGAAAAATAAAAATAGCCTATGCCGTGCATGAAAAGCTGGAAGGGAAATTTGTATAGCGTCCTGAAGAACTGATAAAAGGAAAGGGAGATGAGAAGGAAAATAGAACGAACTGAAAGCGGCAGAAACGACGGTTTATTATTAGAAGATTGTCTCGGATTTATTGCGCATTGATTTCTTACAGAATTTTAAAAAAAATGATTTTTATCAATAATGGATGTAGGCTGATTACAAACCGTATGAAAAAGTAATTGCAAAAATAAATGACAGTGAAATAAATGAATACTAGTATGTTTCTTTTTATACGAAATAGCGTTCAAAGAAAATCATAATTCTACTAAAAAGATATCGCAATTATTTTAACTGTGTTTGTTTATGTCATTCCAACCATAATGTGGGAACAATCTTGATAAACCGCCATGATTACTTTTTGTTGTGTCGAATTCAGTCAAATAAATATCGATCGCTAAAAGTGATGAACTATTTCTGATTAGATATCGTAAGCTAATCAGGCAAACTTTGACAGTAAGCTAAGCTTTCAATGATTAGATTTTAAATTGATGTCGGGTTATTTCAAACTAGCAATAACTCTAACCAGTAATTCATTAAACATCACTGGTGTCTATTATATGTTAATATTATATGTTAATATTATATGTTAATATTATATATTAATATTATATGTTAATATTATATGTTAATATGGTATGTTAATATTTGAGGTTAATATATGTTAATATTTTATGTTAATATTATATGTTAATATTATATGTTAATATTATATGTTAACATTATATGTTAACATATAATGTTATATGTTAATATTATATGTTAATATTTTATGTTAATATTTTATGTTAATATCATATGTTAACATTATATGTTAATATTTGAGGTCTACTTTACTGTATTATATGCTCCATTTTGTATGTCGTTTCGTAACAATATTTAACGTAATAATCAAAATTAATCATATTAATTTAGCTTATTGGATGTGTTTGTCTTCATATTGGGAATTCAAGACTGCGTTGTTTTGACACATTGTGATTTATGAAAGTTAATTATTAAAAAAAACATTTGTGTTTTGTTGTTTAGAAATGAATGTGTCAAAATAAAAATGAATATGATGAGCTGATCGGAAAAACGGAAAAGGTATTCTTAATACAGATAATCGAGGTGCTCGTATGCTATTTAACCAGAAAGATCTTCACAATTTAATGACACATAAAACAGAGCTATTTAAATCAAGACTGAAGGAACGAAATCTGCGACAACCGCTAACCATCAAGAATGTTTTAATCTCTATTTCTAAGAAAGTCCAAATAGGTTAGTTGGTAGAATCTCAGACTGAAGATCTCAAGGTTCGGGTTCGATTTCAAGTCAGGGCATTTTAATTTATTATAAATCCATTATTCTTCATTTCTAAAAGTAATTAAAATCTCTTATATGTTACAAATTTATTACGTTTAAAAAAATTGGGACTTACGGAAAATGTGTTACTGACAGACGAGCAAAATCTCTATTTATATAAAATGTCAGCCATTTGCCGTTTTACAGAAACGTAAAGAAACGGAGGAGGGGGATTACCGCGAAGACAGAGTTTATACTTACCTTTGACCCTAACAACGAGGAGAAGAGGGCCGGGTGAGGGATGGTGTAGGGTTGGCGAGGAGAGCGTGAGGTGATGGAGAGTGCAGCCGACCGGAATGATGGGGGCGTTGATGAGGGGACAACCGGGGAAAACACAGATTTTGCTCTGGGCAGCCGGAAAGAGGGAGATTGTTACACTTTTGCCTGCAGAGGTGGTGGGGAGAGTCCCGGGCAACGACGTCTGCTGGAACATTGCGTCTGTGTATATTTTAATCCAAATTCAAATCTTCTTACCCTTCTCTCTCCGTATCCTTATCTCTATGTCTGTCTCTTCCCCTCCCTTTCTCTCTATAGTCATCTGGAGAGAGCTAATTTATTTAAGTATCATATATTCAGGCAAATGTTATTAAATAACACGGAGTTTTTCTTGTTTTATTGGGATTTTTATTTTAATTTTGCGGTTTAATTAGTGGATATATGTTCTTTTATCCGTACTTTCGATATGGGAAATATTGAATAGAAAACCCACGAAACTTAAGTAAACCAATTTGACCGAAATAGTAAATAGACAGACAGAAATTAAAAGTTTTGTTTAAAATGTTTCATAAAAGATCTTGCTATCTAATAACATTTGCCTGAATGAAAACATGCTGCTCCCCCACGCATATATATAGTTACATATAAATAACTTTTTTTACTTTACCATGCTTCCTCAGTGTGGCTAGCTATGGTGAGAGTTTCAAGCTGAGATTCAAAACCCCATCGTAAGGTGTAACATCAGATGAAGAAACAAACCACAGAGAAATGTATTTATAAAACACGTTTCTCTCACTTTCCACTCGGATAGACGAGTACATTCGTTGCTGCCTTTCATGTATTAATTATACATTTGGAAGATTCAACATACGAACAAAAATAACAAAATGTCAACGCATAAGACAGAACGAAAGTACAGATGAATGAAAACTCAAACTTTTCTGCAAATCTTCAGATATGGCAAATGCCAGCTTTATGGAATAATTCGGGGTTTACGCAGCGTAAGCTTTATATTTGATTAATAATATTCGGATGTCAGGAAACTGAAACGGATAAACAAACACGCGGGTTGGCGTGCAAAAAGTTATTATTACAAAGTATACGAAGTATACCCTTCTACACGGAGTCTCTCAAAGATAAGGTAATGTAAACGTCTCATCTGTGGGACACATTGCCACATGACTTCTACTCTGCAAACTTCAACATGATTGTATTCAAGTCTAATGTCAAGAAACACATGTTTAGCCGTCCTCTTAAGTAGCATGATACCTTGTTGATTTAAAAAAGGAAAAGAACGTCATATATATATATATATATATATATATATATATATATATATATATATATATATATATATATATATATATATCATGATTTTTTTGGAGTACAACATTTTATTATTGAAAGCATGAAGGGAAGACGAATTCTATCGTTCATTATTAAAAGTATATCAAGAGAGAAAAAAATGCCAGCCGACCGGTTTCGCCCTCTCTTAACAAAGACTGTATCGAGGGATTAAAAAAAAGGGATAAAAAAACGGGGTGAAAAGAGAGAGTACAGAAAACTGATTACATCTAGTCCCAATAGATATTCCTTTTGCTTGCAAAGGGAGGGACGTTTAAGACGAACTTGATTTGGACATTACCACACAGAGCTTTTATGATTTGCTCAAAATCAAAATTGAACGAAGAAATTAAAACTATAACTAATACTTTGTCCAAAAACGGATATCCCCTTGATGTGATTAAGACAGTCACCCAAAGGAAAATAAATATTTATTCCGAAATAAAACCATATACGGTGACTAAATGTCCAATTTACATTCGTTTTCCTTGGTTAGGCAAAGTGAGAAATTCGCCAAGCAAATCAGCTCAGCAGTTGAAAATTGTTATTTTTCTTCGAATGTGCGGGTTGTGTTTTCTACAAAACCTTTATTGGCGTCCTCTCGTAAAGACGTTCTACCCCTCCACAATAAAAATACTGTAATTTATCATTTTAAATGTAGTTGCAGTGCTGAGTACGTGGGTAGGACAACGTTAAGATTGGATAGTAGAGTCCAACAACACATTCCGAGTAAGATCAGGAATGGAACCTTCCGATCAACGGACGTTCAAAATAACACATACGGGTCTTCCATTACAGACCATTTGCTTAAAAACCCGCCGTGCGCTAGGAATTTTAGCATGGACTCCTTCACCATTCTCAGTCATGCTCACTCGTTATACCATCTCCAAATCTCGGAGACGATCCACGTTCGTCTTAAACGTCCCTCCCTTTTGCAAGTAAAAGAAATGTCTATTGGGACTAGATGTGATCAGTCTCTAAGAGTGTACATATAACATAACGCTATTCTTTTCTGTACTCTCTATTTCACCCCGTTTTTTAAAAATCCCTTTTTAAAAAATCCCTCGATACAGCCTTTGTTAAGAGAGGGCGAAACCGGTCGACTGGCATTTTTTTCTCTTGATGAACTTTTAATCATGAACGATTTAATTCGTCTTCCCTCCATGCTTGCAATATATATATATATATATATATATATATATATATATATATATATATATATATATATATATATATATGATAATAATTTAATAATTATGGAAGTTGTTACTTAATGTGATAGAAGATAAAAAAGGAAAAACTGATAATCTTTTATATATGGGAGAGTAGAAAGTGGACTTTGAGTTAACTTTCGACAGCCTCGTAAATCTCGCTTGCCTTGTGTTGTCCTTTAGTCCTCACATTTCATGAGCGATATTTCTGACAAAAGGGGAAGCATTTATGTTTTCTGGGTCGGAATCTATCTATCTAACACTTATTATTGGCTAGTTTTTTTTATCTGTAAGTGGTAATAATTTCAGCTCCTTACATCAAGTGGATTGCTTCATGGTTTGTCTGGAGCGATTTCCATAAAAAAAAGATGTGTCCATCCCATTCATGGTTTACAATCTGTTCATTATCAAGCTGACAATTAAACATTATCCTCGAGTTGTTCTTGGCCTTGACAATTGATGACTCATTAACATGAAACATTTAGCCATTGATACCTAAGTTGCCATTTTTATTATGTTAATAACACGTGGCCGTTGATATAATTAAATAAGAAAGGTAATTGGTGATTATTAATAATGAAGAAGATCAAGCCGATCCTAAAAAGTATGAAATGATGATAACACAGGTGTGCCGTTCAATACGTTCAAGATTATTTCTGCACAAACGCAGAAAGATAAGAAACATTTTGCAGGAAGTTTATTCCATTAGGAAGACAAGAAGAACGTATATTCTTAAGATATGCCGATTGGCGCTGCTCATATTGCAATCACAATTCTATTCCAAACTATTTTCTTCGAGAGCGACGTCTAAAAAGTCTATTTAAACCTTAACAGAAACAGAGAAACGAAAGTTCTGTTTCCAACAGGACAGGCCGCCAAAGGCGCAGCCATTCAAACTGCACATTTCGTTAATAAAATGCTATTTCAAACATAAGCGTGACAGACTATCACTTAGAACTGAACGAAGAATTGCGAATTACTGAAGACTTCTTCCAGTCATGGCTGACGTAACAAGAGCATGCTACCCCTGTGGATTAAATAATGGGTTTTGTTAAAAATTCCGTTCAGATTCCCGAGTTCGACAGAAGTATTCCCGAGTTCGAAGAGATACACCTGAAGAAGGCCGAAATGTTGTGATGATAACACTCAAGATGAGAAATGTCGTCCGAATAACCAAATTATACAAACCTTTTTGAATTATTTAATGCGGAGAGACTATGTTTATTCGGGTCGCGTTTGTCTCTTATACGAACGTCTGGATCCCTGAATGATTTATTGTTCTAATTGACCATCATTTATGAAGGTCAAAAGCCAATCGAGGATAAGGGTTAGTGATATTTACAGTTGGATGATGGAACAGAACTACGAAAGAATTGAGAACTATAATTAATCAACATGACGACTCAATATATATTTGTGAACATTGGACTTGCAAACGACCATGTTGCAGTCGGTAGGGAAACATTCACACAAGTAACGCGTTCGACAGGTGATAACTGTAAGGATGATGAAGGGGGCTTACCTGCGAAACGTCCTCGTGTTTGTCTGTCCTGTGCGCTGCGGATGAAAGAAAGGAATCCAACATGGCGTCCATGAACCTTTATTACAAACGGTTCACGCAGAGCCTCGCGAAGTCTCGTTGCACGCATGCAAATTAGGTGTGCCTCAGTATAATAAAAGCGGGTATCTTACCGTCTCATTCGACTCGGTGCGATGCAAGTGCACGTGTAACGAACGGTGAGAGCTGCTTTGGAAGTTGACAGAGTGATTTGCGACAAACCAGGCCTGGAGGAAGTTAGGCAGGCGCTATACGCAGCCTTTGCTGTGGATCCTTTCGTCGCCTGGAGGCAGTTCACCAGACGGCGGCTTGGGCTAGATGAGACTGTGGACGTCTACCTGGCCGATTTGAGGATGGTAGCCGCGCCGTTTGGTGGAACAGGCGATGAATACTGGGATGCGCTTTTCTGACTGGACTCCCAGACGGCGCCAGCAGACTGCTGCGAACATCGTCCAGACTTAGTGAGATTGGGTTTGACGAGTTGTAGGCCAGAGCCCGAAACATTTTGAAAGAGGACACAGAGCCTGTTTCGGCAGCTGCGGAAGCGTCTTCACCACCAACAGAAGACGTGAGATGCTACAAATGTGGCGGGCCGAATCATTTTTCAAAAGACTGCCGAAGCCGAAGCGGTGCAAAGGACGCGCCCGACCGAGGAACGTTAAAACGCGTGCGTTGCTACCGGTGCAACAAGCTGGGTCACGTGGCAAGAGGTTGTCAGGGAAACGGGCAAGGGGAGTAAGCTATAGCGCCAGTCTTCTCCCCAGATCGTCACCAAATAAGGCGCTCGTAGACACCGGGTGTACGCAGACCTTCGTGCGCAAGGCATGCTGTGACGCATGGGATAAGGAAAGGATCCCGGTATTGACGGTTGGCGGTGGCTCGATTGCCTCTTGTGGCGTTAGCATCATTCGCGCAGGTGTCGGCGATGGGCCCACAGTAACCGTACGAGCCTTGGTTGTAAACGGTGACCTGCTCGGTTACGACCTGCTCCTGGGAATGGACGTCATCAAGGAATTGGGTGGTGTACGCATTGATGGTGAGGGTAGGGCACATTTCGCAAAAGCGGGACTTGCTCTGAGTGCAGCTATGAAGCTGGAACAACCTGATTTTTGTGCGGAATTCGACCAGCGCACGAAGTCCTGGACAGCTTTCTGGAAGATGTCGGAGGAGCAGCCACCCGAGAAATTATGCAATAAGGTGCCAGAATCCAAAATCCCCCCCCCCCCGGAGCTCGTGCAGAATACGACAAGGAACTACAAACTTGGATTAGTAATGGATGGCTAGTTCCTTATTCAGAGAAGGAATTGGGTGCCTCAAAGTGACTGATCCCGTTAATGGCGGTTATCCAACAGAATAAGCAGAAGGTGAAGCCGGTGCTCGACTATCGAGAATTGAATGAGCACGTGGACCCTTTTACAGCTCGCGTGGACGTATGCACTGAAAAGTTGAGGGAATAGCGGCAAGCGGGATGTAATGTATCTGTACTGGATCTTCACAAAGCATACCTTCAAGTGCGTGTACACAGATCACTATGGCCCTATCAGACGGTGCTCATCAAGGGGAAAAGGTATTGCCTAACCCGCATGGAGTTTGGACTTAATGTGACGCCATCAATTATGCAAATGATTGTTGACGCCATTCTGACTAAGGATGAGCGCATTCAGCGGGCAACGTCTGCATATATTGAGGACGTGTACGCGTGTACGTAAACGAGGAAATTGTATCTGCGGCGCGCGTGAGGGAGCATCTCTACAACTTTGGCCTTCTCAGCAAGGAACCGGAAAGGCTACGGGATGGCGCACGGGTACTTGGTTTGCAAGTCTGGAAGGAAGATGACGTTCTGTATTGCAAACGAGGAAATGAAACCCCGGACATGCCTTGTATTGTTACACGACGAAACGTATTTTCCTTGTGCGGAAAGTTAGTTGGACACCTTCCTGTGGGCGGCTGGCTTCGTGTTGCGGTGGCATTTATTAAGCGAAGAGCCTCCGACGTCACCACTGGATGGGATGACGAAACTCATGACGTCCCTCTCAATACAATGCTCAAGGAGGTCCTCACCAGGTGGCACAAGGAAGACCCAGCGCGGGGCAGATGGTCCGTCGACAGCCAGAACCTTAGTGTGTGGGTTGATGCAAGCTCTCTCGCCATTGGCGTATCGGTGGTCCACGATGGAACGGTGGTGGAAGACACTTGCTGGTTACGCCCAGAAAAGGACTCCCAGCACATCAACCTGGCAGAACTTGATGCAGTTATCAAGGGGATTAACTTGGCCAGAGTACGAACCAAAGCCACGAGCGAGATGTTCATCCAACGGCGGCTCGACACGATCATGAAGCTGGTGAACGAATATGCGCTGTCAATAGAGGTGTCCCTGGTCAAATCCAGCCTGAACAAAGCAGATTGTTTTACGAGAGTACCTCAAAGATGGCTTGATGCCATAAGAAAGACTATTGAACCCATGCAGCCCACCTGCGCCGCTTCCGTGAGCCCCGTTCGAGCTAATCACACTAAAGAAGTCCACCAATAAACCGGGCACCCTGGGGTCAAGCGGACCCTATATTTCGCTAAGTTGGTTGAACCAGGAGTACAGAAGGCAGACGTCAGGAAAGTGGTTAAAGATTGTGTAGCATGCCAATCCATTAATCCAGCACCCGTTCGCTGGGAGAAAGAAAAGCTGGGAGTGAAAAGCCATTGGAGCCGGCTGGCGAGGATTTCCTGACTCTCATTGATTGCGGTCCATCCAGGTTTGCGATATGGCGCATGCTCCGCCGGCAAGATACAGCCATCATCGTCCGTCAGTTAAACAGAATTTTTCTTGAACGTGGCCCCCAACGGAGATATTAACTGACAATGGCGCTGCATTCACCAGTGAGCAGTTCAGAAAGCTTGCTGATGGCTGGGGAGTACACCTCAGATTTCGATGCGCCCACGTACCGAGTGGAAATGGGGTCATCAAGCGGAATCACAGAACCGTCAAAACCATCGCGGCCAGGACGGGCTGCACGGTATTTGAGGCAGTCTACCTGTATAACGTAACCCCAAAGGATAATGTTTCACCCTCTACAGCGCCGGCTGACACTTTGCACAGGTATCACGCCAGGGTGAAAGGCATAGAGACTAACCCTGTTGCCCGAACTGGAAGTAACCAAAGAGAAACTGAAAAAAGGAGATGTCGTCTGGATTAAGAACCCGCGCGGCAAGTGTACGACGAAATACGGAGTTGGACGCGTCACTGAGGTAATCAGCCCACAGGCAGTGCGAGTCGACGGTATGCCCCGTCACGTTGGAGACCTACGGTTAGCAACGCAACCATCACTGGACGACAAGAGCGAGTCGGAGTCAGAGAGCAGTGAGGCATCGCTCTGGCTTGCAGCAGCCCCATCGGACAGTGACTCGGATATCAGCAGTATCCCAACGGACGCGATGTTTCTCGACCGCGGACAGGAGCACAAGCGAAGATGAGGCTTGCGTTGTCCCCCTCCGAAGAAGCAACCGGCGAAGGCGATCGATTCCTCCCTGCCATCTCTGTGATCATGAGATCAGGGGGAGTGTAGGGAACATGAAGGGGGCTTACCTGCGAAACGTCCTCGTGTTTGTCTGTCATGTGCGCTGCGGATGAAAGAAAGGAATCCAACATGGCGTCCATGAACCTTTATTACGGTTCACGCAGAGTCTCACGAAGTCTCGTTGCACGCATGCAAATTAGGTGTGCCTCAGTATAATAAAAGCGGGTCTCTTACCGTCTCATTCGACTCGGTGCGAAGCAAGTGCACGTGTAACGAACGGTGAGAGCTGCTTTGGAAGTTGACGGAGTGATTTGCGACCTTCGTTATTACTACAACAACTTATTGGAAAAAACTCTTTTCATGGAAGTTTCGTTTGATTTTACGAACACATATGACGAAACGAGAGTTCTTAGCCTTGGTGATAATAAGACGTTTTTTTTTAACTGACTTCACTCCAAACAAGGCAAGTTGCCACTGTAAACATAAGGGGCTACTGAGAATTAGAGTGAAAGTTTTGGCACTATCTTAAATTGGGAGCTGTTCAGTGTTATGCTTTTTAGAATTAGTTTTTAATTTTTGCATGTCGGTACCATCGAGGAAACAGGGAGGGAGTTCCAAAGGCCGGCAGCTCGACGAAACAAGCTATTGGAGTAGAAAGCTCAACTGCATCTGGGGATCTTCACATTGTATGGATATGATTTAGCTGATTATCGGGTTGGTCCAGTGTATTTACGTCGAGGAGTTACCAGAGCAGCAAGTTCATTGGAGCACATTCCATTAGAGTACTTATAAAAATAGAACAAGGATGTAACATTGCGGCAATGGGGCATGGGCTGGAGATTGGTGGATATACTCTTTTTTGGGACATTGATAGACTAGTGGATAGTGAATCAGCCAAGATGTGATAAAAATACTCAATGCATGAGTGGATGATGGCTTTGTAGAGATATAGGATACTGTCCGGTGTGAGAAGTTTTCTATCAAAGTAAAGGGAGCGCACTTTCTTGGCAGCAGCATTGACAATGTCTTCTATATATTTGTTTCAATTCATGTTACCTTACAATGCTGAGTACTTACCAAAGTGGCATCAAGTAGCATTCTTTAAACTTTTAGTATGGTTCGACCAGGGAGTGAACCACGATGCCCAGACTCGTTAGCGAACATTCTTACCATTATGCTAAACAAATATAATTACTTTTTGTTAATTTTTTTGTTTTCCTTTGTCCTAAGTTTGATTATTCATCACATTTGAAATCTTGATTTGTCGCTTGATGCGTCAAAAACGTTGTCTTTGTTGTCTCATCCAATCATGTCGAAGTGACATTCATGGCAGGTGTGTTTTGTAAAATAACTGTACACATTTTTTCCGTTCGCATCTATTTTTTAATCTTTTAATTTCATTAGGTCGAAAGTCCGCTTTAAACATAACGATTCATGATTAAACAATTGGCGGAACAATTTTAAAAATGGTTGGATAATTCTACTGCTACAGAAAGCAACTGACACCTGATTCAATCCTCTACTTGTATGAGAGACACATCCTAAGATGGAGTACTGCTGCCACATGGGGGGGGGGGGGAGGTGCCGCTTAAAGCACTCTTATTGTCTTGACGGCGTAAAAATCTTGTAAAAAAGTTCCTTCTTTACGGCCTCTCTGCCACAGAACAGTTGGCAATCTTTTGATATTCTATTATTATTTAATGCGTGCAAATCTGTGATCCCTCCTGTAAAACATTAACAACAATGGTCTTTCTAGTTCACATTTCTGCTAAGGACTTTCTTTTCAACCTCTGTGTACTTTAAATCAAACGGAACTCCCATTGGCCGAGTTTTTCTACAATTAGTTCTCATCTGTAGAACACAATACCGCAGGACTGCTGACTACAAAATGATCGTCTAAAGTCCAATGTAAGGAAACACTGCTCGTCATCCAATTATTAAAACTAGTTAACCTATTGCTTAGAGTGAATTTTGTCCTGTGTAAATGGTAATCAGGTTAGGGTTAAAAAAGAAAAAAATGTATTGTCTGATTCGCTGATCTAATTTTAACAGGAAATAATAAGGAAAATATAAGAAACAAAAACATAAGTCAGTCGTGAGACTGTATACCTCTGCCTGACAACATAAAGATACGCCAAAGTCTTATCTGAGCCTTATTTCGTAATATGCTTGTAATCATTCCCGAAGTTCTGCTTTTGAAACATTGATAAAATGTATTGCCTGATTCGCTGATCTAATTTTAACATGAAATAATAAGGAAAATATGAGAAACAAAAACATAAGTCAGTCGTGAGACTGTATACCTCTGCCTGACAACATAAAGATACGCCAAAGTCTTATCTGAGCCTTATTTCGTAATATGCCTGTAATCATTCCCGAAGTTCTGCTTTTGAAACATTGATAATACAACAACTATTTTCTTGATCAAGCTAACATTTGGAATGGTAATAATAAAAGCACATTAGATCAATATATTACATTTTGAAAATTCGGAAGTAAGAAATTCTCAAAATTTCGACCATAATATATATTTTTAATGTAAAGTTAATGGGTCAAGGTCAATGCCAATACGATGCGTGCCCTCATTGACTATTGATCTAGTAGCAAGTGTCTATGTCTAACAGAATTGGAGTTATCGCCAAAAGTATAACGTAACCTTTTTCTTGACCTTGACTGTAACCTTTAATGTTAAACTCCCACAATTGAATATGTTCTAAGACCGCTATTTTGACAAAGTTCGGTAACGATTGGTCAAGGGGCCAGTCTATAAAAAAGTAAACAGAAATAGGGACAAACAAAAAACAAACTTCACAGAAAACATAACCCGCTTGGCGAAGGTAATTTAATTTGTCGAATCGACAGTGTATTTTGTCCAATTAAGATAGAATTGTTAATTTTTGTCCATGAAATCAAATATGAATAGACGCTAATACGAAAAAATAATTGACGGATCGAATAGGTTGACAGTGGGAGAGTGAAATTTTAGAACCGATTTTTATATATGAGAGAGATATAAGAATCTCGCCAGTCAGTCCTTCAGCATCGCTGGTGGCCATGCCGCTCTGAGAAGCTCGTCTGAATTACACCGAACTTGCTCGTCCAAACACTCGAATTTTCAGTTCTAAACTAGCGAAATTTTAAGAATCTTTACTTTGCACACATAATATCTGGGAACATTTTGCTTTTGCTGATTTCATACAAATTATCTCAAGTTTCGTACATAAATGTGACATTTTCGTATCTATATATGTTTATATCTCTGTATGTAAAGAAGTTATACTTAAACTAATTAACCAATCATTATACATTCTGAAACACCGTAAGGGGTACAAAAGGTGGAATATATTTTGTTGAATGAAGTATTAAGTAAAGTGGTCAAATGGGAGGGAAGCCTTTTCTGAAGATTCAGATGCTTCCAATTTTTTGTGAAATTATAACAATAGCTATTAGACAACAATAGCTATTAGAAATTAATTAATTACTATTCCCAAAATGTCAGTTCGTTGGAAGTATTTCAAAAGGATTTAAGAGTCATAATATGAATTAATCAGGCTTACCTGAACTTCTTCTTAAGACACCCGAAACGTAAGACTTTAATTTTATCATTTTCTAGAATCAATATTATGTAATGCATTTTTATAAAAATTTGAATAAGGATTCTAAACAAACGTTTTTACATCTTAATTTTAATCTTCGTAAGAGGACATAAAAGTGCTGCACAACTTTTCTGTCCGAGGAATCAATTTTACCTTTCTCCCTGAAACGGGTATTCTTCTAGTATATATATATATATATATATATATATATATATATATATATAAACACAAGAAAAAACTTTATATTTAAATTTAATCCAGCATTGAACAGATCGTAAGTCAATCTAGACACCATACGGACCGCACTTCTATCAACCTTTCTCTACCTCTCTCTATCCATCTATCTAACCATACGCCTGTGTGTATATGCAAATATATGTATGTGTGTGTGCGTGTGTATTTGTGTGTTGGTGTGTGTATGTCATTAACCTACGTACAAGATTCAGAACTAACCGCATACACACACACTCACACACACACAATCACGGACACAACAGCCAATTCGGCGACAGGGCAATAAAAATAATAAATTTCAAAAGAAAATCCAAACACTTTATGCTATGGAGATGATCGATAAAATAAAGATCAAAATCATACGTACTTAATAAACACACACGACTTTGACCAGGAGAAACAGAAGAAATATATAAAATATAAAAACACATACACACACACCAGCAAACTTACACATGCGCAAAAACGCCAAACAATAACACATTTCCTCAAATGAAACAACACTCTTTCAAATCGAAAGACATTTCTTCAAATGGATTTACATATCTGATGAGAACGGACCACCGCTTGAAACGCGTTATATAAAATTATAAAATTATAAAATAACAAAATAATAAATAAATGTTGAAAAAACGTTTTACAAATGTTGGAAGACTTATATATATGGCATGCATTTTTATTTATACAATCATTATTGGTTACATATGTGCATACATATTTCAGCTGGGATCTCTTGAGAGAATCAGCTTTTTCAGACCTTTAGAAAAAACGAAACAAAAAACATTGTTAAAATTAAACACAAAGAAAAGTCCGACTTTCGGTAATCATTTGATATTTCGGGAGCAGCCACCCCTTGTCAAAATAAACACACAATAAAAGTCCGACTGTTGGAAATCCAGCAAGATGGATGCCGGAAAGTGAAAATGACAGCAGAATCAGGCTCGCTGATGGAGAGAGGAAGTTTTATTATGGGTTGTTAATCCATCTGCTGGATCTACGACAGTCGAACGTTTCTTTGTGTTTATTTTGACAAGGTGGGGGCGTCTCCCGAAATATCAAACGATTTCCAATCATGCAGACACAATACACAGCTAATACCATACTTGCTGTTTATTACGTAGGTCAGGTTCATATTATATTCCAATAACCATGTTTTTATTTTATTATTTTAATTTTTATTTTTTCACATTTCCAAAAATCATAACATTTCTGTGAGATATATTTTTTACGGTCCGTTCTCTTTGTCTTGTGACAAACAACATTTTATGTCAATATCTTATATTTGCTCTGTTGTCACTAATTGACAATCATCGAGCTGAATCTTTGAAGGAGACTGCAACGTAAAAGGGCACAGATACCATATGCTAATACATATATTGTCATTAATAATTATATATATATATATATATATTTATATATATATATATATATATTCATATATATATATATATATATATATATATATATATATATATATATATATATATATATATATATATATATATATATATGCTGGCATTCCGGCTTTTCCGGGGAATGAAAGGAGCTGTGTAATATGGATTACAGAAAAACTGTCACTTTGTAAAATATTTTATCGAGTAATGATGTTTTGCCGATTATGACAAGACGTGTCTACTTCTGTTTACATGGCGACGTTATAGATTATTGCTAAATGGGATCAGATGTCTTTTCTTCAAATGCATTGTAAATGAATTCTATGGTTGACAAGTTCTGGACAAAAGAGAAGACGATTAAGGTTCCTAAAACGTTCGATGCATAGGAAGTTTCTGCAAATCTTTTTATACTAAATATATTGAATCATCTCACATATATACTTGTACAGCTATCATGGATCATCCAGAACATCTTCATATTGCTTGCTCGTTGTATTTTCCATTGCAAACATTCATATCCTTCGTTTCTCAGTGTCTCAGATTTTAATATCTAATAAGGAATGCTGCATATATAGCAATATATCTATGTATAGTTTATATATATATATATATATATATATATATATATATATATATATATATATATATATATATATATATATATACTGTTGTTTGATGCGTTTTGAAAAGATAAAAAAGCTTGTATATAGATAAGAAATAAATGTAACTATTTAATTATATATATATAATTAAATAGTTGGATATTATATATATATATATACATATATATATATATATATATATATATATATATATATATATATATATATATATATATATATATATAGTCTTATCAAGCTTGGACTCATTTTAACCAAATAAAATAATTCCTCGCAGCAAACCGACAAGCTACTGCTGATAATTCACCATGAAAAAATAAACATGGCGAGATGTTTTTCTGCCGATCACAACATCTTTTTCCCCACTGGATCGACACACACACTTTAATGGCTGACCGAAATTAATGCCGATACGGTTAGCTAATACTCCAGCTATTTAAAACCGTTGTAAAATCAGACAATAATTTACCCCAGTCGTTGTTGTTTATATGTTAGAGCCATCAAACGTAATGTTCCTGTATAGAAATACATTCAACTTGTTTCTCGTCAATCAGAGCTTAACCCGGGGATTAGGAGACTTCAGCGTCTGACAAAGACTCGGTCTTGTCTAGTTGTTGAACCCAGAAGCAGAAGAGACAACAGCAGCAGCAGTTATCAAATTGCCCAATGCGAACAAACTACACTTTTCAGGTCGACCTTCTAAAAATACTCCAAATGCTAAACCTTTCACTCCACGCTACTGTCTGCTTTTTGAGATGTCCACTTGATTCCAGAATCCTGCAACTTCAAACCCAGCTGCTTATTCCTGCAGATTTAGCTCTTATCCCAGCTCCTGTATTTATAGTGCCCTTCGACATCTGACATTTCTAGTTCCTGCCAATCTACTCTTTTGCCACGTGCTCGCGGACCGGACTCCTCTTAGATGTGAGACACATGTTTGTAATTAAGGGGCCCCCACTTCAAACTCCGTGTAACGTCACTAACCTTTCCCTTCTGTCTAGGTTCCAGAGACGTCACCAAACCTATTACTGCTGTCAGAGTAACCAGTGACGCCATTCAGTATTTCAAGTTATTCATTTCCCTTTCGTTTTTTTTCTTTTGTACTTTTAGGACAATACATACGATCTCAAATCTTTTACAACGTTCATCTGGGTTTGCCATCACTTCTTTGCCATTACCGTTACTTGTTTTGCCTATGTCTCCTTTCTTAGTTGTAAGACCATTCATTGGTGACGGCCTCTGCAACAATCTTACTTCGTACTAGTGACGACACAATTACATAAGGCTTACTCACCGCACGGACTTCGATATACAGCACTTATAACCTTTTCTCAGATTTAATTAAAATTGTTATCTTGCTCAAATTCGTTTTTTTAACTACGTGTATTTCAACTATTACGGTTACTCTTCTCGTTAGCCTTTGCACGCGTATTCGTTTCAATCTCCACCCAAATATCATTAAAACTATTGATTATTCGAAGAAGTCGTTCATCACCATTAGCGGAAAGTTTCGCTGTCTAGCCTTATAGATGTTATTCCAATGATTAAGAAGAAGGAGGAAATTATACGTAGATGTAAATATACCATTGGTATTAGAAAGGATTTGATAAACTATATTACAATACAATATTCTACCTGAAACAAATGAACTACTACAATCTATATCATAATGCGCTGAGGAATTTCACGTTCGTACCTACGTTATCACATTTTACAACATCGTCCAAACAGCAAAGATGGTGATTAGAGATTAATCTGATGTCGGTAATGTACAAACATCTTACTTTACCAATTTTAAAATGAATTGTTCCAAAATTAGATTATGTCGTCTCGTCAACCAAAACATTACAATTCTAAATAAATACATTTAGAAAAGTGACATTCATGATTTTAAGAATTTTTAAATGACAAATATTTTTATGCTAAGAAGACAGAGAATATTTATTACTTTTAAAAGAATTTAGTTGCTACAATTTAAAATAAATAAAGAAAGAAAATACATTTATTTTATTTATTTAAAGAATATTTAATTGACAATGGAAATTATTTTACGGAAGAAGTTTAAAGTATTGACCCTAAAAAGCATTTATTATTTCAAAAGGATTTCGTTTAGCAGTAAATTTCTGAATCGATGTGAAAATCACCGTGGAATTTCCACGGTGCCCCGTTAATAGAATATAATACTAGACGTGCGTGAAAACAACTTGTACTATTTATTCTACTTTAATTTCATTTAAAAATTCATAAACCTTTGCTGTCTCCACAGGAAACTCATCTCTCGTAAGGTTAATACTGGTAAAATGATAAAAAGAAGGCTAGAGTAGTTGTTAGAAGCTTCAGTTTATTAAAACAAATGACTATATTCATTTAAAAGAATACATTATTTGGTTTTGAAATTTCTATAAATAATTCCATACGAAAATAATGTTTTCTAAAAATGTGACTAACTTCTTTTTATGTGATATATCTGTTAAGACACCAATCCTCCATGATAAAAAAATCTTCTTCCTTCTTGAAAATATAGAATTACATAGATTTAGCATCTGACCATCTAATTTACATACATGTTTGTGGTGGGTACAGACATGGTGTACATCAGATGGCCACGCTGAGAAAAGGGGGGTCAGATTTTGTCTTAATGTTCACATAATTATGACCACATATGTGGTTGAATCAACATCGAGAGGGAGAAACAAATACATTGATAAGTAAGTAATTAGAAATTACGGTATATTAGAAGAAACATAACTCAATCCCAGAAACAAGGTAGAATGTATTATGTGATTAAAATACTTAGGTAAACAAAAGTAAATTGCAAAATAAAATATTATAGTTGACATTTTAGATATCCGGATCTTTTATTTCCCCTCTCTATCAGTAAAGGATATCATTAAAAACTTTTTTTTGTCAGTCTTTTCTATGTGCAATTAAATATCTTAAAATTAAATGACACCATTTTAATATAATACGGTTTAGTAACATGTTGAATTCACACTAACATAAACCAAAAATACCTCAGTTTTGCTCAATGGTTATACGTCTGTATGTTTAATGACGTATTCCTGACCCACTGGATCACAGCCACTACTACTATGTGTTTTTCTTTAATTTCACACGAAAATTCATAAACTGTGATTTATTACTTAGTGTTTTCTGCTTGTATAACTAAAAAGAATAATTGTTTTGTACTTTTATATTATTCTTATAAATAATATAGAATTAATGAGACTCATTATTTTACTAGCTAATTTACATATATGTTTACCGTGTGTTCGAACACCTTATGTAAATTAGATGAAAAGAGGGAGAGAGTCACTGTTTATCAAAATTTTCACAAAGACAATTTCACCCTAATTCTCAGTAGCCCCTTACGTCTACAGTGGCACCTTTCCTTTTTTGGAGTGAACTCAGTTAAAAAAATATGAATACCTCATTTTCACTCAACGATTATAAGTTTGCATATTACAAGATGTATCCGTGACCTACTACTATGTGTTATTCGTTAAATTCACTAAAAAGTCATTAACTGCGATTTATCTTAAAGTATTTTCTTCTTGTATAACTAAAAAGAATAATTAATTTGTACTTATTATTTTACTAATTAGACTTATTATTTCACTAGCTAATTTACATATATGGTTACCGTGTATAAGCACACCTTATGTAAATAAGATAAAAGAGAGAGAGAGAGTCACTATTTGTCTAAATTCCCACAGAGACATCAGAACTTATCATATAGTGGTTAAACCAACATAGAGTGGGAGTAGTGAGAAAATGCATAGCTAGCTAAGTGAAAGATATGTGACTTGTTCAGTTTATTATAAATTACAGTAATAAATTTTGAATTTTTTAAAACATAACTCAGTTTCTGAACTAAGGAATATTTTATCATTTATTTTGTGTCATTAAAGTATACAATAATAAAGCCATTAGAAAACAAACGTCGATTCACACAGTACTAATTAATATATATGTGAATTCCACACAGTCGGACGTTTCTTTTGTGTCAATTTTTGACACGAGGATGATTTTCCCGAAATATCAAATGATTTATAATCATCATCCAGACATCACCCGCAGCTAACACCCTATTTGCTGTTTATGTAAGATGTAAAAGAAAAAATAAATAGATAGTTGTACGTCCTCTCCTTCGAGTATTTACTTTTGTTCTTTCCAGCTTCTCTGCATTGCCTTCAGCCTTCTTAATACATTTATTACAATTCCCAGCAATATTTCAAGCAAACTATCATTCTCTCTCTCTTTCTCTCTTTCTCTCTCTCTCTTTCTCGCTCTCTCTCTCTCTCTCTTTCTCGCTCTCTCTCTCTCTCTCTCTCTCTCTCTCTCTCTATATATATATATATATATATATATATATATATAAATATATATATATATATATATATATGAAAACGTAGATTGCATGCGCGTTTGTTAGTTATATCAATATACAAGTTAACAGTTTCGAACTCTTATTCACCGATACTTACTTGTTATTTATATGTTCATGTTTCTCACTATAATAGTTTCTCTTAAATTTTTAAAATCATTTAAGTAAACTAGAAATTATAACCTTACTATTATGATATTGTTGTGGGGTACAAATAACCCCTATTGGAGAACTGATGGTATCAACCAGGTATAATAAATACCACTGGTTGCAGAGACTCAGGAGAGACTTTCATACCATGTTTTACCGCATGTTATGAACCCGTTCATCTCCTTCCACATTAGTGGCGTTCTGTATTGCTTTATGATAAATACATTGTTATATTTTAACCCTGTCACTATCTGTGGTTTAATTCTTTTGTGACCTCTAGCACGGGTCTACAACAGATATAAAATAAGACGATCCGTTGGGCCAACGTGGTTTCATTGTACATTTTATAAAAGGAAATATAAGTAAAGCTACACAACGGCTCAACAGTAGATATATTTTAAGCAACTGTAAGAGGATCCAAAGGAAAAAAAACCCTCACTTTTGTAAACTACACAAAGTCAAATGATTTCAAAATGTATATCGATGTCATCACAGACACGCACCTCCATCTTCCTCCTTTATCTCTTTTTCTTGTCTCCCTCATAAGTCTCATCCTCTATCCATCTCACACACACTCTCTCTTTTTATTGTTTACGCCATCCCATTCTTGTTACCACACTTCTCATATATAGTTCTTTATGTATGTCAAAGAAAAAACACTCACATTTGTAATCCTCACAAAGTCAAATGATTTCAAAACTGTTGAAAACTAAAAACAACTCGAAGAAAAAAAATAAGTCAACAAAATATAACATCATAATAATAAGCCTGAAAGAATCTGTTCTTTTTTATTATTAATGAGTCACTTCTATTGAGAGCTAAAGTCACTAGAGGATAAAAGGTTAATACAATATATAGGTTGTCAGTTGAATGCTGAAGAATATTATTAGAGAATTAAAAATGATGACTAGAATGAATCTTTTATTGCTTATGACAACCATGTATTACACTCCTGTAATAACGCTTCCCACAAATGGGAAGTTCTTGAAAAGAAACTATGCATAAAGATTTCGTTTGGTGTAAAGAACGAGGAGAAAGAAAGAAAAGTTATTTGCAGTTGTGGTAGAGGGACGAGTTCTTACTGTGAATGTCTTACAAAGAGAAACTAGAGATAGGATCTCAGTTTAGTACGTTCTATAGAACTTGATAGAGTAGAGAAAGATTAGAAAAGTCGTTTCTGTAAGAAAAGGGATGTAGAGAAAAGATTAGAAAAGTCGTTTCTGTAAGAAAAGGGATGTAGAGAAAAGATTAGAAAAGTCGTTTCTGTAAGAAAAGGGATGTAGAGAAAAGATTAGAAAAGTCGTTTCTGTAAGAAAAGGGATGTAGAGAAAAGATTAGAAAAGTCGTTTCTGTAAGAAAAGGGATGTAGAGAAAAGATTAGAAAAGTCGTTTCTGTAAGAAAAGGGATGTAGAGAAAAGATTAGAAAAGTCGTTTCTGTAAGAAAAGGGATGTAGAGAAAAGATTAGAAAAGTCGTTTCTGTAAGAAAAGGGATGTAGAGAAAAGATTAGAAAAGTCGTTTCTGTAAGAAAAGGGATGTAGAGAAAAGATTAGAAAAGTCGTTTCTGTAAGAAAAGGGATGTAGAGAAAAGATTACCCTTCACTAGACTGCGAAGTCGATTTTGTACTCTAACACGGCAAGGAATGGTGCCCTGAGCGGCACATCACAGACACGTACTCACTCTTCCTTCTTTGTCTTTTTTTCTTGTCTCTTTCCTAATTATCTACCTCTCTCTCACACACGCACACTCTCTTTTTTTATTTTTTACATCATCCAATTCCTGTTACCACTCCTCTCATCAATCGTTCTTCATGTATGTCATTCAGCTTTTTTCACACACTCTCGCACATTCTTCTATAAATACATAATGCTGCATTTGTTGGTTCTAATATTAGATACAGGTTTTTATTTCGTTTGTCTGTTTAAAAGCGAATAAACCTATTCTTTGTACGCGATTAATTGGACACTATTCCTTACCTATAGCTAAGGGCAATTTTCAAGATTTATTCAGGAGATTTCGAGTATGGTAAACATAGATAGCAATATATACAACGAAATATTTGGAACTGTTTTTCTGGAGATTTTCTTTCATGAAGTTTCTTGAGAAATTGTGTAAAGTCAATAGTTGTTATTTTTGCGATTTATTTAATTGTTTACCAGTTTTATGTTTTCCCCTATTCGCCATCTTCATTGTAACCTTGTAGTTCAGTCGAATTGCTTACTTTGTTTATAGATTGGTGTTTGGTTCTTTTCCATTTCAATAGAAAAAAAACTGTTATCAACCATGTCAAAGGTTTTGCTTTGCCAGTGAAAATTTAATTTTTTTATAACTCAGTATGAGTTTGTATTCCTTTGTTTTTCTCGATTCCATTTTGTCTTCTCATTTCAATTCGATCGACGTTCCTCCAAGATCGATAACTTCTCTCATTAATTCAATTCCTTTTTCAAATTTTACGCATTCTATTCTCGATTTTTGGGCGTGCAGAGGCATTATTTTATTTTTACTTTCAGGAGAGTTATATTTGAAATTTTTGGATGAAGCAGAGATAGGATTGTTTAGTTACGAAATATTAGTCAACTTTTAGTTCTGGGAGAAGTTGTTTTGACTTTGTTTTAACATACTAATTGGTATACTGAATTGTTTTCGGATTCACTGATTGTGAGTATTCACACCAGTTTTTCCTAGTGGACAATCACTGATAATTTATGCCTTTCCATGGAATCTGAGGGACAGTACGTTTACTTCGTCTACAAGTATTTTCGGATAAATTTCAGTTATTGTGTGGTTGTTGCTATCTATCCTAGGGTTTTCTCGTAAGTAGCTACTCACTAGAAGTTCGAACACGAGCCATTATTAATGATCGCTCACTGGCAAAAACAGTGTTTCTACGTGTCTAAGTAACGACAAGTCTGATTTGTTTATTAAGTTTCTAAATGTCTTATTTCTTCGTCTTCAGATATGATATCAGTTTTCGGATCTTTTTTATAGGTATTAAAAATCATAGATTCGAATGTCCCTTGGCGTCGCCACACATCATTGTTTCGAGATGATGTTAAATCTAAAGGTACGTAGCTACCTTGGTATTCAATATGGCACAGGTGTACATTTATCGATATTGAACACATTCTTCTGTGACGGATGTGACCTTTTTTTACCTGCGTGATGGCCGATGCGCAATGTCCTTGCTCTATCCTTTCTTACGCTAAAGGGGCAATAGACTTTGTTTGAAAGCGAGCAAAAATAAAAGAAAACTCTGCTCCTGTAACGTTATTATCACCTTAGACAGAAATCCGTGCGAATATTCAGATTGTAAAATGAATATTGTTACAAAGAATTCAGCGAGTAAATTTGGCATAACATCTCTGTTACAAACATCTATCGCAGAAGAGGGTCAGCTTACCTCAGTATCATCAGGTTTCATTTTTTTTGGGGGGGGGGCGGGGGGATAAGCATAATCAAAGTCGAACAGAAAGGGGATGCTGTTAGTTTACCTATCAGAACTGATCTTCTCGCAGAGAATATAAATTTGGTGTTAATTATTACACCATTGACGTGTTCTTATATACTGTCCTCCTCACGAGAGCAGTTATACACTCTGTCAGATTTTAATGTATATATATATATATATATATATATATATATATATATATATAGCAATAGATCAAGTGATAGAATAAAATAAATGCGAATCAAATTTTATTACCGTTCAATGTTCAGGCAGAGTACTTTAAAGTCCTTAACTCATGAGTTTTCAAAGAAGATCTTCTTCTCAGAGGACCATTATATATATATATATATATATATATATATATATATCGAAAAGATAAAATATAGTTTAAGATCACATACGACACTTTGCTCCTAACCAATTGGCTAATTTATTTTTTACTCTGAAACGGGATCGACATGAAACAATCGTATCTATCTACGCATAATCCCTACCGGAAGTGAAAGAAGTACTTGATTCTTTTCTACACGTCTGTTCATTCTCTCACAGCGTCCATGCATGTTTATGGTAAGTATAATACTCATAATAGTAGAGATTATTTAATGTGGGACGCGATCAGCTCTTTTTGTAAGTTTTCTGACATTGCGAATACTTTGCAGAAAACATTACTTAACCATTTGCAAACCATTAATGCAAACATTAAAATCGCAGACAAATATTATCACGGTACGACCATAACCACATTATAGATTTTATCAAGACTTGTTAGTAAGATCTAAGTGCGTGTACTGTATTGTGTAAAACAAATGCGGGGAAAGATACATCTACGGCATAATTACGTTGATACACCGGTTCTCGTTAGATCACCGAAGTTAAGCGAAGTGGAGCCTTGCCAATACGAGATGAGTGACTATTTGGGAATGCTAAGAGCTCTATGTCATATACTTATAACCGGGATATATATGCGGTCGAGGATCGCTTGTGAATTTCATATCACCTGTAAACGCCCTCCTTCGAGGAAGACCCGCAGGGCCTGTTCAAAGTCAATACTCACCACGTATTACCGGTTCGTTTTCTGTAAAACAACCATTTTACAATAGGCTATAAAAATCCTCCTTTACCCACATTAGAAACAACCTAAAACTCCTGATAAATAATACGAACACTTGGGAGTAAAACTAAGTGTGTATGGCATATAAGTGACAGTCGTAATTCTTTACGAAGTAAATCGTCGTTAAAACTGTCAAATAAAGTGTTCACACCGGAAAGGTAATCTTCACAATCTAAATGTAAACACAGAAAGCAGGACGTGTAAATTCCATCAACGTAAATTTCTCTTGAACATTTGTTACGTCATCACCTGAAGATGCAAAATGTCCGATTCAAAATATACATGGTGGTACACACACATTAGAGTCAATGCCGTCGGAATAATTATATTTGTCTACCACTTATGCTATAATTCATACCCAATCGACAGCTGGTCTAAAAAGGCACGCATGAAGTCAGGGACGAGGAAAAAGTGACGATAGGTATAAGTATGTATACTAATGTGTCAACACTTTTAAAGATAAAAAAACACTCGAACATAAGTGCTACTTAGATTGATGTGTTATCAGTTGAATGGTGAAGAATACTATGAGACAGTTTACAAGTATAAATGGAAGGAACAAAGTTTGGTTCATGATGGCACTAATTTGTAAGTTTGCAGCCAGTTATTATACCTGTTCATGAAATAAATAATTCGAAAACGTAGAATTCTGCAGAGTACATTGAAATTATTAGTTTGAGATAAGTTTATGAGTGTATTAGAAAATATACTAATAGTAGTAATATAAATAATAATAATAACTTCTGGCTAATGTAACGGATGGGAGAGACTGAAGTAAGATAACTTCCTCGTACCCAATTCCTTGAACTATTGGGTCGACACATCAGACTCGTCTAAGCTTACTAAATATATATTTTAAATTGTTCTCAAGTAACATAAGCATGATGAGCTAAAGTACATAATGCTTATATTTAATTAGATATATTCTCCAAATATTCAATATGAAAACGGAGTCCCAATTAGTATATCCGATAATAGTTTCCTCGCTGAGATTGCTAGACACTAGACTTCAGGAGAATTACTGAAGTTCAGCACGAGCCACTTGAAAGTTTATCTTTAAAATGTTAAGAATATGGCGTCCATCGGTCTATCTACGTATCAGAACTGGTTGAAGTTTTGAAACAAAATTAATTTCAATTCTAAAACTGTTCCGTTATTTTTGGTCGTTTTGTTTCCACGTCAGATCAATTATCTTCAAAGGCTTTTTCGCGCCTCATAGAATATCATAAATATATCATAAAATTCCCCATGTAAATATATTACCCGAGGGAAGTAGATAATGAAGTAGTAGTAGTAGTAGTAGTAGTAGTAGTAGTAGTGGTTAGTGGTGATAATAATAATAATAATAATAATAATAATAATAATAATAATAATAATTATTATTATTATTATTATTATTATTATTATTATTATTATTATTATTATGGAATTAAAATAATAATTTATCTAAATGCTCTATTTTAGAACGGCATCAATATAAAAAATAGAGATACGGCAAAGTCGCCCAGGTACCACACTGGAATATATGCAAACTTTATGAATTGGACCACAATGAGAAGTGGTATGAGCATAAGCCAGAAGTGGTGCAGGAGAACGACAATGTCAAACTTCTTTGGCACGTGCATACAAACTGATAAGGTTCTTGAACATTTAACACCCGACTTAATCTTTCTAAACAAAAACAAGAGAACTTGCTTAATGATTGATATAGTCTGCCCCTTCGATACCAGATCTCAGGAGAAAGAACACGAAAAATAGATAAATATCAAGATCTAAAATAGGAATTAGTTAGACTATAGAAATATAAAGAAGTAAACGTGAGTTCTGTTGTAATTGGAACGCTTAGAACCATCACGAAAAACCACCAAAATAGCTTAAACAGATTGACGATACAATTTTTTTCCAATTCTGTTCGGAACAGCGAAAGTGTTAAGATACAGCTTGAATGTCTAAGCTCAAAAGAATTAACTGATGTTCAAAAAAGAAAACTCCAACAAAAAACATTCAAAAGTTGAGACTAATAATAATAATAATAATAATAATAATAATAATAATAATAATAATAATAATAATAATAATAATAAGCAGACACCATCAAATCTACAGAAATGAAAGAGAAGATTGGAAAAGAATATTTACGAAGAACAAGAAAACTCCTAGAAACGAAATTATATAACAGGAGTTTAGTAACAGGAATAAACACCTGGGCAGCAGCACTAATAAGATATTCTGGACCATTCATAGGCTGGACCAAAAAGGAACAATCCCCAAAAAACTGGAAAAAAGACTGGAAGAAATTGGAATCAAAGGGATCATTGAAACTATACAAAGGACAGCAATGATCAAAACAGCTACAATCTTAAGAAATTGAATGCGGAAACTAACCCGTATAAGCTACGAAGGGTCACACAGAATCTACTACAGGAAGAAAACAAACCCACAGAAAGAGCACATCACAAGCAAAGAAACAGAAAATGCAAGAAACATCACTTTATAAGCGCACCCCCAATAAATTACACCTCAACTGACACGACACAAAAATGAACCAATGAACAGAAATAGCAAGAAACACCATCAGACCCCAGACCCCCCCCAAAAAAAATGGTACCAGCCTAGACTGCCACCACGCAAAATATTTGCATAGGGTCAAGGAGGATGAGAAGACCGAGGAGGGACAGCACACACCAGACCTCCACTGGAAGTGCAGAGAGTGCTGGGACCTTGCAGAGGTTTATTGCCACCCAAATCCAAAAGAAGACCAATGGCCATTACCAGCGAGAAATCAATGGTAAACGGCTGTTGCGATACTGAAAGGCTATTTGCAGTGGCTATCAAAAAGAGGTGACGAATACTGGAAATCTGGGGAGACTTGTTGTCACTCAGACTCCAGGGAATACCACCGGCTATAGGTGAGCAATCACTTATGACCTGTGTGAGAACTCCTAGTGAGTACAAATACTAATAATAATTGTTGTGACCCTGTTAGGAGCCAAAGTAATGACACGTAAACACGGGGTTACAGGAACAAAGATATATTATTGAAGAAAAAGAATATATATACAAGAAGTGGTATTCTGGACTGCCAGTATAGAACTGGGTTGAAGAAAGACTGTGAGTTGAAATGCTTCTCGCATTTTATTATGGATAGACGAGTCCATTTGTTCTTCGTATAAGTACGACACACTAACACCCCTCTTCCAAGCCTTACCTCCTCAGGAGTCTTAGTAACGTTTCCTTTTCGGATTTATCTCTATGTAGTTCGGAGCCATACGTTTTCTTTTTGGCTGCCGTTTCTGTGTGACTACCTGGGGTGCTGGCAAGTTGAAAGTATCATATATCACGTCCATCACGTCTTCTACTTGTGGAGAGCTGTCAGTGTCATCTCACAGTCTTTTTCTAATCTGATTCAGATGTCTCATATACGAGAACTGTGGTCCATTTATAATATAGACCATCGACCCGATCCTCTTTTCAATTGTACCGGGTTCCCAGAAAGATGCATTGTTTTTGAACATCTTAAAGTATACCCTATCTCCTGGGCTGTATTTTTTCTTTGGTACCATAGAGATTCGATCATAAATATTCTGTTTAGGTAGTAACTTATCAAACACTGACATCACTTTCCGCGCAAACATCATCTCTGCGGGGTATAATGAAGATGGTACGTTTACGTTTTTAGTAATTCTATATACTTACAGAAATTGTTGCAAAGCCTTCTCCTTAGGAGTATCACCGGCCTTTTTTAGTGCTCTTTTTAACGTGTCTACAAAGTGTTCCGCCTGGTTGTTTGACCTAGGATGATACGGGGGAGTCGTTACATGTCTGATTTGAAACGTCGCGCAGAACTCCTCCAAACCTGATGACGTGAACTGCGCCCCATTATCACTCACCAGACAATCCACTACCCCAAAACGGGCGAATAGTTCATGTAGGAATCTTATCATAACCTCTGACGTGGGACTCTTGCAACGTAGTACCTCGGACCACTTCGAAAAACTGTCGACTAATATTAAGTAGTAAAAACCTTCCAGTGGTCCCGCAAACTCCCCGTGGATTCTTTCTCAGACGGTCAGTCTTTGGCCATGGGCTATGTTTTATATGCGGTGCTTTTGCCGCCAAGGCACAGCCTTTACACAGCTTTACTGCTTTTTCAATGTCATCATCCATATCTGGCCAGTACACAAAACTCCTCATTAAACCCTTCATCTAGCTTATCCTTGGATGGCCAACATGAAAATCTTTTAGAATTTTCTTTCGTAGTTTTTCTGGGATGACCAGCTGTTCGTTGTGCATGAGTACCTCATCACAGATTAAGAAACTCTTTGCCACATGTACATCCTCATCTACCATTTTCATTTTTGTGCTAGTGATAAATTCATCCCCGTGAGCTTCTTTTTTATCTCGTATAGTTTCACCGGGAGCTCTCTCACTGCGTTGCACAAAATCTTTTTAAAATCTCCTTCTGTTTGAAGGGACGCGATCACTGTGTCTTCTAGAGTCTCTCTCTCTGTTTTGGCACTTGTCTCGACAACTCTTCTGCATGATAGATTTTATTTGAAGGCAATTGCTGCAATTTGAAGTTGTAATTTAATAAGATAGTTCCCCATATTTGTAGCCTATTAGCCGTATATACCGGTAGGCTTTTTTTTAGATCCATAAATTGTAATTTGCGGCTTATGGTCTGTCTGTAAATTAAATCGTCTACCATGTATGTATCAGTCAAACTTTGTTACCGCCAATATTATTGCTAGGGCCTCTTTTATGATTTGAGAATACTGTTTTTTTCCGCCGGGAGTAAGGTCCTAGATGCATGTGCAATGGGTTTATGGGTCCAATCCGGCATTATACGTAGGATGCACGCTCCTAAACCATATGAACTAGCGTCGCTAGCCACGATTATGTCCAATTATGGGTTGTAATGTATTAGAAATAACTCTGACGTAAGCCTTTCTATAATTTTATTAAACGCATCCTGGCATTCAGGTGTCCACACCCAGGTTTATCTTTTTAATAACTCATTTAATGAAACCCGCAAATTATGCATTTCTGGGATAAAGGCCTGGTAGTAATTTGCTAGTCCCACGGAACTCTGTAATGTCGTGACGTTTTCTGTCACCAGCATGTTTTTTTTTATCGCGGTAGCCTTTTCTGGGTCCGGCCTACTGCCGTCTTTGTTAGTAACATGACCTAGGTATTTTATTTCCTCCTTTTCTTCTTTAACTTTGAACCCATAATCTTGGATTCTCTCAAGCACTTGATTTACATGTTTCTGGTGTTGTTCGATATCTTTGCTGTTAATCAAAATGTCATCAAGATACGCTATCGCAAAATCAAATCCGCCCAGCATTGTATCAATTACTGTTGGAAAATGGCTGGCGCCACTTTCACTTCGAAAGCTAACCTTTCGAATTTATATAAACCACGATGTTTGTTTATACATAACAGCTTCAAACTATCCTCATCCACCAGTATTTGGAGGTATGTCTAACTTAGGTCTATTTTAGAAAAAAACCTTCTTTCATTTAAACTTGAGAACACTTCCTCGGGGCTGTGCAGTGGGTAGTGATAGTCTTCTAGAGCTGTATTCAAACCCGTTAAAAAGTCTGCACATACGCGAATCTTATTAGATTCTTTCTTAACATAAACCGTGGGTGCTGCCCACTGGCTGTGTTGTACTTTTGATAAAATACCAGTCTCTACAAGTCGGTCTAGTTCCTTGTTTATTTTTTCTATCGAGACGAAGGGTACTTTTCTTTCTTTTTTAAATACCAGCTGTACATTTTCTTTAAGTTTAAATTTGGCAGCCATCTTAGTGTAGTTCCCAAAACCGCCAGAAAAAAAAACTCATGAATTTTTTTTAATTATCGTTGCAGTTTTTCCGATTTCGTTAGTCGACTATTTATTTTTTTACAAAATGTATTTATTGGCAATTTCCATAAATCAAATGCCTGCATACAGTCCGAACCGTAAAGATTATTTGATTCCTTCAGCACCATTATTTTTAGTTTTTTAGTATTTCCCATTAGGAACACATGTGTGATTAATTTTACTTCAAATTTAATTCTTTCCCCAGTCACTGTGCTTGCCAACCTGTTTGTTCTTAATAAAGTGGGTTTATTTAAGATTCTCCACGTATGTAAATTTATTATGGAGACATATGAACCCGAATCCAATTGTAATTTTATGTTTTTATCCAGGATTTTCACCTGTAAAAATTTTCTTATGTTCATGCATTTTTCATTCTTTGTCTTAGTGGCTTGAACCCGCATTTTGTTTCGTCTACCTGTTCTGCAGTGCGAACTTTTATGTCCGACCTTTTTGCAATTCATACAGGACTTAAAACAAAAAAAAAAAGTCATTGTACCAATGTGGGCTACCACAGCGTGAACAAGGACTCGGTGGCCATTTATTTGTCTTTTTACCTGGTTGACTTGTCTTTGCTGCATAAAAATCACTATTTCTGTTTTGACTTATTTTTTTATGAGGTTGAACTTTTGTTTTTTGATGTACTTTTTTTATATGCGCAATGCCTGATAATTCAATGTCTTTTGAGTCCTGTTTTACATTGATAAATCTTTGACAGTCCTCGGCCAACTTTTGCAGTGTAAGGCTTGGTGTATTCTCTAATTTATTTTTGTTATTTTTTTTTTTTACATGATTCACCCCAAACAAGGCAGGACGCCACTGTAAACGTAAGGGGCTACTGAGAAAAAGGAAAAGGGGAGAAGGATTGGTGGTTCAGCTTAAATTGGGATCTGAGCAGCGAGATGTCTATTTACATTAGTTTTAAATTTCTGCATGCCAGTACTGTCGGGGGAAACAGGGGGCAGGGAGGGAGTTCCAGGGGCCAGCAGCACGAGGAAAGAAGCTATTTGAGTAGAATGCTCTCCGGCATCTGGGGACCTCCACAGTGATGAATGAGATTTAGTAGAATGTCGAGTTAGTCTAGTGAATTTACGTCGAGGGGGCACCAGAGTAGCCAACTCATCGGAGCATAATCCATTGAAGTATTTGTAAAACAAACACAAGGATGCCACATTGCGGCGATGGGACAGAGGCTGGAGCTTAGCTGACAGTGAGGGACCTATTAGGTTGACTACTCTTTTTTGGACTTTGTCAAGGAGGGAGAGACTAGTAGATGATGCACCAGCCCAGATGTGGCAACAATACTCCATGCATGGGCGAATGGATACAGGATAATGTCAGGTGTAAGGAGTCCACTAGCACGGTAGAGGGAGCCAACCTTCTTTGCGGCAGCCTTGGCAATGTCTTCAATGTATGTGTTCTAATTCATGTTACCTGTGAAGGTTAGGCCAAGGAGTCTGAATGATGAACTCTCAGGTAGGGTGTTATTTGCCATGACAATCGGTGGATGGAGAGGCTTCTTGTAGTTGTTGAAGGAAAGGAGCTTAGTCTTTGCGGCATTAACAGTCAGCAACCATTTATGGCCCCAATCCACTACAGCCTGGAGGTCATTTTCTAAGGATTCAGCCATTGCCTCAGATATGATCGCGTCTGTTTTGCCAACATGGCGAGAGTAAAGCGTGGTGTCGTCAGCAAATAAACCAATCTCAGGACTCTACGCCTTATCTCCGTGTCATTTCCTGAGACTAACCCTTGTACGAGAATTAAACACTTGAAAGTATCGGTACTCAATTCAGCTAGTTTAAAGTTGTCACAATGTTTGTTTACTATCGATGCAATAGTAGCGTAATCTTTCTCGTCTTTTTTACCAGGTGTATGCACTTCCAGCGTTTGTGAAATAACGTGGTCTTGGGACTGAACAATTCCGTTAATAATTTTACCACTTCTATAAAAGTTAAATCGCTAGTTTTCCGAGGAAAAATGAAATCCACGAATTTCGTATGTTTCCTAGTACCTAGTTTCCTAAGTAGCAGGCGAACCTTTTTTGAGTCAGCCCAACTTTCGCAGTCAATTTTATATAAATCTTCATATCTTCGAAAATATGTTGCGAACGTATTTTTTTCCGAATATGTGAAATTATCGATGGCGTACCACACGGCGTTCTGCGAAAACGCGTTGTTACTTTCTTCAGTTTGCTGTTGTTGTTGTTGTTTTCCATTTTGCTCGAGTAAAAGCTTTTGAAATTTCTCCTCAGCCTGTTGATGTTGGGATATTTGAAATCTGGTTAATTCGGCGATGATTGACTTAAGGTCTTCCATATTTATTTATTTATTTATTTTTATTTTTTTTTAGAAAATAAATATTTTCTTTTTAGTATGGCTTTGAAACAAGGTCTTTACCTTAGATTAGCGCTTGTTAGACGCCATCTTAGTTGTGAAAAGATTATGAAACTTTTGTTTTGTTTTGTTTTAGAAAATGAATATTTTCTTTTTAGTAGGCTTTGTAAGAATTTATTTTCCTTAGATTAGCGCTTGTTAGACGCCATCGTAGTTGTGAAAAGATTATGAAACCTTTTTTTTGTACTACGCTTTACGCGTTTTAGTTTTAGAAAGAAAAAAATACTGTTTCACAATTTTTTTCTTTTCGGTAGGAATAAAATCATATATTTCCTTATTTCTAACATATTCTAACAGAGTCGGAATAACAATGTAGGGAAAGAAAGAAAAAACTGACCGTTTTTTTTTTCAATCAAGAAAATTATCAATTTGGTTTATCGTGTTTTTTTTTGTTTTTTTTTCTTTCACCGATAACTTGTTTTCAGAACTAGACAATGTGTATTCGATTTCATCAAGTGTTGTTCCTTTTAAAATCCAACGTCGGTTTTTTCAAAGGTTCCGGTAAAAATCCTTTGTTTTGATTTTTTTTCTGTTGTAACTCGTCGATAGTTTCGTTGTGGTTTCCCGTATAAGTGTGGGTACTTTGTCGACCGAGTCAGTTCGAATTGCCTCGTCGCCAGTTTGTTTTGACCCTGTTAGAGGCCGAAATAAACACACAGAAACACGGGGTTACAGGAACAAAGATATATTATTGAAGAAAAAGAATATATATACAAGAAGTGGTATTCTGGACTGCCAGTATAGAACTGGGTGGAAGAAAGACTGTGAGTTGAAATGCTTCTCGCATTTTATTATGGATAGACGACTCCATTTGTTCTTCGTATAGGTACGGCACACTAACACCCCCCTTCCAAGCCTTACCTCCTCAGGAGTTCCTTCTCTCTCACACGCCTACACACGTGGCCCGTCTCTTTGATTTTTAGCTATCAATCTTCTCTGATGTAATAAACCTTTATTAAAACCTAAACATCTGCGTCCGAGTGATTGTAGTCGCAGACAATCAAAGGGCGAACAAGTCCACGACGACGGCACATTTGTATAATAGTTTGCATAACAGAAACATGCAGCATTTACCCGAACGATAACTTATTTCGACAAAGATGGGTCTGTCGGTTAAAATAAGTCCCTGTTGCCAACATGATTCCAAGGCGAAACTATGCTGGTATGACAACGTGCGAACAAGTTCTGTAACCAGATATTTTACAGAGCTGAATTATAAATCGTATATTGTATTATATCTAAATGATACTCTATTTCTTTTAAATTAATAAAATTATTCATAATAATTATAAATAATTGATTGTTCGTATATACCGACATTATAATTAAAAGAACAAACCTGACACTTATTTTAATTCGTTTTGAGAAATTATTCCGTGCTATTATAATAATAATAATAATAATAATAATAATAATAATAATTATTATTATTATTATTATTATTATTATTATTATTATTATTATTATTATTATTATTATTATTATTATTATTATTATTATTATTATTATTATTTCGAACATTGTAACATGAACACTTACTCCTTAATAATGTTATATTAATACACCTGCTGAACGCCGGCAATCAACACAACAATACAATCAACTGCTCGTGCCATGATTGAAGACACCGTTGTTGTATTGACCTATTCATATATGTTGTAAAAATCGGATGGCTGAAAAAAGGTGGTCATTAATTCATTTCTCTTAAAGCAGGCAATGGAGTCAAGACAACGATAGAGTTGTTGAGTCGCACGTCGCTCACCTCATTACGATTTATTGGTTACATCAGACTGTCCCAGCGTAGTGAACGAATCATAGACAGAAAGAGAGAAAGAGAGAGAGACAGAGAGAGTAAGAGAGAGATTATTAAGCTCACATCTTTTTAGATTACAAGTTTGTTAGCCTATATTAACACATGTTCTATCTTTATCGCTTTTTTCGAGACTGTCTGATCTTCCCTCGGAATTCTTATACCTTTATATATGGCCTACCCTATCCGTGTACACGTTTTTTGATTCCAAGAACTTGCTGAAAGTTTGATCTCTCGTCTATGACATTTCCGGTAACTCTTATAGAGAACGAAGTCTTTATATTGTTACTCATACACCGTTCTAGTTATAAAGTTTGATGTGGTCGCGACAACGTGTGATCTGTTAGCAGGCACTTCTTAAAGTTGAATAAGTACTTGTGGTTTATTTGTAACTTTCACACCGTTTGTTTATTGAGTTAACTAGAGTTTATCGTTGTCCGAACTTTATTGCGTACCGACATAGTGTTACCAGACTTCGGACGGAGATAGTAAAACAGGCAACCAACCTGATCGCACCAATTCCTATACATTGTTCCCCATAGTCGGAGAGCTATATTGCCGATAAATTATCACAAAACACATTTTTTGGTACTGAAATTGTTTGAGATAAGAAAAAAGTTTCCTTTTAAAGTTTGATCGAATTATATCTCTGAAAATGTCAAGAGAATCGATATTTGATGATTCTGATCTTGTGTTACAATAGAAACGAAAACTTACCAGCTGAAAAGCGAATGAGATGTTTTTCATGTCGTGTGTGCCCATCAACCAAATGAAAACAGAAAATCTTCTATTCATAATGGTAAAATACTTTTACCCACAATTTTGACTTCACTAACTGTACTCTCCTCAAGACCGAATATATCCTTACGTCGCAAGTGCATCAAAAGCGCTATAATACTTCTCTCATCACCATCTAATGTAAACTACAGACTCAGATCCTATTCTTTAAGCAAACATCTGGCATAAACCGCACTGAAACAATGCAATATATCAGGACACTGCTGCAATAGCTGCGATCCCGGTTAAAGTAACTTTTCATTTTTACTACATTTCATCTATATTTCCATTTATTTTCCTTTTTTCTCTTTTTTTTTGCTCATCCTTTTCCGATTTTAACTTTCTCTGCCGCACGCGTTTCTATTATTCTTTTCTTTTTCCAAATAGTTTAACAAGTCATAATAACACCCCGTTGTTAATTCTTCTTTCTCCTATGTCTTTTTTGTTATTAATATATATATATATATATATATATATATATATATATATATATATATATATATATATATATATAAGCATAAAATATCGATGACTAATAAATAATTAATATTTATTTATAAATACTATTATCTAGCCCCCTTTACTAAGGCTGGGCGCTCTGAGTGAATTTAATAACAAGCAGTACTACTAGCTTAATTGCGAGATCCAACACGATTTGTTATTGTTATTGATCACTCTTCGCCACTTGCGTTGAATACTCATCGACTTAGTATTTACAAAAAGTTAAATTCCTCCTAAAATTCCAAGCTGATTTCTGGTGGCCAACTGGTAAGTAAGTGGCGATTTGTGATCGGAATTCGCGCCCATCGACCGTCGGAAATTAGCTTCCTGCACTGAAGATTGCGTAAGCATAAAACATCCATGTCTGCAGATAATAAATAATTAATATATATATATATATATATATATATATATATATATATATATATATATATATATATACGTGTTTTCTAGTCTCTACAACTTGTCAGTGTGAGTGTATTTGCGTACAAAAGACGGTGTATAGATGCATTTGTTATAATAAACATCCGAGAAAAGCGTATTTATTTTCTTTAGCAAACAGTGTATGACTAAGTCGACACTAAACATTGCTTGGTTATGTAGCGTTTGACTACGGATACACAAACGTGTTCATAAATGAAGTATGTTAATTTTGTTCGTTTATTAAGATCGAGCGTGAATTCGTAATCTCTTTGCTCAGTGCAGCGAACATATGCGGTAAAGAAAATGGTTTTTCACGAGGAACGAATCTTTTGATATCGCAAATAACATAACAACAAATAAGATGACCCGAGGAAATTCTTCACTTAAGGTTAAAAAATTACATTAATAATCTAAACATTAATGGGAATTAAATGAATGAAAACATTAGGAAAATAATTCCTTTATATATTAACAGCTACAAAGACATATTCATGAACACGGAACCACACATACATGCACAATAACACACACACACACACACACACACACACACATATATATATATATATATATATATATATATATATATATATATATATATATATATATATATATATATATATAAAGTTAATCCAACAGAAGATATAAGAGACAACTAATATCTTTTAATTAGTGAAACATCCGGATAAGAGCATTAATAGCATAATATAAAATCAAATAATAAAATAAGGTGCAAATCAAATTTTATTAGGATTCAAGGTTCAGGCAAAGTATCTTAAAGTCCTTAACTCATGAGTTTTCAAAGATAGGAGAAGAATTATCTTTGAAAACTCATGAGTTAAGGACTTTAAGATACTTTGCCTGAACTTTGAATTCTAATAAAATTTGATTTGCACCTTATTTTATTATTTCTTTATATATATATATATATATATATATATATATATATATATATATATATATATATATATATATATATATATATTTTCGAGGCTTCGAGCAATCCTCCGGGTTTCAGGCGGCAATCTATACAGTATTTCGCCAATTGTTCGTAATTCGGCCATTTCTCTAACGCTTTCGACCTTCTTGGTCGTTCCTAGGGGTAGCTTCTTTTTATTATAAACGAGAAGACTTGAGTTATTGTTTTTATAGATATCTTGAAGGGTGAATGAAGGAAAAGAGAGGGGTGTGATTGAGTTAATTATTATTGTATGTTTACTTTTGTGTTGTTATATAATACTTTATTTTATGTGTTTGTATATTTGGTTTAATTATTTATTTTATTTATAATTTAACATTTTTTGTTTTATAAATTTTTTACTTTAAAAAATTTCCATTTAATTATGAAATACGTTTAGTATGTTAATGTTGGTGTTGAAAGCTATTTTGTTAATATTGAGCTGTTTGGTTTTAATGTGCTTCTAGTATTTTAAGTCAGTTTATGCAATTATTTTTGTGTAGTATTTTGGTGTTAAATGTTCATATTTTCCGTATGTCGCCGACTGTAGTCTTTTGTTGTGTGAGGTAATGTGACGTTGGGTTGCGCTGGCATCGGATAAATGGTAAGTAAGACATTGAGAGAGAGTTGTTGTAGTATGGCCAATATAGTTGCTATGTACTTGTTCTGTTTGGGTAGTAAGGATATATATATATATATATATATATATATATATATATATATATATATATGTATGTGGCCGTGTTTTTCTGACTCCACCGTGAATTCGACCTCGTCGAAATGAAGAAGAAAATTAAAAACTAAAGAACAGTCTCGCCTGACAAAGATGGTATGCATCGAAAGCTTGCAAAAATTAAAAATAAAAATAAATAAATGATTTTATCATTTAAAAAATAATTACGCGCCTAGGTTTAACGCCAGGCAGGAAAAAAACAATTAAGTCTTCTACTTAAAAAAAACAACGTTTTATTGTATCTTCTAGTGAGGACACACATTTAAGATAGGTTTCCTTCTTTTCATTATTGGTAGAATAGAAGTGCATTTGTAGTACAGGGATTACGTCAATTTTCTTTTTTCCAAGTATCCACATAGGAGTATGTGAGACACATGTTGGGAGGGGTGAGCAAATAATTAAGAATAAGAGATACGTGAAACATTTTGTTTTAAACATAATAGATAGAGTACAGTAATAAATATAGGAAAAAATTAAGTAAAGAAAAACAAAATAGATACTTAGCCCAGAATTGACCAGGCTTCATATTCATCCACCGTTACTGGCTCGCGGCCAGTTACGAAATTCGAATTTTGTCAGTGCTTTCATAGTACTTTCTTATTCCATTAATAGGGAGGAGAAAGACGGATTTGCATTCAGATGAGAGTTATCTTTGGCTTAACGAGAAATTTCTGGTATACTCGGTAAAAAACATGTTTATGTTTCTTTAAGCCAAGGTTTTTCAAACATTAAAATCTTATCATCAGATGAATTACATAGATCGAAAAGTTGGCAGTGGAAAAGCCAAAATTCAAGATTTGAAAAAATATAAACTAATGTTTAGTAAGAGTGTGCGTGTAAAAAATATAGAGTCTGTCCAGTTGGTTAATGTCCGTAGATACGGTTACTTTATATTTTTTTCAACTTTTGAATTTTGGCTTTCCCACTGCCAACTTATCCATCTATGTAATTACTCTGATGATAAGATGTTAATCTTTGAAAAGCCTTGGCTTAAGGAAAGAAAAATAGACATGTTTTTACGGAGTACACATTGCATTAAACACTTTAAAGTTTAAATAGATTTGTAATTCGTACATATTTATCCCACTTATTTCATTTATCTTTATATATATATATATATATATATATATATATATATATATATATATATTTTTCTCCTCAGAGAACTCATATTGGGGCCACGGCAAATCTAATTAAATCCCGTATATCTATTCCTAATTACTCCTTCAATAACGATGTCAGCAACAACACAACTTCACTGACTACTTTAGTTAAAAATCTAAGATCCAAAAATATTCCACACAGTATAAAATGGTCCATCCTGAAAAAATCAAACTCTTATAACCCGGGATCTAGACACTGCAGTCTATGCAATTTAGAGGCCATGATGATTGCCACAGCACCTAAACGCTTAAATTTAATAAACTTTAGAAATGAATTAGTTTCCAAATGCCGTCATAGGAAGAAATTCAAGTATGCACAATTCAGCCCACCTCCAAACCCACCGCAGCTGCTTGAGTGAGTGTCGGGACCGGGTTCAGAGTATCCAGTCTTCGGGATGTATGTCTTGAATTTTCATTGCCTATAAGGCTTAGACATTAAATATGCGTTAATATCTCTTTAAATCTCTTTAAATTATTTTAAGTTGCAGAAGTATAGGTTTTTGAATTTTTAAATTAAATCTTTTTTTTTATCTATCTGTTTATATTATTAAATTTTAAGTTATTAAATTGGGGAAGGGTCTAGATTTTTAAATTTTTTAAGTTTTAAATTATTAAATTCTAAATGTGTTAAAAACTTCTTAATTATTAATTTTATAAATCTTCTAAATTATATGAGAGGGCTAGATGTGCGATTTTGGTTTGTATCAAATAGTATGTTTGGAGGGGGGCATATCGAGACTCTGACCTAAATTTAAAGATCCGTCTACGTGACCCAGACGTTTAATATTCGAATATATACATAACTGATTCGACCCAGACATATTACATCCGGTATACATATAACTGAATCTACACATCTGTCACTATGCGTGGGTGTCTTCCTTGTTAACCAATGACATGTAACATCCGTTTGTATGCGCGCGATTTGAATTTATTTTCATTCGAGCTGTTATCTCGCTAAGGAGAAGTGTTCGTTTTCGGATTTGTAACGCTGTCTACTATGATCGCAAGAGTTTTATTGCCTTTGAATGTAATCTTCTTTCTTTCGAGTATTTCTATCGGACCTGGAAGAAAAAATGGCCGAATGCAATACGCCAGTTTAATTTTATTCGAATTGTATTTTATTCGAATTGCATTTTTTCGGTTTGCGTTATTCCTATCAGCTATTGGAGACTCTGAATTTGGACATTATAATATTCAAAACCAAGTGAGTCTTCTGAACTTTTTATATTATTTGTCTTCTCTATCATTTTTTTAGCAATTTATAAATTTGCATACACCTCGAATACAATTTTCACTATTATCTACTACATCGACAGTAAATGAACTTCCAGCCTGAATAAACTTTTTTTCGCTTTTTTCGTTCTTGGACTACCATTCACCATTTGTGTACCCATGTGTAAATAATATGTGTGCGCATTTGTCCTTAAAAATATGAGTACTATTTTTGTGAAATTTTATAAGACACATATATAATTCCTTCCCTGAAGACGAAGTCATAAGCGCGAAATATCCGGCCCACGTTAATCTGGCTCCACAGACAGAAGAAACCTTAATTAATTTAAAAAATGATATATGAACGTCTAACGTAAGTATGTTAAAATACTATTTTGAATTTACTTACGTAACCTTACGGATAGAAAGTTTGCTTCATTCCTTAATGTGAAAGTCTAGACAAAGGATTTTTCGGTTTGAGGATGTCGAGCTTATGAAAGCAACGACTGAAACATGTTCTGGTTCTAAATGAGTTACCATGATATGTTTGTATGAATATTTGTTTTTACTATATACATATATGTATTGATTATGTAGTTCTAAGTTTGTATACATGGGTTTAACAGCGTATTTTAACTAGTAGTATTCATACTGTAGTTCTCTCGGCCATGTGATTTTCTCACACGTGCGTACACTCTTTCTACATCTACGTGAAATTAAAAAAGTGAGGCCAAAGACTACTAGTCACTATCTTTGATCTCTTTGTCTATCTGTTTGTCAATCTTTCGCTGTGGCTGTCTGTCTGTCTGTCTGTCTGTGTGTTTGTCTGTATCACTCTCTATCTCTCTTTCTACACACACACATGTATATGTATATATATATATATATATATATATATATATAGAGAGAGAGAGAGAGAGAGAGAGATTATTATTTTAATTATTATTATCATTATTATTACCACTGATTGTGTAAACTAAATTAATTTGTTAGTGAAATTGTTTGATTTATTAATTAAAAATAATTTGATAAGTTTAAAGAAACAAACGATTAAAACTAAAAACAAAATCAGTAGCCCAAAGTATTAACGACCCCTGCCTTCTCCCCCAACACACACACACGAACACACACGCACACACACACACACATACATATATATGCTGCTACTAGTTACTATCGCTGGTTCAAACTTTTCCGCTTGCCAGAGTCGGTCTGGGGTTAATTAAACCCTAGATTGGTTTTTTGACACGTCCCATCGCATGTATCTCTTTTCCTCACTTCTGTCTCGATCGTAAATTACATCATTTATCTCTATCTATCTTTGTATCTATCTATCTATTTATCTATCTATCTATCTTTTTATTCTACCCCTTTTATTATATCTATCTCTTTTCACTTTATTTTATTTTATTTTATTTTATTTTATATTTTATATTTTATATTTTATATTTTAAATTTTATATTTTATATTTTATATTTTATATTAATATTTTTATTTTTTTTATTTTTATTTTGGTTTTGATTTTGATTTTGATTTTTAGATTTTGATTCTTAACGGTCCCAACCACGTGACTTTCCAAATTTTAAAAATTTATTTTCTCTTTTCTCCATTTCATTCTTTCCAAATATGATCTAAGGTTAAGATCGGATTCTAACTCTGCCTGATGAGATCTCAGTTTATAATAGCTGTAGATCGATAACATCGACATGCCAGTGTCGCAGATTTTTTACATGTCTACATAAATATTTTCATATATATATATATAATCAATTTTTATTTTATTAATACATATATTATAATAGTAATAAACATATATAAATTTATAATAAGAAAATTATACTAAAGAACTGCTGTACTTGTTATTGAGCACTTTTGATAAACACTGGAGTTAATAATTCATAAAATATGAGGTTTGTCCGTTGAATTATTAACCCATCCCATTCAGGAAAATATACTTAATAAAGAAGCTCGCAATCTCTCATTTGAATTTCTCTTTCACTCTGAAGACGTTGACTCTATTGGAGAGGACAATTGAAACATGTATGCATATATGTAACCAATAATGTTTGTATAAATAAAATGTTATACACTCCCTCTCTCTCTCTCTCTCTCTCTCTCTCTCTCTCTCTCTATATATATATATATATATATATATATATATATATATATATATATATATATATATAAGGGAACATGTATTTTAATTATGTATATAACTCGTTAATATGCTAATCGCTCGTGGAAAGTTAATGTGCTTACCCATTATCTGTAATGACTTTACTAATTTCTTAACTAGCCGTTGCGTGTTGAATATTCATATGTGCTGTTGGATTTTGCGCACAAAATTATTCTGATGAATTAGCTTAACCTATAATATAATTCGGCTTCAGGATTTTTAATAGAACAACAAAGAGGAGCCAGAACTGTTCGCAATCATGAATGATTTTGTTTTCAGAATGTAATGAGAAAAATAATTAAGAACCCATAAATTACAGAGTTGACACATTCGTAGAGTTTAATACAAGCAAATTTCAATGAATAATAAAACCATTTCTTTTATATTTTCCAGAAAGACATAAAATGCCATTTTATGTTGTGTCGTTTGAATAATGAAAAACGTACTTTTATTCTCCAGATGTAAATATAATGGCATTTGTGTTAAGGCGTTAAGAATGAAAACTGAATTTTAATTATCTAATTGTAAATATAATGCTATTTTGTTTCATGTCGTTAGAATAATGAAAAACGTATTTATATTTTCCAGATCTACAAATAATTCCATTTTGTATTTTGACGTTAGAATAATAAAATATGTATGTTTCCAGATGTTCATATGATGCCATTTTGTGTCATGTCGTTAGAATAAGGAAGAACAATTATTATTTTCCAGATGTACATATAATGCAATTTTTTTATTTCGCTAAAATAATGAAAAACCTCTTTTTTACTGATTTACATATAATGTTTTTGTGTTATGTCGTTAGAATAATGAAAAACAAATGTCTTTATATTAGAGATGTACATATAATTCCATTGGTGTTATGTCGTTATAATAATCAAAAACGCATGTTTTGAAGATCTACATAAAATATTATTTTATGTCGTTAAAATAATGTATATAAAATGCTATTTTTTTTATGTCGTCAGAAAAATAAAAAAAAACATATTTTATTTTCCAGTTGCTATTTTGTTTTACGTTGTTAGTATAATAACAACGTATATTTATTTTCCAGAAAAAACATATAATGCCATATTGTGTTATGTTGTGAGAATAATGAAAAAATGTATTTTTGTTTTCGAAATTTACATATTATGACATTAAGTGTTATGTCACATGAATAATTAAATACGTATTTTAACTTTTAAAGGTATACATATCATGTCATTTTGTGTCAAGCCGTTAGGATGATGAAAAGCGTATTTTAATTTTCTAGATGTAATTTAAATGCAATTTTGTTTAATGGCGCTTTAAGAATGAAAACACGTATCTTAATACTCCAAATGCACATATAAGCAATGTTGTGTTATGTCGTTAGAATAATTAAATAAGTATTTATACTTCCTAGATTTACGTATGATTCTATTTTTTTTATATTATTAGGATAATGAAAAACGTATTTTATAAAATGTACATATAATGTCATTTTGTGTGATGTCGTTAGTATAGTTAAAAACGTATTTTTATTTTAAAGATTTACGTATGATCCCATTTTGTTTTATGTTATTAAAATAATGAAAAACTTATTTTTATTATTCAAGATGTGTATATAATTCCATTTTGTGTTATGTACTCATAATAATATGACAAGTATATTCTTTTGCAGATGTACATGCAATTCCATTTTATGTAATGCCATTAGAATCATAAAAAATGTATTATGCATATATTGCTATTTTGATTTATGTACTCAAAGTAATTAAAGACGTACTTTATTTTCTGGATATACATATATTGCTATTTTGTTTTATGTACTCAAAGTAATTAAAGACGTACTTTATTTTCTGGATATACATATATTGCTATTTTGTTTTATGTACTCAAAGTAATTAAAGACGTACTTTATTTTCTGAATATACATATATTGCTATTTTGTTTTATGTACTTAAAGTAATTAAAGACGTACTTTATTTTCTGAATATACATATATTGCTATTTTGTTTTATGTACTCAAAGTAATTAAAGACGTACTCTATTTTCTGGATATACATATATTGCTATTTTGTTTTATGTACTCAAAGTAATTAAAGACGTACTTTATTTTCTAGATATACATATATTGCTATTTTGTTTTATGTACTCAAAGTAATTAAAGACGTACTCTATTTTCTGGATATACATATATTGCTATTTTGATTTATGTACTCAAAGTAATTAAAGACGTACTCTATTTTCTGGATATACATATATTGCTATTTTGTTTTATGTACTCAAATTAATTAAAGACGTACTCTATTTTCTGGATATACATATATTGCTATTTTGTTTTATGTACTCAAAGTAATTAAAGACGTACTCTATTTTCTGGATATACATATATTGCTATTTTGTTTTATGTACTCAAAGTAATTAAAGACGTACTCTATTTTCTGGATATACATATATTGCTATTTTGTTTTATGTACTTAAAGTAATTAAAGACGTACTTTATTTTCAAGATGTACATATATTGTTATTTTGTTTCTATGTACTTAAAGTAATTAAAGACGTACTTTATTTTCTACATGTACATATATTGTTATTGTGTTTTATGTACTTAAGGTAATTATAGACGTACTTTATTTTCTAGATGTACATATATTGTTATTTTGTTTCATGTACTTAAAGTAATTAAAGACGTACTTTATTTTCTAGATGTACATATATTGCTATTTTGTTTCATGTACTTAAAGTAATTAAAGACGTACTTTATTTTCGAGATCTACATATACTGCTATTTTGTTTTCCAGATGTATATATAATGCCATTTTATATTATGTCGTTAGAATTATAAAACACGAATCTTCATTTTCCAGATTTAGATATAATTCGATTTTGTTTCATGCTATGTATTTTTAGTTTTTAGATGTACATATAATGAAATATTGTGTTGTATCTTTAGTATCATTAAAACTGTTTTATTTTTTTCTTAATGTACGTATGGTATTTTAGTGGATTTTCTAATAAGCAAGAAGTATTTTTATTCTCCAAATGTGCATATAATGCTATTGTCTTTCATTACGTTACAATAATTTAAAAAGAAGTTTAATTTTTCATATTCATATATATATATATATATATATATATATATATATATATATATATATATATATATATATATATATATATAACGTCATATTTTTTATTTCATTTAAATAACGAAAAAGTACTTTTATTTTTAAAATGTATATATAATCTCATTTTATTTTATGTCATTTAAATAATAAAAAACGATTAGTTTTTCCAAATATTTATATAATGCCATTTAGTTTCATGCCATTTGCAATACAAAAAACATTTTTACTTCACAAATCTACATATAATATTATTTCGTGTCATGCTGTAGTAGACATATTTTTATTTTTAAAATGTCCATATAATTACATAGTATTATGTGTCGTTTCAATAATGTAACCGTATATTCATTTTACAAATGTACATATATTGTCATTTTGATTTATTTTGTTTGAATACATAAAACAGTATTTATATTTTACAAGTGTATATATTAAAGTTGGTATACCGAGATGACCAGAAAACGCATTGAGTCAGTGAAATTATGAACTTGCGTTTACTGAAAAATCTATAATAGTGTGGTGAATAATAAAAAAAATCAACAATTCCCTTGCTATGTAATCACCATCATGTCGATTGCACTGCATCTGATAAGACTGAACCACTTTCCCAGCGGTTTGCTTTATATACCAGACATTACCCCCCCCCCACCAAACTTTCCACTGCTGACTGAAGAGACACTTGATCTAATCATCAATGCTTCCCAAGTCCGGGATATCATACAAAACTTGACACCTCCAAATATCTTGTTATCAACATTCTGCGTGTATCTATCTACCATACGCAGTCAAAGGTTGTTCAGGATGAAAACTGAAACTGAAAACTGAAATCTTAAGATCTTGATGTAAGATATTCAACCGGGTTTGCTCCGGGCGTCCTCGTGGTCTTTCTTTTGAATCTCGTTTTCTCTACGGTGTCTGTAATAGTGCAAACAACGTGATCATTTTATTTTCCCTACATTCTGCGCAGGAAGGGCTGCATTGAATGCTCAATAGTTTGGTATAGATAAACTCCGGCTTTCTTTGGAAGTTTGCATATGGTATTCGATTACCTTTGTTTCAGCCGTTCTCTCGTTTTTTTCTCAATGTTCGTTATCTCGAATTTCGTTTTCACAACGAGGTCCGTAGTCGCGCAGACAACTCCTTCATTTTCTATTGTGTTTACTTGTCTGTACTGGATTTCTCCATTCGCCATTCAGCATCAAAGTTTAATTAAGATGAAGTCCGACAATCTTAGGATCTTCATTTAAAGTATCTAATCACCTTTCTGGGGTTGTCCTTTCGGTCTCTTCCAAGAGGTCTCTAACTTTTGATTTAGGTGTTGTTATTTACGCCGTCGATTACACTCAAATTGTCTGAAATCAGCGTTACGATGGAAAATATCGAAATTTCAGACCTGAAGTTGAACCGAACATCTTCCTTTTCACAAGCCTTTTTTCTATCTCCTTCGTCGATGACCAGTACTCGGAGCCGTAAAAAGCCATAGACTGGAGTACAGTCTGGTATATTTTGAAGTAATTTTAATTATTTTGTATACATTTTTTCTTTACAAATATTAATTATTTTTTTATAATTTTAATTTATTTTACATTATTACGTTTATTTATTTATTTATTTAACTGCTGTATTTCTCAAAATTAAAAAAAATGTCATATATTTTAACAGGAAAATTAAATATTGTGTTTTTTGTCTAGATTATAAATATTCTGTTATCGTGAAACTTAATCGAATTCAATCGGCTTCCCCTTAAAAATTAATCACACTACGACTCGCAGTGGACCAAGTGTATCTTGATTACCTCTTTATGCTAGCAACGGAAACAGACGAATTTTGCATCACACCGTATTTCATGGAACCAAAACGCAAACAAGTGTATACTGGTCAGGCAAACGACTGGTCTGAACACCCAAGCAGATTAGGAGAGGAGATCCCAATATAATATCTCACATAATACAGAATCATTCGAGGTAGTAACAGAGAACTAAAATGCATTCTTTGCAGAGGTTTTGTTGTATCATCAACTTGTTAAGCCTCTCAACGGGTCGATCATATAATAGTTTCAAAGCACTAATGTAATGTTGCATAATCATCTCTGGGTACGAAACGACGGCTAATCGTTCTTTTGTGTCCTATGTAGACGTCTGGTTGGTTGAGTTGTATTACCGAAAACAACAAATTCTATGTTCCGATCTTTTCATATTTTTCGTAATTCAGATAAAATATCGCGCAAGGTCTGTAGTATGTATACGCATGTTTTTTATGCACTCAAAGCCCAGTTTCTAAGGGTTCGTAGTGTTGGGAACTTATCGGCAGCGAATAGCACGTCTAGTCAGGCGGAATGCACGTATGAAAGAAGGGTAAGAAATTGTCTCCCTTCTGGCAAATTACGTCACAGTCAGGAGATCTGTTCCCTTTCTTCTACTCCTATAATATATAACAAATGATACAGTGTGCAATTAATGATGATTAATAAGTGAGTTGAGGTTTTTATCATTTGAAAGGTTAAATTATACAATGATTATTTCAGATCAGCTATTTTTCTTAATTGGTTATTAATTATTAGCTATTTTAAGAAATGAGCTAGTCTGTATAAAAGTGTAAATATTCGTTAACTGTGTCAAGTACATGCAAATTATTTAAAGGAAATAGACTATTTGATTTTTTTAAGTTCTGAGAAAGAAAAAAAAACATATACTAGGCCTTACTCTTTAGCTCTATCTAAGATACATAGATATCAAACTGTTCAATCAAGATTTCCCTCTACCTCTCAAGCGTTGAGTTAGTAAAGCACTGAAGAACACTATTTTTCCTCTCACCAATTGATCAGTTTACTTTGTTATAGTATATCTTTCTTGTGATCTCTTAGTCTCTTGGTCTTGCCGCATTTCAGAATAAGAATTCGTTCAGTCTGGTCAGGTATCCAGTTTATTGCTGTTACTTGAGGTACCATCACTTGGCTCGTATGAGCCAGTATGTAGCCATGTCAAGGGGATCTTGTTTCATCTTCGAATACTATGTTATTTTGAATATCTAGTCAGGGTTTACTTGTAGGGGGAGGTATCCTCGTGCTAACTTGTGCTGACAAACTCCTGTACAGAAAGACTTTTGAGATCCGTGGATAGTGTCTAGTAGGCACTCAATTTAAAGATTCATGATAGCATTTAAATTAATTTCGAAATGAAATGTATCAAATAGACGTGAAGTTTAAGTACGTTTCAAGATAAATAATTTAAATGGACTAGTTGCATATTTTCAAACTCGGGAATCTCTATGTTGAACTTGAGAACCTATACAGAATCTCGAACTGAACCATTTATTTAATCCACGTAGGTAGATTATTCTCGTCCTGTCAGCCATGGCCTGATAGAAGTATTAATTAATGTTTATTTAATGTTGAATTAGTACCTCCTGTACTGAGGATTGAACCTTAAGCTTCCAAAAGACTGTCACTTAGAACTGCGTATGTTTAATATCTTTATCCGCCGCGGCACGTGTTCAAGCATAGATTTTTGAGTTCAACAGAAAGATTCCCGTGTTTGCACTAGTGAACCTGTCGGAGGTTACATTAGCCGGCACCTTGTGAGAATAACATTCAAGATAGGGACAGTAGTCCGAATACTACAATTAATAATATTTATCAATCCTTATTCCAATAATTACGAAATATTTAAGAAGTATGTTTGAAATTTAATGCAAAACGCCGGTTGTTATTAATGGACTAAGAAAACAACGATGCAATGAAATATTTCCTATGTACTAGAATTCTAAAAAAGTTCGATTGTTAAGAAAACTTTACATAATAGCATTGCTAACATAGTTCGAAAAGAAATAAAGAAATCAACCCGTCAATTCTAGCAAATATTTTTTGAACCGTTCATTCGAAGTACTTCCGTTCATTCAAGAAATGTGGCTTATAAATCCGCGAATAATAAGGATTCATTTTTCTATTAAAATATTTTTTTTTATAATAATCTTCTCTTACAGATCAAGAAACGCGTAGAGATTTCCCCGGGAAATTCGTGTGCTGTTTGGTTTTGAGACCATAATACTCGTGACGAGTTACACAATGTTTGCCAAAAACTGTTACATTGTATAAAAAAGAGACGCTGATCCTTTGTATAATGTGTAACTACAACGTTTAATAGAGACTTTTAATGCAATAATTAATTCATTGAAACGTAACCTGACCCTAACACTAACCCTAACAAGATCTTGTTGAGAATATTCTACATAAACAATCTAAATTTTCACCTAAACCGCCTGCTCCATGACCTGTCCGCTGACTGGAGGGGAAGCTGGCCTCATCATCATTTCAGAGCATTTTAAATACGTTAGAATGTAAGCTAAGAATGTTGGTATATTTATCCGTTGACTGTGTGTGTCTCTCTCTCTCTCTCTCTCTCGGTTTCGCGCACTAGAAATCTAGATCAATTGAAATATTTTATATCTTATATATATATATATATATATATATATACATATATATATATATATATATATATATATATATATATATATATATATATATATATATATATATATATATATATATATATATATATATATATATATATACACACACATATATATATATATATATTACCGGGGAAGAGGATGGAAGTGTTTCCGAATCTCTAAGCGCTCCCCTAAAGATACTATGGTGTCATAACCTCCTTAAAACTTAAGTATACCTTATTTTTATGATATTTAAATCTTATATCCTTTTTTTCTGAGGAAGACAATGTAAGTGGTCTCAAATCTACGAGCTCCCTCCTAACCTCAGAACGTTATAGAGCTCGAACATTCTTTAAAACTTCAAATATATCTTATTTTGAAGCAATTTATATAATATACATACAGTTGGTCGGGAAGACAGTGTAAATGGTCACGAATTTCTACGTACCTCCACCTCTAAGTAACCCATTGAGATAGATCACCTCTTACAAATTTCAAATACGTATATGCGATTTTTTCTTTTAGTGTTGTTTCAAAAATTAACTTAATAAATGTCACAATTGTTTAGATCAGAAAGTCTTAGACTGAAAAGATCGAGCGGGCGATTTCGGTTCTCACACCTGATTCAAAAGAAATAAAATCTAATAATCATGCTACTTCCTTTTTTTATATAATAAAATATAAGTGAAAATGTTTTGTATATTTAGTACATACCGCCTCCCCGTCTATCTGTCTGCATCTCTTTTTCTCTCTTTATCGCTCTCTATACATCTAGATATATTTATATATTATATATCTTATATATTTAGGCAAACATTATTAAATAACACGGAGTGTTTTTGCTTGATAATACTTTTTTAATTTTTTCAATTTTCCGAAGGGTCTTTTTAGTGTTTCGCTCAAATTTCAATGCCCCATGAAAGAATGTATCTCCGACAATAGCAATAAAACTAATTCTTACATCGGTTTCACAACGACAACAATTTCCCGAAAACTAACCGTACATCTTTCTTACACTACTTCCATTTGCTAACACTTATAAAAACGTGGCTGCCCCACCTTTTCAATATAGAAACATACTAGTTAACAATACTAAAATAATACACCACGAGACCAACACCAAAACATTAAACATCCTTGAAGGCCTCTACATAAAGACTAAACATCCCACAATCAATAATGTGAATTAAGAAACTAGTCACAATATTTTAAAGTGTCTAGCATAGTAATAGAGGTTACCAAATACTTAGCCATTAAGCAATTATTTGTTTGAATCTTGAACGCGCTCAGAACGCAATCAAATTCGTAACGGTTAAGCAATAAAACTTTTGAATCCTGCGCGCTCTTAGAACGTTCTCATGTAGCATCTCAATATTATAGACGCCCCATTTTAAGTTGTAAATTTCTAGCCGTTATAATAATTAAAAAAAACTCAACAGTAAAGATATTTTTTAAGAAACCAAAATTAACACCGCCTGAAGATGATTTGGCGAATCAAATCGAAAGTACTAGCAAAAAAGGAAAGAAAATGTAACAAGAAACACATGGAATTTACATACACCAATTTGACCGAAACACTAAATGGACCATTCGGAAAATTGAAAAAATAAAAAAAATAATCTTATCAAGCAAAAACACTCCGTGTTATTAAATAATGTTTGCCTAAATGAAAATATGCTGCATAAATACACACACAATATATATATATATATATATATATATATATATATATATATATATGTATATGTATATATATATATATATATATATATATATATATATATATATATATATATATATATATATATATATATATATATATATATGGAAACTGAAACAGGAAAGCCAAAAACTATATTCATTTTTTCATTTTTGCCTGCTAAAATCTGGACTGTCATTGTGACATTATTGTGGTGCAAATGATTTATTTACATTTTTCTCTTACAACCAATCACAGCCAACTTCGGATTAAGCGCAATCTTTTGATAACAAAATTACTAAAAATACGAAACTGATGCTGTGAACGACGCACTCAAGATTCCAAAGAATAAGTTTGCATCATAAATGACCGCATTCGCTTTTCAGCTTCGGTTAGAACAGTGAGCCTTCGAAGTGTGTTTCGGATTAGAAAGAACTGGTTTATTTTAGTTTTTAATTTATTTAATTCGCTTTTGTAATTTCCCATATCATATTCAGAATTATATCAAAATGGGTTGGTTCAAGTTGTCAGAAAATGACAAGAGTAAAGCGATAGCGAATTCCCTCAATAACGATATAAGCTCGTCAATCATTCAGTATTACAACTATTTAGCACGCTATCGCTTTGTATTTTTATCAACGATCATACATTTATCCATCCATATACGAATACGATACCGACCAATGTTGAAGAACGAAAGATTAAAACTAAAATAAGTATAACTTTATTGATTCTATCAAGAAAAAAAACAGCTGTTTATATACGCCATTAGAAATTTGCATAAGACGAAAAAGAATAAGTTTAAAAGAAACAAAAGAAATATTTATTGCAAAGATAATTTCCTGCAAAGTTGGATAACATATTTTGTTATTCGTGTTTATGTATGAATGATTTCATAAAATATATATATTTACTCCCCAAAGAAAAATCATAATATAAATCTTTGTGTGTGCGTCTATTGCATGATTTATTACGTTGCCTTTGATCGTTGCGGAGTTTATAAATTACTAAAGCGTCGCGTTTTCCTTCTCCAACGTCAAGGAATTGTAATTTCTTCTACTGATAAATAAGTTTATTTCTAGAATAATAAATTTTTGATGCACCACTGGCCTCTTTACGTTATGTAAAACATGAAGGCGACATTACAACCTAGTGTTTCATTATTTATGTAAAACAAAGTTTATTGAACAGTCTGCTATTAATGAACACTTTATAAGCAAACTGAACAGCGTAGTCTGCATAAACATTTGAAACCTAACACGCTTGTTACATGGACACAAATTGCAAAATAATGTTTGTAAGTTATAAAACCATATTTAAGTTAACTATTATTACTCAAACAGTTTATGAAAGAAAAACAGTTACTAGTGAATTGGCATGAAGGATGTACTCGAATGTAGATTCTGACCACTTATTTCACACTATACTTCAAAGTATATCCTAACATGTATGAGACTTTTATTGAACAATACGTTGCGTATTTTCAGGATTCCAAATGAAGATAAAGATAAAGAAAACACTTATTGGACGATCAACACGTTCAGGATATAGCATGGCCGGCCTAAAGCTCACATTTGCGTTGTAATGGTGCTGATACGCTAAATTAACTGTTCACTGCCTCCGATGGTGATGGCTTCCATCTGCGGGCGAAACTCTGTCGCCTAATGTACTTTGTCTGCGGTGGAGGTAAGACAGTGGCTTCCCTAAAACCAGCCATTTTGGTACAACTCCGGGAATGATTGATTCTAAATAGTCCGGACAGTCGACTAATCTGTGCATCGGTTATGTGTCTTATCGTTACCTTATCACAGACACCATTCATGTAATATAATCATGATAAACATGGGTGTAATTTGCTTGTTTACTTTTGTGTATGTAACGTTGGTGTGCTTGCGATTCTCTCCCGTAATCTCTTGGTCGTAATTCCGGGGATCTTGTTATTTTTCTTCCTTGAATCTGGCGTTATTTAGGGATTCTCGTGTTTGTGCTTACACTTATCACGTCCGTCTGCTGTTGTTGTTTGTCACTCTTGCTTGTTCTTGTTTTTAAGTCTAACAGTTTCCAGTTCGTTACCGTTTTTGTGCAACCAAACCTATGACATTACCTGACTGGTATGACCTGTTACAGGAATTCAATTGAAAATTATTCGGACATAGACTATAGAGATGAATTTGTTGCAAATACCTTCTTTTTTTTAATTAAACAAAGTTATAGTTAGTGTTATTACCTCTGACTGTAATTAAACAGAGATATAGAGTGAGTGAGGGAAGCGAAAGCGATACACATGATTGAAACAACCTACAGTGGGAGAGGATAAGTTTATCTACCTCCTCTCCATGAGGTTAGACACAAGGTCAATGTATTTTTTATTTACCTCATACCCAAAAGACTAGACAGAAAGTAAGGTGTGGAAAGCCAGTGCACTAGGATTAGCGCGCTCTGGCCTACAACAATTCCTGAGTAGCCACATTTAAATTCCCCGATAGGGGCGCCTCCGACGATTAGCAATAAACTAACCCCTTCTCAAAGAATGAGATTAATAGATAGAAACTCAGTAATAGATTTGGTGTGCGAACTGAATATTGCGTATGATTAGAACAATTCAAATGAAAGAATAACTGAGTATGTATTTTATGTGATTAAAATGAAACATGTAAATTATTAGAAACAAGGTTTTTTTTATTCAGATTTACTATAATAAAAGGTTGTGACAATCGAAAAGCCAAAACAAATAAAGAAACATTCCTAAGATGCGTCCATAAAATCTGTTTAACGATGAAAAAAACAATAAAAAAGCTATTACAATGACTGCATGACAGACCTCCCAACAGACTGATGTACTTGTAGCGGTGCTTGGCAAAATCTGCAATAACATCTGTCAATTCAATCTGCGCGATTCGCGATGGAACTGTTCTTCGAAACCGACGGACAGAAATGCGTAGACGCTATTGAACAAAGTAGACAATACCTTTTTACTAATTCGCTGCATGCGTGAAAGTCCGTTTTACAAAACGCCGTTTTTTTCAGTTCATCTTCTAATCTAGAGAAAGGATACTCGATCAGTAACCGGCAGCAACGTTGAGCTGAGAACGACTTTCTATGTGTTCTTGATTTGAGTAGGAAGTCATTAATCGCTGATGTAATTTTAAGTTACGACGCAGATTCCTGACATTTTTCGGTTTCTCGATTTTTGTTGCAGCTGACAACCTGCAGATGCCAAGTGATATTTTGACGGTGACTTGGGGCAGGATCTGATTATCGATTTTCTTCATGTCAATTCATTACAACCTTTAAAAATCTGGTGTCCCCTCTTTGTACAATTCGAGGTCACCCTTTCGGTTATCTGCTGCAATTTTTGGCCATACTCTAAAGCGCTATATCGGATTAGCGGGACCCGTAGAAAGTCCACATTTATATCGTTTATCCGTTGCATATTACTGCCGCGCTAAAAGAGGTTTGTGACGTATTTCTATTTCATGGACGTCCAGCGCGAACACAGACCTCAGTCTATTATTGCACCATATTTATTCAGACTGAAGTATACTTCTCTAACTGTTCTGGTTAATACAGTTTTAGAATATTTCTTATTATGAGGGAGTCTATCTCCAAAATCTAGTGTAGGAGTGTGTGAACTATTTCAGTTCTATGTACATCCTGAGCGATTGCATACCTCACGATATTATTGTACAACATTTGAACAGAATAGATACTACACTCTTGATCTTGGTATTTATCTACCTTCCACAGCGGTAAGATGTGACACAAGGTCGGGAAAGTGGGTTTGAAAACCCAGCGTGCTAGAGAAAGAAGAGCGCCCTGTCCGTCAAAAAATGCCTGGGCAGCCCCGTCGGCATTCCAAAGGGTAAGAAGGAAAATCTTGGAAGGGTGGACCTCCTAGAACTGCACAGGACAGTACCTCAGACCGACGGAATCAAGGGCCGAAGGCCAAGTCGCTACCGATATCCAGTTAGCATCCGTCGGAACAGATCTTACACTCTTGATCTTAGCCCAAAGCCGAAAACGTGTATCTTAGTCTATCTCGTTCGAAACAACAGCAGCATCAGATAGAATTTAAAATTATTTTTTTCATTGCATCCTCCGCAATCGTGCGATCCCATCTTCAAAAAAAGGAGATGGGTGATAACGTACATACAAAAATGAAATTCCCTTATCATACTTTTGTATAGATATACAAGTATATGTAAATCATCATTAGGGGGCATACTGCTCTGTCTTGCATAGTTACACATCAGAATTGGGAAAGGTGAAACCTTCTTTTGGATACGACTACAGGGAACAGCAGTTTAATTGAATGCGTAATTACTTCAACCCTTTGTAGCGAAATGCCTTTGCTTCGCATAATTGTTCGTCACACGAGTAACACCTGTTCGACCTTCTGGAACATATCTGGAGGTGATATTGGAAATGCAAGTAGACGAAAATATCAGCAAACGAACCAAATGCTCCATTCTCAAATTAATCCAGATTATCTCTTTACGAATTGTAGCAATTTTCACTGGCACAGTTCCATTTCAGATAGATAAATTTTTTACCACGTAAATAATCTAGGCTAAATAGTTGTCTCATCTCTTTGTATTTCTCATCTCCTGTTTGTACCTCCATATCCCAGAGGATTTTATGTTTTTCGTTTTCAAGTTCTGTCTCTGTTTTATGTTTGTACCATTAGTCCGCGTGTTCGAAATGCAATCGTTTGCACAGTTTTCAGTGTACTGCTTTCTTCACACACTCATGTCTGTTCCTGTATTCTTTTTAGCTAGTTTGCTGCATTCACTTATCATGTGATTTACTGCTTCGTCTCTTTGTCCACACAGTCTGCATTTACTGTTTTTCTGGGTTTTATCTTTTATGTAGTTTGTCCTAATCACATTGTTCTGTGCAGCTGTCAGTAAATATTTCCGTTTCTCTATTCAAATCCTCTTTTTCTTAGCCATGCCGAGCTATTTTCGCTGGGTTCTTCTCTTGTCAGTTATAGGAAGCGTCCATGTAATTTTTCTTCCCACTTTTCTGTTATTGTCTTTTTCTTTCTTGTTTCGGTGCTTCCCGAGTTACTCGTTGGAACGTTGTCTCTTGCTGCGGGTATCATCCTTTCTGTGTTCTGGGTTATGTATTTCTCCATACAACGTTTCAGCCGATGTTCACTCTTGCGTATTGTTTATTTACGATAATGTTTAATCATTTATTTATCTTTAATAATGAGTCCCTATTTATCAGGATCCAGAGGCCATTCGAGGATAAGGGTTTACGAAATGGATAAATTGTCAGTTGAATAGCAAGAATATTCCGAGCGGACTCAATATAATATACACGGCATCGTTAATTATATTTAATTATTTGAAAAAAAAGTATAAATAATGATGAAAACATTTAGTCAATCTAAGTTTCAAAATATTGATGCAATTTAAGCATCGCGACTTCCTTTTAAATACGGATGTCAATTTTAATATTCAAATATTTTTAGTAAGAACTAGACAAAATGTTCTTTTCCTCTTACGACGCCATTAGCCTTTTCGCATATTTACTAACATGAATTTGTTATGTACAAACGAGTCGTTGCTTATAAATCTCAGATATCACCTGTGGATAAAATGTTATGAATTTGTGAGGTGAACGGCGAAACAACACCGTAAAAATTAGTAAAGATGGTTTTAAATGGGCAAAATTTGATTATTTAAGAGAACGGTTAAATAAGAATTTGTTCACATTAGACTTGAAAATGACCATTTTGTAATCACTATAATCTCTTCTATCTATGTTACAACTTTCATAAACATCCGTTAATTAGTCCTTTAATCAATGGGTGCATTTATTTAAAAAAAGGCTTTTCCTTTTTGTTGCCCTAAAAAAGAATTGAAACATATATCATTGCATTGCTTTGATACTAACTTTGCCCTCGTAGGGAGTTAAGTTACAAAAAACAATATAAAGCATCATCCTCTTTAGTGGAAGGGTTTTTATTTATTACTAATCGCGTTAAAATCATTAATTCGAGATTATACAGGTATATGTTCAGACAAATAATGTCTCTGTTAAATTGACCTCAATAAAATATTCTATTAAAAAATGTATGTATTCTATTAAAAAGTGTTAAAATAACGTATTATGTAGTAATTGCATGCGAATAAGAAAATATATCTTAAAATTTAAGGATTAAGGACACAACTCATCAAAATTGTTCGCGAAAATTAAAAATTTGAGAATCTTGCTTTATATGTACCTGATAGATATCAATTTTTCAAATTTAAAGCAAATCAGATATATTTGAATTTCCCACGATGGGATGGGCCCAGTATGCACCCTCATACCCTCTTGAAATATTCAAGTTTAATTCTCTTGCCAACTTTTTAAATTAAATGAACGGCCATCGAGTACAACCTGGATCTTTCGTTTTGTTAGGAAGAATTTAATTATATTAAATATTTGTCCAGTAATACCATATGAGTGCAGTTTTATGAGAAGCCTTTCATGCCAGACTTTATCAAAGGCCTTGGATATATCAAGCGCTACCGACCTAGCTTCACCTGCCTGGTATATGCGTTCAGAGATGACCGTTAGGATATCTGCAGTAGATTGTGCTTGTCTGAATCCGTATTGATGATCAGAAAGCAGTTTAGCATTAACTAGGTGCCTGACTATCGAAGTTTGATTAATGATTCAAAGATTTTAGCAAAGATCAGGAGTAGACTGATTGGGCGGTAGTTTAGAGGATCAGTTCTAACTCTAGAATGTTTGAATACTGGTACAACAGAGCCAATTTTCCAACAATCAGGGAAACAAGATTCAGTAAGGCATTTGTTGTATAGTTGGGAGAGGGTAGGGACCAGCTCAGCAGAGCATTTCTTTATTACTATTACTGGCTTTGGAGGTATCGAGTTTTTTATGATTTCTCTCACTTGAGACGGAGTGATGACCAGTTTCTCAAGTGTGGCTTCAGTCCACAATAGGAATTTAGAGAGGTGGTTGTTTGCCGAGTACAGAGTGGAGTTTCAGGCGAAAGGCTGGGCAAGTATGTAAGCCTTATCAGTTGCTGTACAAATAACATTGTTGTCATTAGATAGCAGGAACATTGTCGATTGTCCAGTGTTCATCACACTATTGTAAATTTCCCAGAAATTACGAGTACCTTGTTTCTGTGCCTGAATGCGTTTTTGGTTATCTCTGTATACCTTATATTTGTTTCATCTATCACTACTTTGCAATCATTTCTCGCCTCTACAAATTTTTGTCTGTTTGCATTTGACTTATGGCGGCCGAATTTTCTGAATGTTTTCTGCCTCTCAGCAATAGCAGCTGCACATTCTGAGGTTAACCATTGAGGAGAGTGGGGTTTGCTGAAAAATTTTCCTGTGGAGACATAAGCATCCAATCCTGCTTTGACCCATTCAGTTATCTCATTTGCACACTGATCCGCAGGGAGTGAGAAGGTTACACCCCATGGGGCGTCGCTGATGTGATCCCTGAGAGATTCAAAATCAGTCTGCTCATAGTTTCTCGTCGTTTTAAAAAACGGCTCTTTAGCTTTTGGACGAGTTTTTAAAGTTATCAGAGTTTCCGAGCGGGATATGGGCATTCACCACACAAGCCCAAGGTAGTGAGGTCAAGAACAGGTCGAGAAGTGAGGCTTGCTGGTCCGCGCGATCCAGAAGGCGGGTCGGAAAAGTGACAGCCTGTGAGAGGTCGTGAGCTGAGGAGAAATTAAACGTAGAGTTTCCAGCTGCATCAGTAACGCTGGAACATCACAACCAGTCACGGTGGTGTGCATTAAAAGCCCCAAATACATGTGTTTTCGCATTCGAGTCGAGTGAGACTGCTCTATCTAAGCTTTCAGAGACAAAGGCAAGTAGTGAGCAGTCCTGGGTCGAAGGAGAACGATATAAGAAATATAAGTAACTAACTCTGTGATGTAAGGTCAATCTAAAGCACATGTAGACATGTTCTCTAATCAAGGGGAGGGTGTTCCGAACATAAACTCCTAGCCCATGCATATGTTTGTCAGAGTTCTTACGGTAGAGTGGAAGGTAATCAGTCATGTCAAAGTTGTGAGAGGGAATTGAGGATTAAAAGTTCGTTTCACTTAGAGCTAGGATATCCGGAGAGTTTGTCAAGAGAAAAGTTTCTACGTCGTTTATATTGGTTCTAAGTACCCGGATATTTGTGAATGCGAGCCTCAAGGGCTGAGGCGAAGATATTTTTTGTTGGGTGTCTGGTTTAGGTTTTTATTTTTTATTTTGTAAATTCATGTTTGGGATCGAACCCCTGACACTAGAATCATTTTCGGGGCAAAATTCGCAAGTATAACATTTCTAGTAACTGCGATCAAATGCAGGGCACGTAATTCACGTGAGGGTTTATAGAATCCTGAAGCAACTACATCTCGAAAAGCGTTTTAAACACAAGTCGAAAAGAAAATACAAGAACAGCATTGCAGACTGATTCAAATTTAGGAGACTTTCTCTGGGCAACTGGTGGCTAGCAGTAATTAGAATTGAGTGGGAAGGGCATATAAGGGAGAGTTGTACAGCGCTCGAAGAGCATCGTTTTGAGTGTGCAACTCGAGAAGTGTGATCATCATTATTTAGTTTTAAACATCAAGCGATGGAAATATTTCACAAGGGGAGACAACCTGCGTCTGTAAATCCAGCCATGACGTAAAACACACATCATTGTACATAGGTTAAAGATTTTAAAAGACGACCTCATAAATGCCGTTGACAGAATTGTGTTTATCGTTCATCTTTGCCACAGGTCATGCAGATCTGCAGTTAGTCTTAAAAACCTACTTACTGCTATTTTGATTATTCGGACTACTGTTCTCATCGTGGATGTTATTACAACGTTTCAGCTGATGTAACCTCCGACCTTTTTTTAGTAGCATCTTGTCGAAATCAAGAATCTTTATTTTAAACTTGAGAACTTGTACGCTATTTCGAACGGAACGCTTTATTCAATTGATGGAGGTAGCTTTGTCTCGTTACGTCAGCCATGACTGTGTAGCATTCTCAAGTAATTCCAAATCTATTCTTAGTATCGTCCGTACTAAAGATGTAACTTTCAATCTCAGAAGCGTGTCACTTAGAACTGATTAACCACTTAGCACTTTTATTCGTTGCGCCACGGGGAAGTTATCAATACCCATCTAAAACATTCCGAAACACATAATCATCATCATCTTCATCATCTTACATATTCATTCACGTCTTTTCAGTAAGATACATCTGGAATCTAAAATTTGTGTCGATAAAAGGGTGTAAGGGATTGCGATACGGACGAGACCATGTCGAATCCGTCGGATTCACTTGTACTGTTATACTATTAAGAAAATATGAATCCCTCCCCCATCTATGGTCAAAATGACAGCATACACTCACTGGAATTTTTACAATTAATCGTTTACAAATTTTATTCTTATTTTAATAAGTCGAAAGTGTTGATATGCCGTAAAACAGGCAGATCAAAGCGAACTTAAATTACGTTTATCAAGAAAACAACTACGGAATCCTTAAGATGTAGCCATTCAGTGAGAAATGTGTATGTTGTAGTTTCACGTAACAACTACACCAACTGATTATTAGATATACGGTGATGCATCTAAATATCTTAACTTAACTTAAGGCTAACAGACCGACTACAATAATCTTAAAAGATGCGTTGGTTTAGAAATCAACGCATCACAGACTGACAGACCAACGTACATAGCCTCTAACATTTATGCTTGGATGCATATAAAAGAATCAATCTTTTATAAGATCCTATCCAACTTTCTGTTCATTTTTACCAGATTTTTTACGATGCAGATCTGGCACTTTCTTTCTCTTGATCGATAGAGAGCATTGATTTTGTCATTATGACATCAGATATTCGGTTTTGGCTACAGGGCGTGGAATATTCTTTTACTTTACCCCTCAATGAGATAAGCGGTTTTGGCAGCTTATCTGGTTATCGAAAGATGAATTTGCTGGAAGTTATTGGTTAATGTGTTCTGTATTAACATTCTGGTATGGACAATATAAGTTTGCGGCTGATCACGCGTAGCGAATTATATGAAAGTTTTAATTGATTCCGTGTATTGTAAGAATATTTTCAACACTTCCTTGTAAAAAACTTGTCTGTTGGGAACAACGAAAATGTTAAGATACAGCTGGAATGTCCAAGGTCAAAGGAATTGACTTGATGTTCAAAAAAAAGAACACTCCAACTAAAAACATCCTAAAGTTCAAACTACCATCAAATAATAATAATAATAATAATAATAATACTAATAATGATAATAATGATACTAATAATACTACTACTACTACTACTACTACTACTACTAATAATAAACCACTCGCACTGTGATAACTCTATGTAATCTTCAAATAAAGTATCGACTGTTCAGCTACTAAAATTATTGGAGTGGATAATCGCGTTCAACAACATAGCCGAAACAAATAAAAAAAAACGTGCGTTCAGTGTTACGTAATACAAAGTTTGTAATAATTGCACATTTATTTTAATATGTTGTTTTAAAATGACTAGTAGTTTTTGTTTATTCTATTTTTAATTTCAATTAATATTTGATTAATGATAAGTAAAAAAAATCAGCCTGTATTTATCACAGTTACGTGTAAACAAGAAACGCACACGCACACACACACACGCACACACACACACACGAGATATGTCATACTTTTTTTAATACAGAATTAATAATATTGTTGTTGTTTGTCTATAACGAAACAAACCTAAATCTTATGATAAAAATTTCCGTAATTTCTTAAGTGTACATTATTTATTTTACAATTTATATAATTGCTATTTGCAATCAAATAATAATTGTCATTATTTTAGAAGAGAATTTAGTTACTTGTAAACCTTTTATTGTTTCTATCTTATTATTAAAACTATTTTATTGTCTGTTCAAAATTACATTGTTTTAAAATAATTTTCATTTCATTATTTTACAAGAAAAATATTACACGTTGTATTTGTATTATTTTGTGCCCAATTATTTAAAACACGCAACACTTTTGGTTTTTATTCATCGTTTGTTATTGACGAAATATGACATCATCCTAACAAACACACTTTTATTAATACGATAAGATATTCAGTAGGAAGTACTTATGCTCATATGTTTCCATGGTTTTCACCACTTGAACATTTTATTTTATTGAACTGTGCAAAATTAGTCATATACAAAAAGTTTCATTACAGTCGACATTGCACACCTTGCCAAATGTCAGAATAATTAGTTATACGAAACACCAAGATGGTGACATGCAATTCTTCCGAGACAAATCTCTTTCCTTTTAAACAATTATAAAAAAACATTTTCAATTACCGATACCCATAAGCGATAATTCAATTCAGACTCGTCGGCTAACATGCATAGGTAACATGAATTTGAATAAATGCATCCAAGATACTGCAAAGTCTGCGGCAAATAACGTGGGCCTCTCTACCTAAAATCTCTAGTAAAATCTCACACCTGCCAGTATCTCTACAACGCCACTATTCGCTCTTGCATGCAGTATTGTTACAACATCTGGGTTGCTGCACCAACTACGAATAGGTCCCACACTGCCTACAAGCTCCAACCCCTGTCCCATCGCTGCAATGTTGAACCCCTCTGCTTGTTTTGCAAGTATACATTAACAGAATATGCTCCAACGAGCTTGTAACATTTGTGACCCTTCAACCTAAATACCCCTGACAAACCCAACAAGCAATAAAATCACACACACTCAATGTAGAAGTCTCCAGATGCCGGAAAGCTTTCTACTTTCATAGCTTATTTCCTCGAACCGCTTGTCTTTGTAATTCCTTGCTGGCCCATGTTTTACAGACTGTACCAAAATGCAGAAACTTAAATGTAATGTAAACAAACCGTTTGGTGACTAACTCCCTACTTAGGTTTCTTCCCTATACATCTAGCTCCTACTACAGTAGCCACTTCCGTACCAGTGATAATATGACTTGTTTGGGGTGAACAGTAGTATAAAAGGAACTAGCACAAACATATCTCTCTATATAGAACTACATGGGTGTGTGATGTTTCGCTTTCCCTATAGAAAGAAAGGTTAGAAAATCTAAGTAAAATTGAAAAAGATATTCTTATGTAAGATTTATCGTGGAATACAATGGAACTTTTCTCGAATTTCAAAGTGCACATCTAAGGGGACAATAAAGGCATAACCCCTTTTAAGCTTAAAATATATACTACTTTTATGAAATTTAAATCCTGTGTATAAAATATTCTGGGGAAGATAATGAAACTTTCTAAGTTCGGAACGAACTTTATTTGAAAATTCAAATATATTCTATTTTTATGAAATTTATATCATACCTATAAAATTCACCGAAGAAGACAATGGAAGTGACCCCTCAATATTTACGTTACTAACTATGTGCCGAATATCTACATCTCCCACCTCTAAGTGACCCATGTGAATAGAACCCTCTTAAAACTTTAAATACATTTATCCGATTTTTCTTATGAGTTTTACTTAAGTCGATTAAACAAGTGTCTGAATTGTTTAGCTGACAAAGTATGAGATTGAAAACATCTCGTGTGTGGTCTCGATTCTACACCTGATTAAAAAACATAAAATTAGATGAAATCACACAATAAATTGACTATTAGTGAGAAGAATGTTCTACTAACCAAATGGACTAACAACACACATACTTAACTCACTGATAGTCACTTCACTATATTAGTCTAAAAAAAACTCCCCCACAGCACGCACCCCACAACAAGACCTTTCCAATTATTATCAAATAAAGTATTTTATATAATATAACACCCCTTCCCTCAGATATATTATACTTATATCCACATCTCCCTACCAACCCAAATACAACCTACACTCGCATCCTCACAATTCCTACCTAGCACAAATAACATAAGTTATTAAATACCTCATCACATTCATTAAAAAATATTTAAAAACATTTAAATATATTAAATAATGTGTTACTAGTTAAATACGTAGAAATATATTTATCGAATACTCTTAAATAAAAGGAAAACGTATATGACCAAGATGTAAACCTTACCGATTCCCACAGCCCCCACCCGATAGGCTCATGAACGTTATTAAATATAAGCAAACAGAGTTAATTATATACATACAGGTATCCCACACAAGCCAATACAAGCACTGCACATGATGATAGCAAGCTTATATTGACCCATCCACTTATTTTGATATCCCGTAGGAAAATAGTTTACTTATAAAGATAACCGCTCAATTAGCACCAAGCACCCACATAGCTAGAAAAACTAAAATTATAGAAATTGTTTGGCACTAAAAGTAATATAAATATCTCCTTTGTGAACTTATGGAGATAGAGAGAAAGAAAAGAAGTTTTTTTGGTGTGGTTGTATCCAGGCGAGTTCTTGCTGTGGATGTATACAATGTAATAACAGGAATACACACCGACCTCGAATCCAACCCACTCACTGACAAATGAACTACAACACGCATTATCACTCCTAAATATGAAAGTATCATTGAAAAAGATAAACATAAGCATCCATTATCAACAATTAATTAGTTCTAAATAAGACTTAGTTACGATTAAGACACATATAAACATACAGTCCGTACCTACTGACTCGGAACCTTTCCCAAAGTGGCGTTTAAATGAACTAACCGGAAGACGTTACGGTGATCTTTAAACTCCATTCTTGAATTTGTTTTTATTTCGTGAGTCGCTGATAATTTGAATTGGGGTTTAACGACAATAACAAAAATAAAAGGTCGGTCTATCTCAATGAAACCGTCTCTGAAGTATGTAACGTATAAGTTTTAAATAAATCATGCATATTGTGGCAGCCATCATGCAGGTCCAGAAGGAAAAAGAGTGAGGGTTGCACCGTGCATTGTCTATCTGGGATTGAACCAAATAGAAACGTGTGCTTTTTGTCACGCCACGAGACTTCACATATGCCAAATGATAAAATGGAGACCGAAATTACCACGAGATGGGTTAGACCCCCCAAAATAATTATTAATATTGATCAATTTATTGAAAAATCCAAAAAGTGTGCTCACTTGGTGACAAATGACGACCTTCTCGTGGATGTACCTAAACTGGAAGAAATTAAAAAAAGAAGTCTTTGACAAAAAAATCAAGAAAACAATCAGAGCGACGGCGGATTTAATCTGCAAATTATTGGTAACAGCCGGATTTAAACCCCAAAGAATTATTCGCACTAAAGGTTATAACACCTGGAACACCTTATTTACCAATGAGGAGACTTGTCAAAAATTATCCCAGACCGAAATAATAACTCAAGATTACATATTAAGAACCGAATATATGGGGAAACGAAGAACAGCTGTAACCATCTTCAACGTGCCATTCCACGTGGATGGGGAACATATTGGAGCGTTTTTACTACAATTTGGACAAATTACATCAGTTAATTGGGACGAGTATGCCGGGGTTTGGAATTTCGAAATTTACTTCAATAAGTCCGGATTTGACACCATGCCCCATTTTATTAATATAGACGAAGACAAGCTTCCGATAATTGTGGCAGGTAGAAAGCCGGTTTGTTGGACTTGCAAAGAGGTAGGGCACCTCACTGTCCCCTAAGAAAACCAACAAAACCAACAGTAATAAAAACTAGAGTGGGCCAACATCTAGGGGTTCCTCTGACCCAAATATTGGGGTGGCCGTTAAATTCACCCCCACCCTGTTTTACCGGATCTTTCCAAACTCGACGAAAGAGAGGAAAATTAATGTATCTTAGTGACCGAAAAAAAACGCCTGGTCGTGAATCCTTGGATAAGATGAGAGAGGAAGCCATGCTATCCAAGGATCCGGGCAGGGATAAATATATTGAGGTTAAAGAACTAAAAAACAAGCTAGACCAAGAAAAAACCCTTTGAACCCACAGTCTCCCACCAAAACTCCCGCTCCGAAGGCGGGTCCAAGTGACCATCCCTCCCCTAAAGAACCAACAAAGAACCCCATTAGCTCTCCCTCTCAAGCAAAACATCGCCCGACCCCAAATAAAATACTTCCTCCAGTTACTGGCCCCTTAAAGGACAGGGCATATAAACTTATTCCACTAAGCCCTGTTAAAAAAGCTACGGCATCTCCCAAACCTTCCCCGTTTGTCTCGCCACAGTACACACCTAAAAAGACTCCCCCTGCATCCCCTATGAAAACTTATTCTCCTGCCTCACCCTCAGCTCAAAGTGGTAGTACCCCTCACCACACGTCAATGGAAGATATGCCACCTCCACCAACCCCTACTCCTAAAAAAAGACCGAGGAGCCCATCCCTTGACAAAAGTAGCAAAAAGGCGGCGCTCTTACATGGTACTGAACTATGCATGACAACTGAAGTTAAGAAAAGCGCCGCCAAAAATCATAGAATGCCCGAGATGAAAAAGCTACTAGATTTCAAAGAAGTAGGTGGCAAATCTATCGAGGATCCCCGAAATTTCCAAAACTCGGTAAAAGTGCTCACAGTCATCCGGAAAAAGTCGGAGGCCAAGGCACTTTGATGGGGATGCAAGAGTATTTTGCGTATTCCTCGATAGGCTCGCTCTCATCGATACATTCCGGAATGAGAAGCCCCTTGATAGAGTATGGACTTGGACAGCTAGGCGCGGCTCCGGTTCGGGACAGCTCTCGAGTTATCTCGACCGGTTCTTAATTAGGAGAGTCGACGTAGAATTATTACAATGTCCAAGTTTTTATAACATAGTTTATTAGAATCACAGACTCGTTCAGGTTCGAGCCTAAATTAGCGGGTTACTGGAAGCTCAACACTTCGTTGTTCAAGGTGAAGGGCTTCCAGGAACAATTAGAACTAACCCTACAGCGGGAATTGACGGGGCTATCATTGGGAATAGGAGGTGGAATAGTCTTAAGGAATTAATGAGGTCCTTTACTGTCGATTTTAGCAGACGACTCAATCTAACAACTAGGGCAGTTACAGTGACACTAGAATCTAGATTAGATCGGGTGGTGGAGGTGAGGTATAGCATTAAAGTTTCTATAATTAAGGCAAAGCTGGCGTCCTTGACTACTCAAGAACACCAAGCATTAGTAATTAGGGCTAGGTTAAAAAGATTGCTCATGGAAACATCAAATATGGCCGCTGAACTGCGTTCAGAAGAACGTAAACAAGCTACCGATCAACATATCGCCCGTGTCTCATTGACGCATGGGGGCCTCGTGACTACAAACGAAGGTATTCTGGAGGCGTTTCTTTCTCATTTCCAGGATCTCTTTACCAGGGAGCCCGGTTTGTTATTAGCACAATTCGACCCCTATTTAGCCGACTTTTCTCGTCTCGAGGCGAACGAAGCGGCTACGTGCGAAGGTTGTATAACAGAGGATGAAGTTCGGGAAGCCTTAAAGGGGGTTGGCCTTAACAAGTCCCCCGGAATCGATGGTTTGCCCTACGAGGTGTATTTGAGGTTGTCGCTCTTTTTTGTTCCCTTACTGACTGCTTTATTTAACTCGTGGTTTAGGAATGGGCCTATCCCCAAGCGCTTGACCATGGGTATTGTGAAGTTGTTGCGTAAAAGCAAAACTGGTGGGGATGGGTTATATAATGTTCGGCCCTTAACGATGCTAAATACAGAGTTACATATTTTGGCCAAGATTATAGCCAATCGACTGCAGCTTGTCTTGGCTCGTCTTATAAGCCCGGAACAGACTTGTAAAGGGCAGGACAATTCAGGATAATTTGCACTCGATACGCTTGATCTTAGATAAAGTCGACACTGAAGCCGCGCTGATAAATTTAGATCAGTCCAAAGCATTCGATAGGGTGGACCATCGTAATTTGGAGGCTGTTTTGTCTGTGGCCGGTTTTGGCCCGCAATTTCGCTCCTGGATTCGTCTCTTGTATGCGAACCCCGTGGTACTGGTAGAGATGAATAGTATGAGGTCTAGGTCCTTCACTTTATCCAGATCTCTTCGTCAGGGATGGCCACTATCACCGATGCTATATGTGCTTGTGTTGGAGCCCTTCCTTCACAGGCTAAGGGTGACTCCGGCCCTTGAAGGGATTACTCTGACTGGTGGTTCTACCAGATTGAAGTACTCCGCCTTTGCCGACGATTTGAATGTGCTTGTAACGAGCAATGCCGAGATAAGCGTCGTCGACAGAGAAGTCAGACTGTATGAAACGCTAACAGGAGCCAAAACTGCGAGAAGTCTATTGGCTTGCGTATCGGCGCCTGGAAAAGTGTTCCTTTGCAGGGGCCCTTCAGCTGGACAGACGGGTCTGGCAAGCTACTTGGCGTCTGGTTCGGTCCTGATCTTCAGCTGGAGAAAAATTGGTCGGAAGTATTGAAAGCGATTCGGGGCGCAGCTAGTTTGTGGACTCGTAGAAATCTTTCGTTAAATGGGAGATCGGAAGTGTGTTGCTCGCACATCTACCTGATCATCCTATATCGTCTATCGATACTCCCACTCCCGTCGGATACGCTGCTGGAAATGCAGCGGGTTCTTTTCAAGTTCTTATGGCTTGGTAAGGCCCCTCTGTTCCGTCGCGAGATTTGTTATCTCCATCCTTCTGAAGGCGGTCTAGGTATGCGATGTATAGAAATCCGTCAGCACACCTTGAGACTATTCTACCTAGATTGAATGAGGTAACAAATTGACGGAAGCGGTGTCTTCTAGATGGAAGACACCAAGAAAACATTACCTGCTTTTAAAAGTGTGCACTTGGACGAGGGGAAGACACACAGGTTGCCCCTAGGTGAGTGTTCATTTATTCGCGAATGTAGACGCGCTTTGAAGTTTTTCTCAAGGGTGAAAGAAAGCCTCTCTGACACCCTGCTGTTGTCCCGAGAGGCAATATATCGGGTCATGGTGAGGGGAACCTTTCGAGATGTTAGGATTGAGGGGCTCGGTTTTTTGAGGGGGAACTACGCTCAATCTGGCCATGGGCGCCTGGGTTAAGGTGCTTTGATAATGACGAGGCATCATTGATCTGGCTGATGATAAGAAATGCCCTCTGGGTTCATTCAGCTCGCTTGGCAAATTCGCCGACTTGTCTTAGGTGCGGGGACGGGGATGAGACCTTGGTTCACGCCTTCGTTACTTGCCGTATAGTCGTGCCGCTGATTAGGCTTGTTTCTGGATTCATAGTTCGCATTCCTGACGTATCTTCTTTCAACCTGGAACCTATTAATGTATGTAGCAACTGGGCTCCGACAAATGATAGGATGAAACGATTTTTATTTTTAAGCTTATTAGCAGTCATGAGAGATACGATATGGAAGACTCGAATGCAGACAGACTACGGAGCTGAGACCTACGCTTCTCTCGACCTTATTTCAATTTAAAAATATTACCTGAAAGCTCGCATTAGGGTTGAGAGAGTGAGACTCTCTTCGGCAGATTTTGGTGAAAGGTGGGTGCGATGTGCACGACTGTGTAGAGTGACTGGTGCTAGTATAGAGTGGTATTTAGACGTACCTTAGGTAGAGGACTTTGGGTTGCATAACCGAACATTGACTTTTGTAAGATAAGTTTAGACTAGGACAGTTTTTTAGTTATTATAAGTTTAATAACTTAGCTAGAGTGTGAATGATTTCATGATGCCTTTTTTTTCTCAGCCCGTCCCCACCTAGGTGACAGAGCACTAGATTTGTCAGGATGCAGGTCATCCTTCGGAATTTTCGAAGGCGGTGTTGTTAATAAAGCGTTGGGGCCCCTGCATCAAACCTTTTTTCAAGTTTTTCGTTTCGATTGGCAAATCTCCGCATCTGCCACAGCTTAGTCTTTTACTAACTTTTTTTTCATTGTATATATTCTCATTTATTGTTTTTGTACATAGTTTTTTATTATTACCCACACCCCCCGTTGCATATTTGTAAATATGGGTTTTAAGTAGATTATTCATGGAGTGATTTCTTTTAGTGATTGGAGAAGGATGTACAGTATAAATGTGGTATTTTGGTGAATGATGGTCCTGCATGGAACAAGCTAGGTTAAAAAGTTAGAATCAGACCGATCGCTTTCCCCTTCCACTTTCTTTGGCCTTGTGCCGCATTTTGTATGATTTTTAATTTTATAAATAAATATTAAGAGCGAGAAAGGTTGGCGTTGTGACTACGTCGAGTACAAAGAGAAAAAAAAAAGAAAGAAGAAAAAGAAAAGAAAAAAGAAATCAAATTCTGGACGAAAACTTTGATTGTCAACGTCGCGTCGTTCTCGTGCGTGTTTGGACTGTTGGTAGTAAAAAGACAAAGAATAAAGACAATTCGGCGTCCCGCTTGAACTCAGTCTTTATTTTATTAACTCTCTGTTACACACACACACACACACACACACATATATATATTAATTAAAACGCATATTTGCACGTGCGATACGCTGTCGTCATAAGACGCTAACCAGGGGTGCTGACAAGTCCTGTGGCTAGAACAGCACTGCCACGTCTGGCGCCAGCAGCCTCTTTTACCACCGGGCATAGTATTAAAATAAACAATATAAGTTCATTTTTTCGGTTTAATAATATATCAAGAGGAGCTTATTTACACGCAACTTGAATAGATACCTTACTACAACGAAAAGTTGACGAATTGCGAGGTTTACGTAATTCCTCTATCAGAGGCCGTAAATTGAATGATGGGTGTTATCCTGATAAATAATCTCATTATTTGATTTATATTCTCCGATAAGGGAATTAAATTGTTCGCACGAGTGCGCCCTACGGAAACGAAAACCTTGCAATGCTGAAAATCTAGTGATGCAATTCACGCATCGTAGCAAAAAGAAAAGTCATTTTTCTATAAATTACTGTTACAGGTGATATATTTTCCCTCTTCTCTAAATTGACACCGCGGAGGTGGCCATTTTCTGACTGCTGTACTCTTGATAGCACTCTTTCGTGCCTTTGCAGAGTAGAAATCGGTCTTCGCAACCTAATGGGGTGTGATCTCTTGTCCACACTGAAACCTCTTTCACAAACAACAGATGTTGTTAGCATATTTCTACTCTATTGCTATGTTCATGGTAGGTGAGACGGGAAATTGCCAGCCGAGTAGAGATCACAGAGGTTATCAGTGATGAACGCCATCTCTTTCATGGACGTGAACCACCGGACTAACGACTGAAGTCAAGGAGAAGCTTCCTCAGCCATGTCGAACCCCTAACTGCATCTCAGGAAGAGACCAGACTACAGCTGCCCCCCTCATAACGACATGGGAATCCCTGTTTCCGAGGAACTCCTTCCCGGTTCAGAGGTACTCTGTCTCCAGTGGTGAACACTAAACCGTCTGAGAACAGGAATGGGGCGATAAAAAGTTGCTATGAGTAGATAAGCGACGTGGACCATTTGGGAATGCTAGGCGCTTCTTGTCATTTTCCCATGATCATGATATACATGCGGCTGGAGACCGCTTGTGAATTTGAGATTCCCTGTGAACTTTGTCTTTTAGGGCTAATACCGCACCTGGAGCGTGTATTCCACTAGTTCTTAATAAAATTGCAGTTTATTTTAATACTACACCTTTAACTTGTTGTGTTACGTATTTCCAGATTTGGCTCAAAATTGAGTAAGTATATAAGAAAAATGTCAAGCGTTTTCATTTAGAAACATGTAATCCAATTATGAATTCTTAATCAATATACCCTGAACATGTAATTTAATAAAAGCGATCAGCATGTTGCTGTGAAGTTAAATATATTAATTTCCTAAAGTTTCGAAAAATTTCCTTAACTTTCATCACCAGTTGTCTCCAAATATATGTATACATCTGCTAATCAATACGACTATTGACGGATGCGATGCATAACGGAGTGGTCAAGAAGACGTCGCCAGCACTGGGGTATCGGTTACCCTTTTAGAATCTACATTTAGCTTCTAACAAATTAGTGAAAAAGAATTTTTAAAGAATGTGCTCCGATAAACTAGCCGTACTTGTGCCCCAACTCAATGTTAATACCCGTGACCCTCAGCAAAATGATACCCCTTTACTGTAGATGCCCCCAGATGCCGCCAATAGCTCTTTATTCAAATTGCTTGCTTTTGCCATTCTGTCTCTGATCCCTGTTTCCACTACTTTAATAACATTCATAAATTTAAATGTAATGGGAACAAATATCTTATCTCACTGCACAACACCCACTTAGGATTCCCCTATAAATCTGGCCCCTAATTCACAGCATCCACTTACGTCTCAGTGAGAGTTTGGTTTGTTTAGGGTTAATCGAAGTAATGAAATAACACGGGCATGTTAACGCATTTTGAGTTATTTATCGACGAAACACACGTATAGTAGCTATAAGAAGACTATGCAATGTATACGATACATTGAACTCATGGTATTTCAATGTGAGTAAATAATGCAAATCTGATTGCACATAGTCCGTGTTAGTATCCATTATCGCACCTGTGCACTGATAGATCAACGAATAGTAATTTAAAACTTGGTATCATGATTAGTCTCAGTAGAGTTACTATTTGCCTCCCATAAAATATTTCGACTTTTTAAAAAAATCTTGGCGGCATATTTTCTTTTAAATTTTGCTATCACTTTTTTTACTAAATTCTTCTTTACCCCATTATTCTGAAATATTTTTCTTTCTCTCATTTTCAGTTTTTATCAATTCTGTTCCATTCTTATATTTTCTTTTCATATTATATTTAATTTCTATCTTTTTTGACATATTTCATATTATCACTCTAAAATTATTTTTCTGAATTTTTGTGTTTTTGTTATTTCATAAGTTTTTTAAAATTCTTCTTCAAATTAGTTTTTACATGTCAACTGATGCAAGAGAAAAGCTATGTTAATATATTTGTTATTACATATATGTTTTACGAAGACATGTCTGACTATTATAGATTGATACATAAAAACCAAAGGCATTTAGAATTGAGCCCCCTCATGAGGTTACACACTATTCTGCCTATGAACAAATGTTCTAAAAATGAAAATAGGTAATATAATGGAATAACGACTCATAAATCCAATAACACTGCTACCTGCCCAAAGTCAATATTTCTGACCCAGAGCCAATACTAATGACTTCATTGATCTAAACGAATGGTCCTCGAAAAGTAGATACTTTAACTTAATTGATTTTACTGTTTGGAGTCTACTATAACATCATCTTCAATTACAGAGGAAAGAGGATCAAATCATCAACTCCTTAAAAACTATGTTGACTGACATTTTGAACAATATCGCACTTGAAGTTATCGAACTGAAAGTTAGCTATGTAGTTGAACAGCTAATCACGAAAAGCCATTGACTTACTGATGTAAAATGTGTGAATTCCTGCTGTTTTGTTTATGTTTATGATTATATTTCCGTGCCTCTTCACGAGAGCAGAGTTAGACACAAGGTCGTGTTTTAATGTGGGGACATTCAGCTCACCAAAAAAGGGGCACTCTGAATCGGAACAAAAATAAGAAAAGATGCATCGGTCTAGAAAAACTACTCTTTCACTAATGGAGGCCAAACACACGATTTAAAAGCTTTTATTATCAACGACTGTTTTTTTTTACATTTCCAACACTTTCAGCTGAATGTGTGAATTAATTGTACTAAATGTCTTGTTGTCTGGGTTACCTTGTATCATCACCATTATTAGACAACGGTCTTTATGAACTCTTTGATATAATTTGAATCAAACTCAATGGTCTTGGAACCTTAGAGAGCGTACTTTGCGCAGAATGTTAGCCGTTTTGTGCTATACGGAGTTTTGTAACGGTGTGATTCCGTGTAACATTCCAATTACTGTTAAGTAATTATTAAAATTCTTAGGTAATTAGGCAACAGTTACGATAACAACGAGTATCACTTTTATATGTATTTATGCAGACTAGAACCCAAGCTAAATTCGACTAGGCGTCGGTAGTTTCAGGATGTTCACATAGACGACCGGGAAAAGCCGAAGGAAAAGTCGGTTGCCTTTATACAAAAAATCCCAAACGAGACTGAATGTACAACGAGGCTGGATGCTATTTTTATACGTTAATTTTTTTTTAAAGAAAAATAACCTTGTAACAAGTATTAAAACGGTGTTAGTGTTAGGGTTAGAAGTACTTATCTAGATGAGGACCCATGCTAAAATGTACTTGATGTCGGTTAGTGTTAGGGTTAGCTTGGGTCGTAATCTGGTACGAATTTAAATCAATTGTTCGGTAGACGTAATTACTTGTGCTAACTCATTAACATTCATTATCGCTTTGATCAATTTATATTTCCAATTAGTGAATTTCGCGATTCAATCAATGCTTATTTTCTCGCATTCTGATTATATAAGCGCTTCAGCATTTTCCGGCCGTGTATGTAAACATCCGGAAACTACCAATGCTAAGTCGATTTTAGCTTTGCTCGTAATCTGAATAAGTACCCTTTTATCTTTATCCAATAATATTTATTCTTCTACTCGAACTTAAGAATAATTGCGAATCTTATCGGACTCAATAAACTCTTCATTCTGGTAAAAAAAGAATCGCTGTATGAATAACGATATAGTGTATCACAGTTACCAATGCTTGTTTGAATGTACATGTTCAAATCACACATAATTTTTCATTATTATTTCATATATTAAAGCTTTTAAACAAGGGTTTATCAGTGATAAACCATGTTTCTCGGATTCTAAGTGGCAACAATCTTTTCAAATTTTCATGGACTTAATTCTCCTTCAACCGCTATTGTCTTACACTCTGCGTTTTCACAAAGACATTTTCTATTTATTCGACCACTGCAGATAGATTTCTCTGGAATTTGAGTGACAATAAGCCTCCTCAAAATTATAGAAATCTCCAATCCCTTCAAGTTGACGGCTGGATGCTACTATTTCTCCTCGCTCTTCGCATCGTCTCTGACGCTTCAAGACTAACTTCTCAGATCTTTCACAGACACCATAATAATAGTAATAGCACATACTGTTGCGTAGCCCCCTTGCTTGAGCCGCGGCTTTTCTCGTTTTGTATACTCGTCCCGGAACGGGCCGAGGCAGTTCTCGTTTAAAGACTCGTCATTTTTTTACACCAAAAATCATATAGTTTGCATACCTTTAAATGTCTCGTACCCTCTCTTCTTTCCTCGTCGCGTGGAGGGGCGTGTCGTCTAGTGGTTGAATTCTTTTTTTCTTTCTGCCGAAAATCGCCG
>OY744529.1:50730646-50865646 GCA_963556195.1 Sepiola atlantica
ATTCCAATCTTGTGGTGTTTTAAAGCGTCCAATTTAGACGATTACATTTTTGAAAATGAAAAAAAAATGTGTATGTGTATGTGTATATGTATGGGTATGTTTATGGATATCTGGTATGGTATGTATGTATTTATATGTATATTTATATATATGTATATGTATGCGCACATGTATGTACATGTGGTGTATGTATCTATATATTATTGTATGCATGTGTATGTGTATATGTATGTAGTTATATGTAGGTATGTATGTATGTTTATATACATATATTATGCATATGTATGTGTGTGTAAGTAGTTGTATATACGTATGTATGTATATGTGCATATATATGCATATATGTGCATGTATGGGTATATGTGTAGGTATGGGATAATAGATATATTGTGCATGTGTGTGTTGTGTGCATAGATATGTAATGACTATATATTTCTTATGTATATATGTTTTATGGCTGATGTATGTATATATATATATATATATAGGTGTATGTATTTTTGTGGCTGATGTGTATATGGTTATTTGTATGTATGTACATGTATGTACCTGCCACTATGTCAACGGAACACCCCCTCTCTCTCGCTCCTTCTCTTTCTCTCTCTCCTTCTCTCTCTCTCTCTTCTTTTTCTATTATTCTTGTTTCTCCTTACTCTCTCGCTCTGGACATAACTCTCTTTCTTTTGTAAGTTTCTTTTTCATTTTCTTCGGGTCCTTTACTTGACTCTACACACAATTTTACCTCCTCCCCTCTTTCTCTCTCTCTCCTTATTTTCATCCTATCTATCTATCTTTTTCATTCACTCTCTTTATTTCACTGTCTCCTTCTTGGTCATTTCTTCCTTTGTCACCCTCTCTTTCAATCTCTTTTTTCCTCTTTCTCTGTTTATCGTTCTCTTCCTATCTCTCTCTTTATCGTTCTCTTTCTTTCCCTCTCCCATTCATGTTCTCTCTCGCTCTCTGGTCTCCTTCCCCCTCTGTTTTACACCCCCTCTCTCTCTCTTTCTCGTTCCCCCTCTTTCTCTTTCTTGTTCCCCCTCTCTCTTTCTCGTTCCTTTTTTTTCTCTTTCTCATTCTTTTTTCACTTTCTCATTCTCTCTTTCTCTCGGTTTCTCTCTTTCTTGCTCTCTCTCTTTCTCATTCTCTCTCTTTCTTGTTCTCTTCCTCGTACTCTCTCTCTCTTATCATTTTTCTTTTTCTCTTTATCTCTCACTAGATCTCTCTCTACCCCTATCTCCTCCTGTGTGTATATACAGCGGATTCCACGATGGAATCTCATACATCCCAAACCAGAATATTCCACAGAACAACAACCGCAAAAGGAGGAGATCGATTATCTGGTTTTCGCCACCCTTCTCCAGCAGAACAAAATCAAGAGTAGGTCATATTTTTCTCTCATTATTAAACAAACATTTCCCTCCAACAAACAGTTTACATAAGTTTTTCAATAAAAACACCATCAAGGTCAGCTACTCAACCATGCGGCCTATAAGGAGTTACATCACCAAAGAACAAAGCACGGCAGTCGACACCGGATGCTCATGCCAAAATAAAAATTCTTGCCCCCTCGAGGGAAATTGTAAAGTTGACTCAGTTGTATACAAAGCTGCGGTTACGAGTCAAACTGATAACAGTACAGATGTATACTACGGCATGACACAAGGTTCCTTTAAACAAAGGTATTATTCACACCTATATTCCTTTAGATACAAAGATCGCGCAAACACATCTTTGGCTAAACGAATTTGGGAACTAAAAGAAGAAGGAACTCCCTTTTCTATAAATTGGAAAATCATAGAGAGAAAACCCATTTATTCACCTATATCTAATGTTTGCCATTTGTGTAATGCTGAGAAGTTCCATATTTTTAAGGCCATCATGAACCCAAACACCAGATGTTTAAATGTACGCGATGAGGTTTTTAAGGGCTGTATACATCGTAAACAAGCACTCCTTATCTATTGGATGGATCGAGTGACTTAAGCCTTCTTAGAACCCTACATACATTTTTCAGACACTTACACACTTCCACTGCAGACTTCTCGTTCTACGAACCTGATCACAACCCTTTTTCCTTTCTCCATTTTTTCCCTCTTTCTTATTTAAATTTTTAATTTTTTATATTTTTTTATATTTTTACATTTTTTTAATATAATAATTTTTTTTATATCTTTATACTTTTTTATATATTATTATTTTTTTTATATATTATTTTTTTATATATTATTTTTATTTATTATTATTTTTTTATATATTATTTTTTATATATTATATTTTTTTATATATTATTATTATTTTTATATATTTTTTAATATTTTTAAATTTTTAATTTTTAAATTTTATTTCTCAAATCTTTATTTATTTATTTATTTATTATTTATATATGAATTTTATATATTGATTTTTATTTATATATTGATCTTTTAATTTTTTATTTATATTTATATATTGATAATTTTTTATTTACACATGCATGTGTTTGTGTGTGTGTGAGTGTGTATATAATGTATATATATATATATATATATATATATATATATATATATATATATATATATATATGTATATGTATGCATATGCATATAAGTATGTGAGTGTGTGCGTATGCATGTGTGTAAGTGTACATGTGTATGTGTATATTTATTTATTTATTTATTATTTTTTTTTATTTATATATTTTTTTTTATTTATATATTTATTTATTTATATATATATTGATTGATTATTTATGGTTATATATTTACTTTTTATATATATTTATATATTGATTTTTTATTTATGTATATGTATATATATTTTTTTATCTATATATATATTTTTTTTATCTATATATATACATTTTTTTATCTATATATGAATTTTGAATTCTTATTTACATATGAATTTTTTTATATATTGATTTTTTTATATATTGATTTTTTATTTATATTTTGATTTTTGAATTTTTATATGATTTTTTTATATGATTTTTATTTATTTATATATTGATTTATTTATATTTCGATTTTTATATTTACATTTATTTTTATTTTTATTTATTTATTATTTTTATATATATTATATATTTATATTTATATATTTTTTTATTTATATTTTTATATCTTTATATTTTTATATATTTATATTTTTATTTATATTTTTATTTACATTTTGACTTTTGATTCTTTATTTACATATTATGATTATATTTATATATTGAATTTTTCATTTATATATTGATTTTTTTATTTTTTTATATTTTTTTATATTTTCTCTATATAGAGATTTTTGATTTTTTTATTTATATATTGATTTTTTATTTATATATATTTTATTATTTATATATATTTTATTATTTATATAGAATTTTTATTTATATTTGTTATCTATATATTGATTTATTTATATATTGATTTTTCATTTATATATTGATATTTTAATTATATATTGATTGATTTTTTATGTATATATTGATTTTTTATTTATGTATTTATATATTTATCTATATTTATATTTTTTATTTATATATTTGTCTATATTTATGTTTTTACTTTGAATTGAGAATTATTAATTGAAATGATCGTAATTCATAAAAACATATATATACATTTTATATAATGATAAATAGTTACCTCCCCTTTTTTTAGATTATTTAATTAATTAGAGTTGCGTACCTTAATTAATTATTTTTCTACATATATATATATGAAAATAATATATATAAATATAAAAGTAATATTTTATTATTATAAATTTAATTTTTTTACTTTTCCACTCCTTTCTTTCTTTCTTTCTTTCTTTCTTGCTTTACTTCTAAATATAGAATCTTTTAACGGCTTTTCTGTCCAAAGCGTTTCTCGTCGGCTCTCCATTTCAAAATTCGGTGTACACAGCGTTTCATAACAGTTGAATGTTTTTTGAAGAAATTCCATCATTTACTATTTCAGACTATGCTGAAGACGACGTGAATCGGGAATTCAACCCGTTTCTTGTCAGAAACCACTGGTCCATGTCTGATTAAAATCTGTATTTAAAAATAAAAATATTACGCTCTTAATTTAATTTAATTGAGCACTCTACTGGTATTTCCCTTTTATTCTTTATTGAGTATATCTTTATTGAGTATTCCTTTATACTTTATATATATATATATATATATATGTGTGTGTGTGTGTGTATATATATATATATATATAATCTGATATTTATTTTAATAGGTGATTTGGGATATTGCTTACAACGTTGCCAGTTAATTTCTTAGATTTTATTATGGTCATATAATCAGAAAATTTACTTAAAATAATATAGTTTTAAGAGTTTTTCTGCATATGACACGTTAGAAACACGTGAATTAAATCGCCTTATTTGTGGATATATATATGTATGTGTGTATATATCGGTGCATATGTATGTTTATATGGATATGTGTGTATATGTGTGTATATATGTATGTGTGTGTGCGTGTATATATATATATATATATATATGTATATGTCTGTATGTATATGTATATATATATGTATATATATGTATATATATGGATATATATGTGTGTCAGTGTGTATGTATGTATGCACATATGGTGTGTACGTGTTTATGCATGCCTGTGTATGGTATTAGCGTGATGTTGTCTCTGACCTTGGATGTCTGTGTCTATTTTCAAATCTTTTTTCAGGTTCTTCCCACCTCCAATATACCTTAGTCGCCAGACTGTAAGTGTCATTTTCCAAATAGCAGTGGGGGGGGGGTGAGTACTGGTGATTTTTGACACGACATGATTTCTTGAGAAACATTAACCTCCCCTCCTACATGCCCACTTTTACAATTTCTACTTATATATATGGCCTCCTCTTCCCTCTTTGTAATAAATTACATAAATTATGTAATTCCCCTCTCACTACATGATTATAGATTAAATATGCTTCAAATTTCACCCTCTCTCTAAATATGTATTAAATAGTTTGTTACTCCTTCTCTCTCCAATTATATTTGAATTGTCGACTGTGAATTTCCCGTTTTTTTCATTTTCACAAATGTAATTGTCTAAATTGGACGCTTGAAAACACCACAAGGTTGAAATAAATTATTGCATCGATGATTATGTAATTTCGTGTTACTATATTTTATTTTATACATATATATATATATATATATATATATATATATATATATATTATAATATAAAATGAAGTAATAAAATAAGGTGTCAATCAAATTTTATTAGAATTCAAAGTTCATGCAAAGCATCCTTAAGTCCTTAGCTCATGAGTTTTCAAAGATAATTCTTCTCTTCAGAGGACCATTACCGCAGTTATACTACTACAGGCAATAAAACTACGCTTTGAAAATATATAAAATTATATACACAAATATATAAAAATACATAACATCAAACATATCAATCCAAAAACATACTTTTGTTGAATCCATACAGTCCATCCAGGTCATACAAGTTGAGAAGCATAATCAGGAAGGACATTACTCCAAGATACAAACAGCAGTCCAAATATGTGAAATTGAAGGGGCCGGCAAGGTTATCCAGTCGCGAAATGTGTCCATATTCAATGTTAATGATAAATAAATCAATCAAAATAATACAAAAAGTCCAATCAAAGTTCCGAGATCCCAACATGTGCAACTCTAATCAAATCCAAATTCGTTGTTTAATTAGAAAACCAGCTAAATCCGAATTGAGCAAAACAATATATATATTTTTCGCTCTTCTGGCTAGATGTGATGGGAGTCCGTCTTGTTTTGCTCAATTCGGATTTAGCTGGTTTTCTAATTAAACAACGAATTTGGATTTGATTAGAGTTGCACATGTTGGGATCTCGGAACTTTGATTGGACTTTTTGTATTATTTGGATTGATTTATTTATCATTAACATTGAATATGGACACATTTCGCGACTGGATAACCTTGCCGGCCCCTTCAATTTCACATATTTGGACTGCTGTTTGTATCTTGGAGTAATGTCCTTCCTGATTATGCTTCTCAACTTGTATGACCTGGATGGACTGTATGGATTCAACAAAAGTATGTTTTTGGATTGATATGTTTGATGTTATGTATTTTTATATATTTGTGTATATAATTTTATATATTTTCAAAGCGTAATTTTATTGCCTGTAGTAGTATAACTGCGGTAATGGTCCTCTGAAGAGAAGAATTATCTTTGAAAACTCATGAGCTAAGGACTTAAGGATGCTTTGCATGAACTTTGAATTCTAATAAAATTTGATTGACAACTTATTTTATTACTTCATTTTATATTATAATATTAATGCTCTATCCAGTATATTGAGCTTCAGTTTTTTTATCCGGATGTTTCACTAATTATAAGATATTAGTTGACGCTTATATCTTTTGTTGGATTGCTTCATATATATATATATATATATATATATTAGCATACAAACGTATACCCATTTAGACATATAAATATATATGAACATATACATATGTCAATTACCACGTAAAATCGCACGCAATGTATGGAGAGCTAAAATAAAAAGGGAAAAATAAATATATTATTTTTTGCTACTATTTCTACATTTATTGTAATATCTCACCCACAAACAGAATTTGAACCAAATTTGTTTTAACCATACCGCTAACCTAAGTTTTAGGTTTAGTGATTCTATCATTTCAATTTTAATATTTCGAGCGGTTCTCCGTTTTTTATCAAAATAACTATGAACAATGAATGAAATTGAAACCGTTGAGAAAACTGGAATTTTGAACTTTGTGCGAAATTTCTCTACCGATTCGCAAATAATAAAAATACACTGTTTAAAAAATGAACTTGTGCGAGTTCAACTCGTCGTGAATTACCGTTAAGAGCAACTGATTCCTTGAGTTAACTAAGTTTTACTTCAAAACAAAAAAGATTCTTTCAGTCTGTGAAATATTTTGTATGTGTTCAGTTTTTATAATCGATTTAGTTTTTTGTTTAGTGTGCATATATGACCAGGAATTTCGTTTCTTTATAGAGTGTGTGGCCTGTTTAGTTAAACTGTTTGGATAATTTGTAGTCTAGTGTGTTTCGTCTAATAGCTAGTTTGTGGTTATTAAATGCAAATTTAAACGGTAATTTTGTATCGCCTATGTATCGACTATTCGGACATTTGTACAACAAATGAAATATATTACATTGTTAATATATTTGTAATTGTTAAAAGGGAATTAAATGCTGACAAACAAGACATCAAAGTGTATTACGATGTTGTGTTGTTAAGCTTTTTTCTTTTGTATTTACGGAAATCGCTCAAAACGAGGCATGACGCCACTTGATGTAAGGAGCTGAAAATACTACTTCAAGGTCAAAAACTTACAAAAAATAAGGGTTTTATTGACAGATTCGGACCCAGAAAATAGCAATTATTCCCCCTTTGTGAGAACCATCTAATAATGCAATATTCTGCATCTTAATAACTTAGGAAGTGAGACAATCGAAATAATAGTAAGCAAAAGATAACGAACGCTGAAATCACCAATAAAAATAATTACATAAATATATATATATATATATATATATATATATATATATATATAGAGAGAGAGAGAGAGAGAGAGAGAGAGAGAGAAAGAGAGAGAGAGAGAAAGGGAGAGAGAGAAATAGGTAGACTAGCTTTGAAAATGACCTCTTAAATGTTATTAAATACTTAGAATTTCACAAACAACAGAATAATTTCCAAAAACAATTACACACCATCGTTAAAAACATAAACAACTCTAATTCGTAAAAGCGGACAAAACTAGAAATTTGTACAATATAGATAAACAAGAGTATAACAAACTACTAACAGAAAATATTACAAAAAACTACAAAAAACTAGATACAAGCGAACATAACTACATAGATATAATAAATACTGAAAGTAAACAAATCACAGATAAACTAAAAATTAGCAACAAAGTTAGTAAGTTAAAACCTAAGGAAGCCTATATCTTATTTAAAGACCACAAAAGTAACTTTAACAATAACCATAGCACTCGCTTAATTACTCCGACCAAACCAGAAATAGGAAGAATCAGCCAAACAATTCTATCTAGAATGAACAAACAAATAAGAAAAGACCTAGAATTAAACCAATGGGTGAATACTGCCGACGCAATCACTTGGTTGAACAGTATAGAAAATAAGAACAATTGTACCTTCTTACAATTCGACATAGTGGACTTCTACCCATCCATATCAGAAAAACTCTTCAATATCGCCCTAGAATTTGCCGAGATATATACCGATATATCCAAGGATGAAATTCACATCATTAAAAAATGTAGATCAGTTTTAATCAACAACGAGGACCAATGGATTAAAACGAATATGACAAACTCCTTTGATTTGGCCGTGGGTGCCCTTGACTCTGCCGAGGCATCTGATCTTGTGGGGTTATTCATTTTATATACACTCACAAATATATTCGCTAATACGGATATCGGCCTTTATAGAGATGATGGATTAGCGATAATAAGAGACTCCAACAAAGTCAAGGGAGAAAACTTCAAGAAAATTATACATATGGAAATGAAAAACTAGGCCTAAAAGTAGAAGTAATGGCTAACATAAAAACAACGAACTTTCTAGACGTCACATTAAACTTAAGTAAAAACACCTACGAACCATACCTAAAAGATAACGCCAACCCAATATACGTACACCCAAAGTCTAATCACCCTCCATCAATCATAAAACATATCCCGAATTCGATCGAAAGTAGGCTTATCAACAATTCTAGCAACGAAAGCGTTTTTAAAAAATCTATCAACATTTACAATACAGTCCTAAAAAATAGTGGTTACCATAATACCGAAATTAAATATAAAAAACAGGACACCAATAATTACAACAAAATTAAAAATAAAAACAAAAGAAAAAGAAATATAATCTACTATACCCCTCCCTATAACCAGATGCTAAAAACTAAACTAGGCAAAAAATTCCTAAATCTGATTGAAAAACACTTCCCCGTAACCAACCCTCTACATAAAATATTCAATAAAAATAATCTAAAACTATCCCACAGCTGCTGTGAAAACCTAGAAATGATAATTAAGGCACACAACAAAATACTAAAAGACAACAATAGAGAAGAAAAAAATAAACAAAGTGGTAAATATAACAAAAATAACACTACGAAGAACAAAAATATAAACAATACTAATAGAAATAAACAAAACACTAATAATAACCACCCGAATAGAAACGAAAAAGTTAGCAATGAAGAGAAAAGATGTAACTGCATGAATCGTAAACTTTGTCCACTACAAAGTAAATGCCTAACTAAAAGTGTTGTATACCAAGCAACGATATTTGCCAACGAAAGACCAAATAACAAGAAATACTACGTGGGTATGACATCCCTGGACTTTAAGACCAGATACTATGATCACAAAATCACATTTAAAAACAAAGAACGTCGAACTAAAACAGCGCTAGCTAACCATTATTGGGAGCTCAAAGAATATGGACACTCACCAATAATTGAATGGAAAATAGTAAGACAGGCCAGTACATGTAGAAACTTAGACGACCCGTGTAGATTATATATAAATAAATAAATAAATAAATAAAAAACTGAACAAGTTAAAATTTAAAACCTAAAATAGAAATACAAGAAACCACGTGTTAAAATAAATTCGCCCACTGTATTGACAAATCAAAGGAAACATGATATAAGAAAACCCATTGTTAACAAAAATTAGGATAGGCCTAGTCGCGTCACCAACAAAGCCTTTGTTCGCGGGAAGCCCAACAATTGGCGGAGGGAACAACAAATAATCTTATTGGTTAACTAGCAAGTCATGTATATAAAAACACCTGACAAAAATAACTCCATGCATTTAGCCTGACGATTCCCCCCGGGGATGAAACACGGGAGCCTCTGTGTAGCTTGATTGCCATATATATTTTCACTGCTTACTATATATATATATATATATATATATATATATATATATATATATATATATATATATATATATATATAGATAGATAGATAGATAGATAGATAGATAGATAGATAGATAGATGGATAGAAGTACGTAGTCCCAATTGATATATCAATAAAAGAGAGTTATTGTCCATGCAAAACAATTAAAAATGAAACATGGGTTCTCAATATTGAAAAATGTACTTTTAAATAAGTAAATAAATAAATAAAATAAACAGAAAAAATTAAAATAAAAACAAAAAAATATTCTGGAGAGTTAACGTTCAAACATTACCATACCTTAGAATAACATAAAATTTTGTCCGGTCATGGCTGACAGAATGAGAACAATATACCCCCTGTAAAGGGTTCAGTTCGAAATTCTGAGCAAGTTCAACTATTCCGTTTCCAACTTCGAAACAAAGGTTAGAGATTACATCGGCCGAAATGTTGTAAATATAATAATAAAGTTGTGATACATAGTCGGAAAAATAAAAAATAATCAATGTTATCAATTCTGATCTAAAAAAATGTGAACCATGTATAAGTGCCGCAAATAACGATTCCTATTTATATGGAATGAACCCGCGCCAAAGTGTTTTTATATTACTATATAAATATGATTAGTATAAAATTCGTTTCTCTAATTAACTAATTTTCTTGAAACGTTGTAGACGGGACTAATATGGAGATAGATGGTTTTAGCATTGGATGAAAGAGACATACATTCTGGCTTATCAAACTGCCTATTTAATTTTCGGTGGTGAGTCTTTGACAATTTTCAGATAATTTGACGCCTACGTTGAGTAGTGGTTTGCTGATAAATTCTTGGCCAGATTTTATCAAAATAGAACGGCCAGTGAAAGCAAAATCATTTTTATTTTTGTTCCAATCAAATGTAACTCTTTTTAAAGAATCTGGATTTCCCCCACATTAAAAACCGACGTTGTATCTAAATCTTTTCTTGTGGGAAGGCAAGTAAATAGGAGCAATATATATATATATATATATATATATATATATATATATATATATATATATATATATATATATATATATATATATATATATATATATATATATATAAATTGACAGATCAAAGTTGTATCCTACTGTGCTTTGATGTAAGTTTCGAAGCAAAGAAAACCTAACCTGTGTTTCTAGGAGAATTCAAATCTTACTTAAATAAATTAATTGTTCAATGTATTTTCTCAGTTATAATAACTGAGCCCTTTATTGACTTTTAAGAGTTTACTCATTTCGATATGCAAACATTTTTTCTGAACATTTGAATCTAACATTTACTGTTTTTAAATCTATTTTGGTATGTGTCAATTTTCATTTCGCCATTTTTTTATGTTGTTGTCATGGACATTTGAAGACTTTTGCATGAAGTTTCAATTTAATGGTGCACGATTTTATTTGAAAACGGGTGTTTCTTCTTTACTGCGTGCATTTGTTCAAGTATGTTTTAAATACCCCAAGAAATATGGGTTAGCTTCAAAATTGACTTTAAATCTCGCATGTATTACGTGCTGGCATGTGATCGTTTTCTCATATGATGTCATACATTTTAAATACAGTAAATTAATATCAGTAAATTATTATCAGCGTGTCCAAGGACGTGAATGCTGGCGTTAAAATGTGCATTATTTCTTAAACAGTGGGTTGTATGCTTGAATCCATTACTTATTGATCAAGGATATGTTTGACACTGACACGCGTTCGAGTCAAAAACAATATTCATTTATTTAACAGAAATATTTTTAAGAGTTTGGAAATTCCCTATGTTGTTTTTGACACATGTTTTAGTGTACGAAATGATCCTAAACAAACACATACGCACCCAAACAAACACCCCCACACATGTGGCTGCTAAACAATGTTCCTCACCACTGGTCGCTAAACTTGCGGCCGCATTTCTCACCCGAGTGCAACTCCCTTGCCTATTTGTATTGGAAATGATCGAGGCCAATACCAACAAGAACTCTCACAAGACGATCAACTCTCTGAAGGCTTCCATTGTGGAGGTGTTCTCCGCTATATAAAAGGACATAGTCGTCAAAGCGTATTACTTATTTTTAACTCGTATTTAAATGGTAGTCTCCGCCGTTGGCCGTTACATTGAAAATAATGTAATATTTATTTAATTAATAAACTAGCGGTACTCTGAATATACAGATTTTGTTTTATTGCCTATTGGTTTTTATTGTAACGTATCGTATTTGGCTGCAACACCGTGTATATATATATATATATATATATATATATATATATATATATATATATATATATATATATATATATATATTAAAAGTTTTACATTAAACACATGTGTATATGGGTTAATTTGAAAATGTCATTCATATATAATTATTAGAACTCTCTCTAAATTGAGCACAGTAAGTTAACAACAGGCCGTTATTCATAGCGTAATGTAATACTCTAGGCCGTGCCTATGACGGCTTGCTTATATAGCCGCAGAATTTGCCAGTTAGACGTTAATTTACTCCCCCATTTCTACGGCAATGCGTAGAGGACACATCGGTACGCGCTCCGACTACTGAGAAATATGTGACTTACGTATTGAGGTTTTAACCATGTGACTCCTATACTGATGATTGCGTGGTTTGCATGAGACACGTGCGTATCAGGGTTATTTTAAAAATATTCTTATATATATATATATATATATATATATATATATATATATATATATATATATATTAATTGTAAATTACCTGGTTTAATATAGGATTGGCTGTAAAAATCAGGTTGGCTTTATGTAGGTATATGGCAAAAAATCTACGCCTCCTGGGCGTTCACTGCTGGTAACAATTATCTTAGAATTCCCCTGGTCTCACTGGCGTCAATATATGTGCTAACGCCGTCGACAGCAGGCAATGAACCGTTTGCTTAATTGTGGTGCGATGAGGAAGGTACCAAATATAGATAGGTTCATTTCTTTTAAGAAATGTAATTGTTTAGTGTAGAAAGAAAATGTTCGAATCGATATTTTGTTTTCTAGAGCCAAAAAACTTTGTATTCTAACTTTTAAATTCAAGCTCAACAAAGAATATACCGTTTATTTTAAACTTATCTATTGCAAACATAGTGTGAAAAGAATATTTGTTGATCAATTTCTTATAACAATATTCATTATTTACTACCTTCTAGCATATCATTTTACGACTCACACCCTGCAAAGATCAAATGCTGAGAAAAGACATGTTATAAATTCAGGTGGGTGAGTTAACTAGTTTATATATAAGCTGGTAAAATTTCGGTACAAATAAACTTGAGGACTCAAGGAAAAATGCATGGTAGGGGACCAAACTGTTAAATGACTGATAATCAAAAGTGTTGGAATGGAAGAAGAGGTATAATAAAGCGGGATTTACGTCATAAGGAATTGAGAACAGTCTCTTGTAAATAATGAGGACGAATTGGAGAGACGAGTGATGATACGGACGTACTAAATATAATTAAGCAAAAATAAAACTTAAAACTGATTACTTTTCGAACCGTCTCTCACTCCCTATCTCTTCCCATGACTTCCTTTTTCTTTTTCTCTCTCTCTCTCTCTCTCTCTCTCTCTCTCTGTATAAAGATGAAATTTAATATTTAAATTATATTCTATCAGTAAGGGGCCAAGAAGGCTGGCATAATGAAGTTGTTAGGTCTACCGTGGATTTTAGATTAACTGTTTGTTGAAGGAACAATCGGTTTTTTTATGCATTAGGGCTGAATAAAAACAGCACATTTGATCAATTCAGAGAAATGCATTTGATTGGTTTTATTTGATTGTATTAATTCAGGATAGTGTATGGGCAGAAACCAGTTCAAACATTTTTATTTTGGGTACCGAAAGGTAAACTTCGTCCTTACAATGATATACATTAAGGATTTAAATGATACGTTTATTTTGTGCTTCGCAGCTGACAGCTCCACAACCGGATCCAGCATAACAACATCACGAGTAAGAACCACTTTACAGTTTCGGCTCCTATTCATTGACTGCTTTTCTGAAGTGGTGGGCTCCTCCATCAGGAGGTGGTTATGTACAACTCGTGTTATCTGCCTATAAATGCTATCAAGCCAAATACATCTTTCAGCCATCATCAAATATCAACAACTGATTTTGATAGCATTGCATTGTGACGTCATACTCACTGCGATAATAGCAATACACTGCATATGACGTCCTTTTATCTCCGTTTTTTCACCCTCCCCTCTAGTTCATATTATCTTTTTTCGGCCATATCTAATAAGATGCATTCTCTGCTGTTTCATGAAGATCTTTTATCAGTTTTCTCAATTCTGAGTTTTTACAGTAAGATCGACGTCGAAATAGATTTACAAAGGACAGAAGTAATAGTTTTTATGGGAAGTTTTAAATAAGTTTTATCAAATGAAATGATAACTGTATAATAATTGGCTGAGACCGCGTTTTTTTTTTTGCTCCAGGGATTGCGTAGTCTGTTGAAGTATGAAATAAGAGCCAATTATTCGTTTTAACTAGTGATTCAACTATTATTAATCACCAAAACATAAGTATAAGAAATTGATGAACAACACCTGGATTGGATTGAAAACAATGGTTGAAGTTCGATAAGAATTTGTTAACATTGGACTTGAAAAGGACCATGATGTAGTCAGCTGAGAAGAAACCTCGTAGTATCGTACTTCACAGATGAAAATTTATTGGGGAGAAACTTCGTTCATGGAAGTTTCGTTTAGTTTTAGGTACACAGAAAAAAGGTCAATTCTTTACAAGTGTTGTAGTGAGACGAGCTGTTGCTGTGTATGTTTAACAGAAGAAAATCAGAGATTGGAGTACCTACCATGAAAATAATGATAGAGTATAGAATGACTAGCAAAGTTTTCTGTGATAAAGGGTCTGCAGGAAACACATGAGATCATATCTTATTACGTTGCGAAGTCGATGTTGTACTCTATTAAGCAAGATGAGTTATCTGAGCGACATCTCCACAGATGTGACAATAGTACTCAACTTTAGGATGAATATGACTCTTGTATAGATCGAGCATTGTGTCAGTAGTAGGGTAGCTTCTGGAGAAGTAGAATGATGTAACCATTTTTACAGCGACTTTTCCAATAGATGTTATGAAGTTCATCAGCTCAGGACTGAAGTGAAAGTCACCGGAGGAATTGTTTGTGGAGTCGACGTGAGGAAACTCTGGTGTCTTAATAGATAACCCAGAACAGACTATAAAGTGTTTAGCGCAAGTGTGGATCAAATAAGCCGCTAGCAAAACAGGGATGCACATTGGGAGTCGTGGATATATGGGAATTAATATAAACAAAAAAAGCATAATAGTATTCAATATTTATTTCATATGTATTACGTCTTTATACTTTATTTATTTAACATTTATAACAACATATTGGCAAAGTTCGGAATAGAGGCCGCATCTTTTTGGATTATCTTCAAATAGATTTGTTTTTTTTTCGTTGCAATTGATTACCAAATTAAGCGCTGTATTAGCGATAACATTAGCGACAACATATAACAATGATTTATATGTAATAAGCTGTATAATGAGCACTTACATTATAGACTAACTCAATTCTTTATACTTACGTACTATACACCGAAAATGACGTTCTACAGCAGTCATCAATAAGGACCTACTTGCTAATCCGGGGAACTTTCCTTGCTGTCTGATTCGGTAGCACACTGACCAATCAGCTTGCAGAGTGTATTTATTTCAGCTGTCCCCTGAGGATCTATTTTTGACTATTTTGGCAATAGCAAGAGTCATCGGAGCGAGTGCGACAAGCGACCAAGAAGGACACACACCTTTCCTCTCTCTCCTGCCTGGATCCCCTGGATTTCTCTATCCCAGCTATCTTCACTGCTCTTAGATCTTTGGGAGTCAAATAACTTTCTATACTTTATATTCTTCACTTGGACACTGCTCTAATCTTTGCCGACCTATATCCAACGAAAATTTTGTATTGTGAAATTTTAAGAATAAGTAATCATAAATATCGTCTCATAAATATTGCACAAATTTAAGTCTCTTTAGGGTATTTCAAATGGGTTTTAAGGGACATAATATGGGCACACACTCCCGTTTGAAACTTCAGATATTTCAGATTTGCATTAAATTTGATCCATAGTTATTCGACAGCAATTAAACAAGATTCCCTGAATTTCAATTTCTTCATAAGAGCCCTTATTCTTAAGGCTTTAATTTTAGTTATTTTCTTGAATCAAAATCATGTAATGGATGTTGATCATAATTGGAGTAAGGATTCTAGAATAAGGGTTACTATTATTATATCTAGATTGTAATCTTCATCGGGGGCATACAAGTTGTGCAAATCTGTTCTGTTCGGGAAAATGCCCACAAATTGATTATAACTATCATCTTTTATCCATCCATTTGTTCTGGTCTACAATAACTTTTCGATTGATAGTTTACAAGCTTTCAAATCACTTTCGAATTTCGAATGGCCAGAGAGGAATCTCCGTGAAAGACATTTTTGATTTATAATAATAAGAACACAATAGCCCGTAACGTCTTCCTCACTTAAGATGCACCAAACATTGATGTTATTGTTTTTACTTTTCCCTTTGCAAGACTCAATCATGTTCTGCAAAGCTAAAAACAAAAAAAAACATTGTTCGTCTACAAAACAATCAAACCAAACAACATAAATAAATATTTAATAATATAAAGAACTTGAAGCATAACATTTTTTATCAAAATGACCTGATTCGGCATTAAATAACCCGAAAAAAGTTGATATGCCGTGAAACAAAACAACTAAATCGAAGACCATAAATAAATATTTGAAAATATAAAGTACTTGAAGCATAAAAACTTTTACCAAAATGACCTGATTCGACATTAAAAAAATACGAAAAGGGTTAATATGCCGTAAAAGATCTAAACGTAACACCATAAATAAATATTTGAAGATATAAAAAACTTGAAGCATACAAATATTTACCAAAATAACCTGATTCGGAATTAATTAAACTGAAAAACAAAACAACTAAACAAAAGCCGGAAAGGTTTTAATATTGACTTAGTAGCCATTAGCATTTGAAACTTATTTAAAAATAGAAAATGATTTAGAATTAAACCGTATTGGCAAAGGTCGATTGTTAGCGCCCATTCTTTGGATTCCTAAACCAAACAGTTTTTTTTCATGACACACCACTTATTGTAAAAGTGAACCACGCTTTTTTTCCGGAATGAAGTGTATACTTTATTATATTGTCTTGTATTAAGTAACAGGTAGTTTAATAAGAGAACATTAATCATACAATGATTATAATAATTAAAATACTTTTGTCAATAATCCAAATTCATACGTGTAAAATAAAACTTTATCTCAAACATTATAGAAATGCACTACATTACATAATGTACAAAAAATTATAGATAAATACATACATGAAAAAAAGACAATGGATGAACGGCCAACAAATTTGTTAAATAAAAGCGTCGTAATTCTTCTGAAACCGAGAAAAACATTAGGATATTGGCATTTCTCCAATAGGCATTGAAAAATTGCGTTTTTGTTCGGAATTTGTAAAATTGGTCTTTTTTTAGAACGATGTTAACTTTTATATTATTTTCCGCTTTATTTTCAATATTTATTTTATCATTGTAGCCAGTCTGGAAAATAGTTTAATATCCTCTTGTAAACATACGTGTATTTATTTGTCAAGAGATTGAAAAAAAAACCAGTAACATTTCTTAGTTTCGGAACACTAATTGTTTTTATTATACAAACAAAATGATTTGTCATAAAAACACAAAAACCCGGAATATTATTCGACTGTGCAACTGGAGCATAAGATTAAAATATTTCGAGATTAATTATTTTTCTAATATATTACAACAACTTTTATTCAAAATGACACCGTGTGACTCTGACTCTATCTCCTCACTCATCTCTCTCTCTCTCTCTCTCTCTCTCTCTATATATATATATATATATATATATATATATATATATATATATATAGTACGTCAAGGTATGTTGACAAGAAATCAATAAAGTTCTCGATCGCAAAAAGTGAGAGCTAAAATACAAATTACTTATTTTAAAAACTAAATGATATATATTTCTGAGACCTATATATATATATATATATATATATTAATAAATATTAATTATTTATTACCTACAGACATCGATGTTTCATGCTTACGCAATCTTCAGTGCATGAAGCTAATTCCCGACCGTCGACGGGCGCGAACTCCGAACTCCAATCACAAATCACCACTGATTCGCAGTTGACCACCAGAAATTAGCTTGGAATTTTAGGAGGAATTTAACTTTGTAAATACCAAGTCGGCGAGTATTCACAGCAAGCGACGCAGAGTGATCAACAACAACAACAACAACAAATCGTGTTGTATCTCGCAATGAAGCTAGTAGTACTGCTTGTTATTAAATTCAATCAAAGTGTCCAGCCTTAGTAATGAGGGCTATATATATATGTGTGTGTGTGTGTATAAATATATATATATATATTTATACACACACACATATATATATATACACATATATATATTTATTACATATATATATATATATATATATATATATATATATATATATATATATATATATATATATAATTATAAAAGTTTATTTTTATCTACATACGTATACATTTCATCCTTACGGGAATCATTAGTGTAGAGAATTATCAGCACCGGTTGTCGGACCCGAACCCCGGAAACGAGTTAGGTTTCAAACACAAATTCCAACGTCTCAACCCACACGGCATTTGTCGACAATCCGGTAAATCAGTGAGAGATTACTCCTATTTAAAGGCAGCTGTCGTAAAGTATTCGACTATTGAAAGGAACATAGCATAAATAATCTGTGGTTTTGTTTTGTAGAAAGAAATCCAACAGAGTGCTTAATAATTTAATAATAACATCATAACATTTATTTATCTATTAATAATGTTACAGAAAACTAGTAAAAGCAACATGGTATAATATATCGAAAACTAATATTTCGTTGGGTTTGTTTCCATTATTAAGAGTCGCTCTGGCTATCTTCGACCATATTTGACTTCAGAAGAAGTTGCGAGTCCTTCTGGGAGAAAGTTTACTGATTTATTTTTGAATTTCTTTTTACTTTTCAGTACTTAAATTAGTAGGGTTCTTACTGTAGAAGACATAAAACACGGGTCATGGAGTAATTAATAGATAAAACAAAAAAATATGAGAAGCAGGGAGAGTGAAACAAAAGAAAAAGTATACTGGGCATTACCTTTCCATGTTTACTATTACATTTCGGGAATTTATTTTTACTTTTTCCTCTCTCTGTCTCCGTCTATAGCATCCTCCACGCATTTCACTTTGTAAAAACCGTAACCAATCGGCATAAGACCTCAACAAATTATCGGAAATCTGAACAATCTCTGCCTACATCGAATTTTAATAATGCTAATCCTTATTCAGAATATAAAATTAGTGAATCTCCCGTGTACCATCGACTTTTTCGCGTTCAAACCAAATAGAGATTGTTCTTATGCTGTCAGTCTAATAAGTTACTACATAGAGCCCTCATAGTTAACCTATCTAGGAAACACTTTCTAAAGCATGCTCTTAAATGTATCCATCCTGATTTTTAGGACTCTTAAGGTTATAAAACCTCCATAACCCTTCATTAGCATATTTTGAATTTCTCCAAATTATGTATATATATATAAATATATATATATATATATATATATATATATATATATATATATATATATATATATATATATACACTTGGGAGTTCTTATAAATATATATATATTTAAGTATATATCCCTTACAATATTCGAAAATGATCACATTTTACAGGCTAAATGAAGTTGTATTACATTTATTACTACAATTTGTTTACTGTCATATTTCAGTGTATTTTTTTCGTGTCATAAACATCATTTTAAAAATTCATTTTTCCGAAAGGAAATACCTTTTCTATACCTTACGCGCGTTCACTGCTACGTCAAGAGAAATACATAGTTTTTAGTTAACATTGCTGATCATCAGAGCAATAGTTTATTTAATGGTAATAAGAACACATATTATACTAAAGACAGAAAAAGGAAAGATGGGAAAAGTTTAAGAAGTCTTGACAAAGAAAACGGCATGCCGATATACATAAAACACACTCACATATATATATATATATATATATATATATATATATATATATATATATATATATATATATATGTATATATATATGTATCTATATGTATAAATTTATATATATATGTATAAATAAATATATATATAAATGTATATATATATATCTATATGTATAAATATATATATATAAATATCTATATATTAATACGCTAAGGTGTACGTACGTGTGTCACGCTTCCGGCAAACGCTCTGCGCATGCGTACCGCACCTAGATTATTAACAACATTTAATTTGTCTAATTTTTGCATCGTATTTTAATTATTTCCCTTTAGCGCAACGGTAAGCGACGTAGTAATTTTGTCTTTGGCTCGACTGGTTTATAGTTCGATCCCAACCAACCGCTACGATTTTTTTTTTACATTTCGAGGGGATGGGGAAGAAATAATACATTTTTTTTAATCACCTGGTCAAAAAGTACTTTTTTGTGTTGCTTAAAACTTAAAACTATTTTTTGTTTTTTATTTTGGCGTTTTTAGGGCATGTCTATTATTTTTTATTTATTTTTTTTTGAACGGACGTTAAGCAATGTTTTTTTTTTCAATGATAGTTTGAACTAAGTATTTAATTTTTATTTGCACCACTTCTTAAAGTGTTAAAAACATTTATTTATTATTTTTGGATGGTAAGGGATCAGTATTTATTTTTTAAATGTTTTGAACGGACAATAAGCAATGTTTTTTTTTGTTTTTTTTTTTTTTTTCAGTGAAACACCGAGAGCGTGGTCGAAAGAAAGAGAGAGTGTGTGTTCGTAAGAGAGGGAGGGGGGAATAGAGAAAGAGTGAAAACGCAATAAAAACAAATAAATAAATCGCAAAAAGTAAACTTACTAACAAATAGAAGGTGCTTTGTTACATTAGAACCTGCGCTAACTTTGACCCCGTCGTTAGGGTTAGGGTCAGTGAGGGGTTACGGTTAGCTATAAAGTTCAGGGTCATTGGGGGTTAGGGTTAAAGTTAGGGTCAGGGCCAAAGTTAGCCCAGGTCCCAATGTAACAAACTACCAAATAGAGACGTAAAAAATAAGACAATGACAATATAGTATAGTTAACATCTGAGAAGTTAAGTTTCTTATTTTGTGTCACGATCTGACACTCCCATTTAATAAGATTTAGTATTTACTTTTGCCGCTGACAACGGGGGAGGGGAGTCGCGACCGATAGTGATTGCTGAAGAGACAGCTTTTACCCCGACAACCGAGTAATATAATAAATATATATACTTCCATCCCGTCACGCAAAATGTTGGTGAGTAAGATATGTGCATATTTCTAGCCACCGGATAATATTATTAACAGTAAATTATACAGATTGATGTAGAAAACACTGTAGAATTCCTTCTTTTTTTTCAGTGAAACACAGAGAGCGCGTACGAAAGAAAGAGAAAGTTTGTGTTCGTAAGAGAGAGATAGAGGGAGAAGAGAGAGAGAGAGAGAGAGAGAGAGAGAGAGAGAGAGAATAAACGTAGTTGAAAAGTGAAAACGCAATAAAAACAAATAAATAAATCGCAAAAAGTAAAAAATTTTTTAACAAAAACGAAAGTGAGGAAAGTCGTGATTCAAAGCAAAATAAAAAAGAAAATCTAATCGAAAAAAAAAGTAACAAGCATAATTTCGTTTTATTTCGGAAGCCTGCCAGTTTTTACGGTATATCAACCCTTTTTAGTAGAGTGTCCATCGTACACGCGTTATTTCAATGCAAATTATTAATTTTTTAAAAAATATTTCACTCTTATCCGAGGGGTGCTCATAATAAAACAAGCGTAACTTACTAACAAATAGATGGTGCTTTGTTAGATTGGGACCCGCGCTAACTTTGACCCCGTCGTTAGGGTTAGGGTCAGGGAGGTGGGTAGGGTTACCTATAAAGTTCAGGGTCATTGGGGGTTAGGGTTAAAGTTAGGGTCAGGGTCAAAGTTAGCCCGGGTCCCAATGTAACAAAGTACCAAATAGATACGTAAAAATAAGACAAGGGCAATGATATTGTATAGTTAACATCTGATAAATTAATTTTTTTTATTTCAAATATTTATTTAGTTATATTGTCAAATTCGTCAAACAAAAATGGCGTTCGCTTATTTTAGGTGAGGTGGTCGCTAATTTCAGACTTTATAAAAGGCTAAATTGTCCGATTACAGTAGAGGATCTCTTTACATTAGCGGCTAACCCGAGATGTAGGGGAGGGCGCCACTCTTTCCCCAGGACTGCTTCATTGTCCTTGATCCTGACCTTATAATACTGAGAGTTTTAGCAATGTTTGTTTTAGTCTTTGCTATGACTCAACCGAGGATAGAACTCTGGTATCCCGTTTCATTAGCGGAAAAGCTTACCAAATGGGCCGGTTTCAGGCTTACGGTATGTATGTATTTATTTATTTATTTATTTATTTATTTTATTTTTTAATATTTAAAATTTCTTCTTCTTCTTCTTCTTATTATTATTATTATTATTATTTATATATTAATACGATAGAGTGTGTGTTATTTATTTTGTGTGTCACGATCTGACACTCCTATTTAAGAAGATTTAGTGAAGAGACAGCTTTTGCCCCGGCAACCGAGTAATATAAATAAATATATATACTTCCATTCCGTCACGCAAAATTTTTGTGAGTAAAATATGTGCATATTTCTAGCCACCGGATAATATTATTAACAGTAAATTATACAGATTGATGTAGAAAACACTGTGGAATTTCCACAGGGTCCCGCTAGTATATATAAATATATATATATCTATAATTATAAATATATTTATATATATATATACATATATATATATATATATATAAATATATATATATAAATATATATATATATAAATATATTTATATAAATATATTTATATAAACATATATATAAATATATATAAATATATATAATTATAATATAAAATGAAGTAATAAAATAAGGTGTCAATCAAATTTTATTAGAATTCAAAGTTCAAGCAAAGTATCTTAAAGTCCTTAGCTCATGCGTTTTCAAAGATAATTCTTCTCTTCAGGCGACCATTACCGCAGTTATAACACTACTGGTAATAAAATTAAGCTTTGAAAATACATAAAAATATATACACAAATACATAAAAATAAATAACATCAAATATATCAACTCAAAAACATTTTGTTGAATCCATACTATTGTATGGTCATCCAGGTCATACAATTTGAAAAACATAATCAGGAAAGAAATCCAGAGGGTTGACTGAAGATTAATCCAGGTTATAAATAGCAGTCCAAATACGAGAAATTGAAGGAGCTGACAATGTTATCCGGTCGCGAAATGTGTCAATAATCGATGAAGTGAATTATTTATATTATAATATTAATGCTCTATCCAGTATATTGAGCTTCAGTTTGTAACCGGATGTTTCACTAATTATAAGATATTAGTTGACGCTTATATCTTTTGTTGGATTGCTTCATATATAAATATATATATATATATATATATATATACATATATATAACTGTATATATACATATAAATATATATGTATAGATATATAAATATACATAAATTTATATATGCAACAATATATAACTATATATATATATACATATATGAATATATATATATATATATATATATATATATATATATGACATAATTTATTTATAGATTTAATATGAATTTTAAAACTGGTTTAAAGATTTAGCTTGATTTTGCTCTAAAATTTTTATTACGATATAAATTCCTCTGAATTATATAAAATGACTTTTTTTTAAATATAATCACACGAACACAAATACGCGTCTATCTTACATTTGCTGTTATTATTGTTATTATCGTTAAGAAAAAATATTTCTTCAGCCAACAAAATGAAATTCTGCTCAGTTTTTTGTTTGCCTGTATATGTGAAAAGGAATTTAGTTTTTAGCAAAAATATTTGGTGTAAATTTAATTGTCTATAATGATTGTAGATTATTTTGTTTTAAATGTTTGGCTATTTGCAAGTCGAGCGCTTTTTTATCCGATACTAAGTTTTTGTTTCTTAAGTTCAAGTCTAAAAATGATCTTTTTCTTTTGGAGTAACCTTGGATATGCAAGAAGTGCCTTGGAATTGCACGTAGGTTGTGACAAGATAACTAGTTTATGTTCAAAAAGTTTAAGACAATTGAGATGAATGAGAACTCCTAACTTGATGGCGAAGCTATAGAGGTTACCGAGAAATGTTGTTACCTTGATGATACCATTGGAGCACAAGGTGGATCAGGTGCTAGTGTGATTGCAAAAGTAAGGACTAGATAGAGTAAGTTCAGGGAAATTCTGCTATTAATGAAAAGCAGAGCGTTATCTTGTTGACCGAGGAAAGATTACATGGGTCGCTTGGAAAGAAATGATATGGGAATGATACGATGGATTTGTAATGTGTGTTTTACAAACAGGCTTAGTTCTGATTATCACATAGGACGATTAAATCTGGACAATATATGTATGAAGAGCAGGACCCTTTGATAATATGCGATAGTGAAACCATAGATGAGTTCGTGAGTTCGTAGATGTAGAACAGTTTAAGTAGCAGGTTAAGTTGACAAGAATAGGCAAAAAAAACATGGCAGTAAATGATAAAAATAGACTTGCAAGAATATCATGTTCTCTATTCGTCTTAGTCAAGTCTTTTAATAGCCCGATCAAGCTGGATTTCGAATGAGATCACGGCTGAAACATGTATGCAATATGTATCCAATAATGTTTGTATAAATAAAAGAACTTATAGTATATATATCGTCGTAAAATACATTTTTGAGGGATCAAAGGTGGTCTTCATTGATATACATATATATATATATATATATATATATATATATATATATATAGTGAATGTTTTTATTCGAACATGTACAAGGTCTGCTACACTGGCATGTCGATGTTATCGATCTACAGCTATCGAGAGCTGGGGTCTCATCAGGCAGAAAGTTTTTTTCTTGATCCGACCCGGTCAGTGAAGTGCTGGACCGGGTCGGATCAAGAAAAAAAACTTTCTGCCTGATGAGACGTCAGCTCTCGATAGCTGTAGATCGATAACATCGACATGCCAATGTAGCAGACCTTGTATATGTTCGAATAAAAACATTCACAATACAGCTCTATATCTTTATTGAGCACTCTTTTGTAAGCCCGGTTTGTTTCCCTTTGGATTTCTACCCTGTGGATTTTTACTCTACCTGGATTACTATATATATATATATATATATATATAAATTATTATTATTATTATTATTATTATTATTATTATTATTATTATTATTATATATTAGATTACACATCGTATATGTTTCATCCCCACAGGGAATCATCAGGATAAGTGCACATATTATTGTTAGGGACTATATATATATATATATATATATATATATATATATATATATATATATATATATATATATATATATATATATATATACAATATATATATATAATATATATATATATATATTGTATATATTATATATATATTGTATATATATATATATATATATATATATACAATATATATATATATAATATATACAATATATATATATATATATATATATATATATATATACAATAATTTGTATGCCTACGCCTTTGTTGGATATCTTTCTCTTCAAAGCAATAAATACATTGTCAAAGAGATCTTGAAAGAGGGAATACCATTTCTATGCCGCTTGCATATAAGCCCATTTTGAGTATATAAAATGCAATTATGACGCCTTGAAGCTGCATGGAATGTAATTTATTTCCTTCTTTAAGTGTGTGTGTATCGGGATTTGAATGCTGGACATTTTCTCTTAAATATATCCTTCAAAAATGGTCTCAAGAACATCACTTAATAAAAGGTAAATACACAAACCATTGCCAAAAATACATTGATTAGTATTTATTTAGTTTTACTATTTGAAATCCGTGACAGCTAACTTGGAAATGTCTAAAAGCCTAAACTATACTGTGCGCATGATTTTAGGTTACAGCCAACAATATTACATCTGAACAGAACATTTAACAAATCCGGAGATGTGTTTCATTATATTCGTTTTCGTCATCTAATACAAACCTGAAATGCATACCAATTCTAAATCACCTGAGGATTATTTATGAGAACAAAATACTTGGAATATCATCATACGAAGCATGGGGAAACTATGGCACATTCTGATCCCAGTGTCTGATTCGCTATGGTGCCTGATGCTTTCGTCTAAAAGAGGGATAGTCCAGTTCGGTCGTAGTAGGCCACCCCTGGCATTACTACTCCTTCAGGAAAGAGGTTGTTTCATTGCCCGTTTCGAAGCGCCCCTATGGGCAAATAGCGGCGGGTTAGCACCCGGCTGATATTGTACCCTTTTAGAATGCTTCCTCGTGGAAGTTGGATTTTTCCCCAAATCAAGCTGACTTTATTTCTTACCTTGCTGCAAGTGAATAGCAGTAAAAATAATATCAAGCTGTTTGTTTTATTGATCGCTTTTTAATCTAAGCACTAGCGATTACGTACAAACAAATATAGAATAGAGAGGAATCTCTACCATTTTAAAAAAATACGGTATTTATTTTCTAAGCAAATAATTTATTGTCGCTTAAAATATTATGTAAATTTACTTCATTGTTATTCTTCTTCTTCTTCTTCTTCTTCTTCTTCTTCTTCTGCTTCATCTTCTATTTTCTTCTTCTTTCGTTTGCTTCAGCATCCCATTGTCAGATCACCAGCTCGGTAGAGAAAAGACATGCTAATGTTCCGCTGTCTAGCGCAGCTATGCTGACTTCGCTGTTTGGTGATCGGTGTTTTAGACATGACGCGATGATGCAGTCGACTGTCTGTTCATGGTGACCACAGTCGCAGACAGCCGAGTCCCTGAGTCCCCATCCTTTTATGGTCGCGGCAACACGACCGACACCGGTCCTGAGACGATTGAGCATTGTCCACTGCCGGCGAGGGAGGTCCATATCTCGTAGTTCATCCTTTGAAAGAAGATAAAGTCAGCCTCTTCGTGGCCTCTTCCACACGTACCTGCTAACAACAGCGAAACTAATGATTTTAGACCGCTCCCAGCGACCGCAACTTTATCGTTTAAGTTGATAATTTAAATGTATAAATAACCCCACTGATAAAATAACACAGCAAAACTGTTTTTGATATACGTTGTTGCCCAGCAAATCGTGTAAAAATCTGTGATTTTAAGAGATTATAGAATGTTTTACCCTTTTATTTACCGATCGGTGTTCAAACAGTCATACACCCGTGTTTAGTCGTTAATCCAGGTTCTTTTTGTCTGCTGAAAAACCTACTCGGACGCCGATGTTTACAAATACATTTTTTACAACATGAGGAAGTCACATTAAAATATCAGAGAGACAACTTTAAACGTACCAGAGAGAGAGAGAGAGAGAAAGAGAGAGAGAGAGAGGGGGAGAGAGAGAAGGGAAATGCAGACAAACAGATCGATGGATAACTCGTCGCGCTACACTCAGCAACGCTGTGCGCCTCCACGACCACACACCATTGGGAACAGCAACCAGACATGTCTTTTCTACTTGAGTCTCGCCAGCAAAAGAGACAGAAGGTCTGCGTCTGGAAATCACGTAGTTTTGCGACTTCCGTCTGGTGTCATATCTGATATTTCCATTCAAACACGGTCCTTGTTATATACCCAATGTATAACTTCACAACGATAATGATCGATCAATGGAATTTATTTAGAGGCAACAAGTGATTTATAATCATTTGTTTTCCCAGAAAATGTTTAATGTTTTAAAAATGGACATTTTAGCCTAAAAGATTTGTATTTTCTGTACAAAGCTAATCTTCGCTTAAGGTAAGGGATTAAAATGAGCGTTTTTCAACCATTGATATATACACTTTACGCTTAATCTCCACAATACACGTCAAATTAAAAATACACGTTTTGTAACACAAAGTGAACGAGAAACTAAAGTGACACTATTTTATGCCTCAGTTTCTAAGGTAATTTGGACGCAGTGCCTTTAGTTCACAGTAACTAACAGCTTCAAAATCGGATCTAGTACCATGATCATAAGGAGGAACCACTTCTCAGTTTCAGTCCCTACTCCTTTACTGCATGTCCAACATTCATCGTTTCTTTTTAACCAACTCCAGTATGATGCCTTCTCTGCTGTTTCTTGTACGTCTGTCATATTTGTGTTTTACTTCTGTGCTCGTACAACGAAAACGATTTCGCAATATTCTAGAGCCCCCACAACCAAATGATAGTATTCTTCATTTTATCCTTTTTCCAGGCATTCAGCAAGTAGATCACCATATCTCTCATCCTACTTGTCTTCTGCAATTGCAAAATTATCCTCACATGGTACAGTCATCTACACTATTTTTCGAACCTTCTTTGCCTTACTCCACACTAAAACGTCTGGTCTTTGCCGAGTAAGGACTAGTCGGAATCCAATATAGAATTTTAGTAGGACAAAATAGATGAGTAACTAAAGTTACACTATTTTATGCATCAGTTTTTAAGGATTCTTATCAGAACACATAATACTAAACAGTACAAAAATAATCCACCAATTAAAACACTTGCTTACATTATTTCTATTTTGGAATGAAGTTTAGCAAATGCGGTTACAGTTTTATTATAATGTGCATCACTTAATTTTCTTATGTTCTACCAGTAGTTGTTGGTTGATCCCATTCATGATTAAGAATAGACTAAATAAACTCTGATGTAATTATAGTTCCACGAAGCGCCGGTATAACCATGTGAGAGAATCAACTATCGATGATGCCTCGATAAAATTATACAGTTATATGAACTCAGAGTGAAATTAAATCGAGACAGTACATAAAGATGTGTGCATAACAAGAAACTTCGACGGTATGACCACGTTGAAATAATGGATGAGAGTTCTTCAGCTAGTAGATGTAGAACCATTGAAGTAGCAGGTTCGTGTCACTGAGGATAGTCAACGGAAACATGGGAGAAAGTGTCAAGAATTGACTTGAGAGAAATAGAGATAAATACAGAAATACAGGTTAGTATAGATATACGTTTCTAAAAGCAGTCCAACGTATGTCAGCATGTAAAACGAACTCTAAACCGAATATGAGGAAGACGGGGATTTCTCTCATGCAAAAATGTACACAAATAGTTGAATGCTAAAAGATGGTTTATGAATCTTTTGGGTCCTCACCAACAATGAATTGTGCAAATGTTTGCCAGCCAAATATTCTTTTAAATAAAAAAACGAGTGTCACTTTTTAGTCGACGTCGAAGACAAAATTATTTTAATGAGATCTTATTCGATTTTAGAACAAGACATTTTGAAAGAAGTTTTTAAAAAATGTTAACAACGACATCATCTGATTACGTTTGTGAAGATCATCTTTGGCGATCAGCCAATTTCATTTTCGTAACAAAGGTGTGAAATTTAATAACGTACAGGTAAACGATAGTAGAAGCGTATATGAGATAGAAATCGAACTTTCATTTGATTTCGAACAACCATTTTCATTAAAAGTGTAGATCCACTACATTACGTTGAATATTTGACATTTTAAACAAACATAAATATGTAAGCATCGCATGTGATCGTTATTTTATTGATTAAGACGGACAGATGCTCCGCAGAGGGCAAATATCCATTCATGAAATACAACTACGGCTATCGTTTGGCATGCACAATTCTTATTCCTCCTCATATTCCAATCCTTTTTACTTGCTTCTTGTCTTTTATCGATTATGTAAATCAAGAATATTTCTCTGTTTACCTGGCTTTTATTGCAATATTAGAAAAATCAGCTTTCTTCTACATTTCTATTTAATTTCTGAACTAAACTTGTCTTGGCTTTCTTCATTCTTTCCTTGGTAGATGACGGTGCCTAAGTGGTTAACTACACGGACTGACAACATGGGTGCGACAAGTTTGAATCTAGTCCGTTCCACAGAAACACTTCCACTTAGGATATTGGCAACCTTAATTAGGTCCCGTTGTCTTTACATATGTGCCCGTTGTCTTTCTACAAATAATTCAAACTATAAAGATATCGGTCAATAATAGAATCAGATGATTCTTAAGAAATTAATTAATAAATCATTTCCTTATTTTTTCTTCTTTCATTCGCCTCCCTCACCCCTACTTGCTTCTCTCTTCAGCCAAATTAAATGAACTCTTCATTGAAAAGTATCAAATACACATATCATATACTTCTTATTTTTTCCTTTGTTTTAATAAACTTAACTCTTATTTTTACATACATTTTTATTTATAGATTAGTTACCGCTTGTTAAAGCGAAATGCTACTTGTGTCTTGTCAGTTGAATGTTGAAGAGTATTTTGAGAGAATTAAAACTGATGTATTGAATTATTAATATTTGATTAATAATAAGGACGATTTATGACAACCATGTAGACGACAGTAATAATCTATAGGGAATCAATCCCGTGGAAATGTGTTTCCCAGATGGGAGGTGTTTTGAAAGAAACTCCCTCCATGGAAGTTTTGGTTGATGTTAAGCAGACGAAGTAAGAAAGAAAATTGTTTTTTCGGTTGTGGTGTAAATGTGTGACAAGGAGAAACCAGAGATAAGAGTTCAGTCGATTACATATATATATATATATATATATATATATATATATATATATATATATATATATATATATATATAATTCGGGTAAAACATCCACAGGGTAGTAATCCAAAGAATTTAAACCGGGTATATAGAAAGTGCTCAATATCAAATTAAAATTTTGTACATGTCTGTGTAAATAAAAATAATCATATATATATATATATATATATATATATATATATATATATATATAGGATCAAATATAAACCAAAGTAAACACTTTTAGTAGATGGAACCTATTGTGAAGAGGATTAGCTCAATATACGAGATAGAGCAATTGTAGAAATCCCCTTTAAGTGCGTCTGGACTCACCTATATTTTGAGCACTTTCTCCACACTGCTCCCACGCAAAGAGTTTTCTTCACATTCTACAATTCATTTGACTTCTTTTCAACGGAAATTTACCACCGGACAATCTGCATATATTTCTCTCTCTCTCTCTCTCTCTCTCTCTCTCTCTCTATATATATATATATATATATATATATATATATATTAATTAAATAGCTCTAGCAATTAAAACAGCACTAGCAAACCACTATTAGGAGTTTAAAGAAAATGGACGCTCAGCAATAATTGAATGGAAAATAATACGACAGGCCAGTACATGTAGAAATGTAGACGACCCGTGTTGATTATGCCTTAATGAAAAATTTTAAATCTTAAATTTTCAAGACCCTCGAAATCTATTAAACTGTAGAAGTGAGATAGCAAACAGCTGCTTACACAGAAATAAATTAACCTTAGGCTAACGATAAATAAATAAACACAAATAAACTAAACAAAAAACTTAAAAATTTAAAAATAAAAACCTAAAATAGAAATACCACATATTACAATAAATTCACCCATTATATTGACACAACAAAGGTAACAGTATATATGTAAATCTATAGAAAACAGAACAATAGAACATGATATAAAAAGGAAGTAACACTAACCACACCTTTGTTCGTGGGAAGCCCAACGATTGGTTGAGAGAACAACAAAGAATCTGATTGGTTAACTGGCTAGCCGTGTATATAAAAACACCCGGCAAAAATAACTCCATGCATTTTAGCCTGAAGATTCCCGGGGATGAAACGCGGGTACCTCTGTTTAGCTTAATTGCCATAAATATATGTTCATAGCTTACTACCTATCTCTACTTACGTATCGAGTACTGTTGAAGTAAATACTGAAAATTGATACATAAAAAATTATATCTCCTTATGTAATTTTATGTGGATACATGAAATACTAATATATATATATATATATATAGTTTGGCAGCAAATTGTTATTAAGACAGGCTTCATTAAAATCCACGGAGTTCTGCTTTTTTGAGATTTTCTTGGTTAGTCGTTCGACTCTTCGAGCGATTTAACGATCGGGTGGTAGTTGCCGGTGCAGTATAGCACCCATCGTTATGGTTTGGGTCAAATCTCGAGCGCTTTCGGACTTCTCGTACATCTTCAGGAGAACTCCGTGGATTTTAATGAAGCCTGTCTTGATATATATATATATATATATATATATATATATATATAGAGAGAGAGAGAGAGAGAGAGAGAGAGACCTTTTTATAACCTACTGACGCTAGCGTTTCAACTCAACTCTCGTATCAGTGTAGGAAAGTAACAATTTCAGACAGTCTATAGAGTCAGTCTAGACGCTTCAAGCAGTCGTCCTTTCCTCATGGCCACCGGAAACTGTCACAGTATTAAGGAAAATTAAAAGCGGGCGGCAGATAGAAGAGGGTTTGACGAACGTATTCAGAACTTTGATTTAAAGCTGATGACAGTCTATTTTGACATACCCGAGAGTGCTGGACTTTAATTTCTTAAATGACCTTATTTTGATAATAGTTATTATTAGTAAGATCCGAAGTTGCCCGCGATTGAATAAGGAACTATGTATCTTAATGTCATATCACTATTTTATTCTTATTTGTATTTCTTTGCAGTTTATTATAAAACATTTTTATGGGGGAGGCAAAGCTGTACCATCTATATGATGGAAACAGGATTAAGAAAATTTATATTATTGAAATAATTGTAGGTAAATTCATCCAGGCACGGTTGACTTTTCTCGCTGGAGAATGAAAGTGCTGAATCGCATATCTCTATAAGTTTATCTTAATTGTTTATGAATACAAGAAGAAGTTCCCATAATATTATCGTTCTCTCCATTTTAAAAAGAAAATGAAGTATATTTATCTAATTTCATTGGTTATATTTTTTAGAATTATTATGGGTGTCTTTCTGTTTATGAATGCCTTGGGCAGATACAAACCCTGCGATACTCAAGTTCTCCGTATTATCAAATGAAAAAATAATTATTCAAGTCTCCTGGTCAATGGACTGACAGAATTTGAATGAAAAGCATAAGAAGAGTTTTCGAACAATCAAATAAATAAACAAACACACCTTTGTTTGAAATTAAGTTAATTTCTAATGATAGGTCATACTGTCAAGCTACAATAACCTGTTGAAGTTGAGTGCAATCTATTACTATTGATCTCTGCTTATTCAAAGCTAGGTATGCGTATATATTTATATGTTTGTATGTACAGGATTTACTCCTGAACGAATTAACCGGCCATTTTAAAACAATGGACGATACGCAGAAATTTATCATATGAATACTATCCTTACATACCCGTAAAAAACAGATTCCTCTTATTTAAAAAAATCTTAACCATACGTAATAGATATTAATTAATCAATATTCATCAAATTAAAGTTTCTCTAGATTATTTTAAACAGTTTTATGAAGCAGAATATAGGCAGACTTTCATATTAAAAAGTTAAATATATGACTTGCATTGAGTTTGATCTGTAGTCATTGGACATCAATTAAGTAAACATTATTTACTTCTGATGTTACTTAAGGTTTAAATTTGAGGCAGTTTTTCTAGAATGGTAATAATGTAATTGATTTTGTTCAAAATTAGTATAAGGATTCTAGACATAAGGTTTAGTATAATTATATCTTAATTTGTATCATGGTAAGGTGACAGAACAATGGTGCGAAAGTCTTCTGTGAAGGAAATTGATTTTATTCGTATGTATATTTTTTGTGCGTACGTTTTAATGTACGTGCGTGTGTGTGTGCGTATGTGTGTGTTCTGCCAAACTATCAGTAAATGGAGTTCACCTGAATTTCACTAATTTTAAACTCACGTGAGAGAAGTGTCATATTAAAAATGATGAAAGCACAAAATATTTGAAAACAGATAGACGTGTAAAAATTCAAAAACTAATAATTATAACCACGCATCAACTTTGAAATTGTTTCTCAGATGTATTTTCACATTAATTTCAGTAATTTTAATTAGCTGTTGTGGCCTGAAACACACATTATGTCTGTTCTTATATACTTTTATCATATTGTTATGTGTGATGTTGATCTACCCTATAGGCTTTTTTTTTTAGATATTATGTATAGATGAGACTACGACGAAGGACGACCAGTCTTTCTGTAACATATTATTCTGTACTTCTGTAAATAAACACACTTGTAAATATACCTCCGTGTTGTCTTATTTATCACCGGTCTTTCAACAGCACAAGACTGACGACGAGGAACACAACATAATCTGAACTTGTGTCGCACACAAAACTAGGGGCAAGAATTTGGACTTATGCCGGATACAACATGATCATTACAAAAATTAGAGATGTTTGGTTTTCGAAAAAAAATTTGGCGTTGTGCTCGAAATAATTGTTAATTACAACGAAAACAGCAAGGAGTTAAAAACCATAGTGGATTTTAAATACACAAGGTGCACAAAATCTGTTAAAGAAAAGTAAGTAAATAAGATTGAAAAAATGTTACTTCTTAAGGGTGTGTGAAAAATATTTCAATTTATTCCCAAACGCGAGGTTTTTGGAATCTGAATTGTGGAAATGAATGAAGGTTAGAATACGAAGACTACACTACTTTCGCTAGCGTAGTTAAAAACATTGCGAGATAATGATGAACGCTCGGGAGATAATACTATTTGCGTTAATCATGGGAGAAATACTATAGATGATAACATATTGCAGTATCACCAACATCTATTTACACAAAATCAAGTATCTATGGAGATGTAGAGACAAATAAAGTATAGAACAATCCAGGTTTTACTGGAATCGTATGGAGTATACTTGATCTTTATATGGCTCATTCTCAGACAGAAATAAATCACTGTGAAACAGCTGATGTCATAATATGAAGTTAATTGTTATGATGTAGGACAGGAACGGGGTGTCCTAGAAATCTGGGAAACTTGCTGTCACTCAGATACTGGGCAAAGTCATATATTCTTACCAGAGAGAAGCACTGATAGCAGATGCGGTAAGACTTCATACTAAATAATAATACTAATGTTATTGGGCCAACAAGGATATTAACAATAAAATAAATACATGCAAATAATATGGGAAATGTTGGATATGTTTTCTAAACATTGTTGACCAGATAAAACAGACCATTATTTAAGTTAGCAGAAATGAAAGAAAAATCAACAACGAGCATTTCATAATAACATGGAAATTATTCGTAATTAAATTCAGATCAATGGGTAATCTCCATTTTGAGATACGCAGGATAGTTTTGTTAATTCAATATGGAAATGACTGCAAAGCCTTCAAACAAAAACTGTAACCAATTGTAATACATGGTCCCTTTGTTCAAATACACTTGAGGATGCATTTTGCATAATCCCCAAGGCGGAAAAAAAGGTTGTTGACAAAATACATTAACGGAAAACCACTTAGAATTGCGTTTATATTTACATGAAAGTATATCATTATTTTAAGTAAGAGTATATAAGTATGAAATCATTCAAATACAAATACATACGTTCACACATACACCTATTTTTCTGTGTAAATATCGGGATGTGAATTTTTTCCTGAAAATTTGATTAGTAATTTAGTTTAAATATTATGCATATACACACGCTAACACACACAAATACACACACACACACACAAACATATATATATATATATATATATATATATATATATATATATATATATATACTAGTAGTATGTTTAAGTAGCCTGAGAGCATGCACTCTGTATTGCCCTCAATCTTCTTAAACATACTACTACTATTTCAATCAATGCTTCAAGAAAACTACCATTCTCTCTCTCTCCCTCTCTCTCTCTCCCTCTCTCTCTCTCTCTCTCTCTCTCTCTATATATATATATATATATATATATATGTATATATACGTAATGTAAAATGAACTGAAGAAAAACAAAAAAAAATTATTTATGTATTTATATAAACGTTTCGTCGTTATTTCATGACCTCCTTAGGATTATTGTCTGAAGAAAATAACACACAAAGTAGAACATATTTAAAACAGATGTAAAAAGATAAGCTTTTCTCTTCCTATTACCACTGTTTCAAATATTTTGTACTTTGTCTGTTGTTTTCTTCAGACAAATCATCCCGCGGAAGTCTTGAAATAACGACAAAACGTTAATAAATACATAAATAATATTTTTTGCTTTTCCTTTTTCATATTATATTTTTAATGTGAGATGTTTTTTAATATATATATATATATATATATATATATATATATATATATATATATATATATATATATAATTCTCATCTCATGAAAGCTCGAAGAAGAGAAAGGTTTTTCCAAATATTAACCTATAGAATATCCTAAAAAATGGAAAATAAAAAAGAAATTGTGATCTACCGTGCTAAAAAAATCTCGCAAACCCCTTAGCACTAAATAAAAAGTTACACATTTATTTTTTTATTTATTATTTATTATTTATTTTTCACCCACTTTAATGATTATATTTTTACATCGGCTAGTAACACCAATATATATAAAGACTTAGCTATCCGGCTCTTTTCAGCTTCAGAAGCTGAAAAGAGCCTAATGGCTAAGTCTTTCTGTGCTTGAAACCGACCGTACGAATGTTGTACTAATTTTTCTGTACAAAATAAATAAATATTACGCTGTTCATTTTTAATTTTTATCTTTACTTCTCAATAAATCGAGCTCTCTGCTAGGATTTTTCCTGCTATAATACAAAGAAGTTATATATATATATATATATATATATATATATATATATAATATATATATATATTTATACAAATGTATATATATATATATACTCATTCATATATATATATATTAATATATATATTTTTATATTGTACACGTATTGTATTAGTTTCTGTAGATGTAAATCCGTTGAAACTCAAGTGTTTATAAAAAGTGCTCAATAACAAGTAGAGCTGTTTATAAGTATAAATTTTTATTCATACAAACATTATTGGTTACATATGTGCATACATGTTTCGGTTGCACTCTTCACAGAAAGTCAACCTCATCAGACCAAGGATTCCAGAGAAATGGGATGGATTTGGAGACTTTTCACCCCCAAATAAATCATTGTTTGGGATTAGTTATTTTCTATTTCTTATGAATTAGTATCGGATTACCTATTTTGCTTGTTGACTCTTTTTTATCTTTTTTATTCTTTTTATGACAAGGAAAATAAAAGATATTTTATTTTCCTTGTTTTATTACCTACTTAGCTTTAGTTACCTTTCAACTTTATTTAACCTCCCAAGTTTTACAAACACATTTAAGTATAAGTATCTTATCTATCAGTAAAATACACACATGTAAGCAGATTTAATAGATACACAAGTACATATAAACAAACATACATACATATACACACATGTAAACATGGACACAGCCACAGATCCACTTTCAAGCAAAAAATATATTTAAAGTACATACGTGCGCATGAATATACTTTCAGTATATAAAACAGTTTCAATATATAAAATAATTTCAATACAAGAAATACAGACGCCTGTACAAGTAAATACATAAGCACACACACATATACACACATGATCACACATACACATATATATATGCATATACATACACATACACATAAATACACATACATACACCCATGCACAGACATACATGCATATATCACCAACGCGAATATACATATATATATATATATATACACACACTTTCAAGCGTAAATAGTTGTTACTAAAATAATGTACATATATATATATACATATACATACACACGCCTAGACAACACACACTCATATACATACATATATATATATACATATATACATAAATATACATGCATACACATACAAAGCGTATACATAAACATATACAAGTACGTACATAGAATATATAACCCCGACTATACAAATATAAAGACTAAACACAAATATATACGCGTACATCCATAGCTGGATATACATAACATTTGCCTATATGTCTGCTTTATATACGTTTATATGTGTGTATGTATGTATGTATGTATGTATGTATGTATACATATATATATATATATATATATATATATATATATATATATATATATATATATATATATATACATTGTGTATGTGACTTGACTTGACTTGGTCCCTTAACCCCCTCCTGGGTCGTAGGGGCGCTGCACCAATGAACTCCACACCAGCTGTCTCCACTTCTGACGGTCATGGGCAATGGACTGGGTTGTAGCGAAGTTGTAGCCCGTCCACTCTTTGATGTTGTCCGTCCATCTTTTGTGTTGTCTACCCCTCCTTCTCTTGCCTTGCACTGCTCCCTGCAGGATGGTTTTGGAGAGACCGCTGCCCCTTGTCACGTGACCATACCATCCAAGCTTTCTTTTTTTTACAGTTGTCAGCAAATCTTCGTAGTTGTTCAGATTTGCGTTGATGAGCGCGCGAACTTCTTCGTTTGTGACACGGTCTGAGTACGAGATGCCAAGCACTCTTCTGTAGCATCTCATTTCTACCGTTTGGATTTTTCTTTGGAGCTCGGCTGTCAAGGTCCATGACTCGCATGCATACAAAAAGATGGATAATACTAGTGTATGCAGCAGCTTCAGTTTGCAACGGAGACTAATGTTTCCGTCTTTCCAGATTGATTTCAGTTTTGCAAGTGCTGCTGTCGTTTGTGCTGCTCTTGCCAGGATTTCAGTCTTGGATCCTTTGTTGCTGAGTATAGCGCCAAGGTATTTGAACTGGTTTACGGTTTCCAGTTCTTGGCCGTTGGCTGTTATCGTTGTTGATAATGGTTGTCCACTATTCGTCATCAGCTTCGTTTTTTCAGCATTGATCTCCATTCCGTACCTCGTGGATGTTCTGTCGAGGCGGCTCACCAGACCAGAAAGTTCTGTTTGATTTCCGGCAAGTCCATCAATGTCATCGGCGAATCTGAGGTTTGTGATGGTTCGTCCACCAATGCTGACTGTGCCCACGTGACCATCCAGGGCATCTGACATGATTCGTTCAAGGAGGATGTTGAAGAGTATGTGTATGTATGTTATGCATATCTAGCTATGGATGTACGCGTATATATTTGTGTTAGTCTGGGTTATATATTCTATGTACGTTCTTGTATATGTTTATGTAGTAATTTGTATACGCTTTGTATGTGTATGCATGTATATTTATGTATATATGTATATATATGTATATGAGTGTGTGTTGTCTAGGCGTGTGTATGTGTATGTATATGTATGTATATGTACATATTTTTAGTAAAAACTATTTACGCTTGAAAGTGTGTGTGTGTATATATATATATGTATATTTGCGTTGTGGATATATGCATGTATGTCTGTACATGGGTGTATGTATGTGTATGTATGTATATGTATATATATATGTGTGTGTGTGTGTATGTGTGCTCATGTATGTATATATGTGTGTGTGCTTATGTATTTACTTGTACAGGCGTGTGTATTTCTTGTATTGAAATTAATTTATATATTGAAACTTTTATACACTGAAAGTATATTCATGCGAACGTACGTACTTTAAATACTTTTGCTTGAAAGTGGATATGTGTGTGTCCATGTTTAGATGTGTGTGTATATTTATGCCTGTTTGTTTATATGTATCTATTAAATCTGTTTACATGAGTGTATTTTACTGATAGATAAGATACTTATACCTGAATGTGTTTGTAAAACTTGGTAAGTTTAATAGAGTTGAAAAGTAACCAAAGCTAAGTAGGTAATAACACAAGAAAAATAAAGGATAGGCAGGTTATAAAAAGAATAAAAAAGATAAAATAGAGTCAACAAATAAAATAAGAAATCCGATCCTAATTCATAAGCAATAGAAAATAACCAATCCCAGACAAATATTTATTTGGGGGAGAAAGGTCTAAAAATCCAAATCCATTTCTCTAGAATACTTGGTCTGATGAGGTTAGCTTTCTGTGAAGAGTGCAACCGAAGCATGTATGCACATATGTAACCAATAATGTTTGTTTAAATGAAAATTTATACTTATATATATATATATATATATATATATATATATATATTTATACCAAATATATATATATATATATATATATATATATATATATATATAGCACTGGATAAAGTGAAGAATAAAATAAGGTGTGAATCAAATTTGATTAGAATTCAATGTTCAAGAAAAGTACTTTAAAGTCCTAAACTCATGAGTTTTCAAAGAAAATCTTCTCCTCAGAGGCCGTGATGATGTCCACAGCACATAAACGTTTAAATTTGATCAATTCTAGAAATGAATTAGTTTCCAAATGTCGCCATAGGAGGAAATTGAAGTATGCACAATTCAGCCCACCATCAAATCCACCGTAGCTGATTTAGTAAGTGTCGGGACCAGGTTCGGAGTATCCAGTTTAAGAGGTTGTGTTTGTTAAATCTTCCCTGCCTAAAATGTTTAGACATTGAAAATGCCTAAATATCTCTTTAAATTTTTTTAAAGTTGTAAATGTCTAAATTTTAAATTTTTTTAAATGATTAAATTCTAAATATTTTAAGAACTTCTTAGTTATTAATTTCATTAATTTTCTAAATTGCTTGATGGTGCTAGATGTGTGAATTTCGTTTATATACTTAAAGCAGACGATCAAATAGTAAGTCTGGAGGAGAAGGTGTCTGGAGGCTTTAACCTAAGTTTACACATCCGTCTCTGTGACCCAGACTTTTAATATCTGTTGTGCACATAACTGATTTTACGCAGACATTTAACATCCGGTGTACATATGACTGATTTTACACATCCGTCACTATACTTTGGCGCTTTCCTTGTTAACGCAGACATTTAACATCTCTGTGTACAGGCTGATTGGATTAGTAGGCTGTCTTACCGAGGAGAACGGTTTCTTTTTTTTCTTTTGGACTCGTTACGCTGTCTACAGAGCTTGCGGGAGCTTGATTACCTTCGAATATACATTTTTTTCACGGGAGTAACTTTATAGGACCCGGAAGAAAATATGTATATATCAGGTCAGTTTAACTTTATTCGAATTGGTCTAAGCGGACCTTGCATCTAACCAGGAAGTTATGGTTTGCACAACTCCTATCAGATCATAGGAACCCTGAATTTGGACATCATAATATTAAACACCAAGTGAGTTTTCTGAACTTTTCATATGATTTGGTTCTTTCTATCGTTTTATTAATTTGCATACACCTTGCATCTACTGCATCGATAGAAAACAAATTCCCAGCCTGGATAACTTTTTCGTTTTTGGTCTACCATTCACCACCTGGTTGTTTTTTAATAAACCTCTTTGATATCTTTCTTGAAGCTGTTTTAAATTTTATGAATTGGATGAACTGTATAAGGTTAACAAAAAAGTATGTTTTGGGTCGATATATTTGATGTTTTATATACTTTTATGTATTTTATATATATATATTTTATATATTTGCAAAGTTTAATTTTATTACCTGCAGTAATGTCATTGCGATAATGGTCTTCTGAGGGGAAGATTTTCTTTGAAAACTCATGAGTTAAGGATTTTTAAGTACTTTGCTTGAACATTGAATTCTTATAAAATTTGATTCGCACCTTATTTGATTCTTTCACTTTATCCAGTTCTATTAATGCTCTATCCATTATATTGAACTTCAGTTTTATCCGGATTTTCACTAATTAAAGATATTAGTTGCCTCTTATATGTTTTGTTGTATTACCTTATATATATATATATATATATATTTATTTATACAAATGTATATATATATATATTCATTATACCAAATATATATATATATATATGTATGTATATATATATAAGTCAGTTCATATTATATTCCAATAACCATGGTTTTATTTTATTATTTTTTCACATTTCCAAAAAATATAACATTTCTGTGAGATATATTTTGTACGGTCCGTTTCATTTGTCTTGTGCCAAACAACGTTTTTCTGTAAATATCGTCTCTGCAACATTACAAAATCATCAGAAAAAATTCTAAAGACGTAGAAATTCACTCTGGTTCAACCCCCCTTGTGGCTTAAACATTATCACTTACATACCTCAACAATTTTACCAAATTATCGAGATACATTTTCCTAGGGATAGTAGATTAGGCAAAGTTATGAAAAAATGCAGTAAAGATATCCTTTTCAACATCGATAAACTTAACATCAACTATAGTAAGTTCAAATAACACAAAAATCAAAAAGAATAGTAACTTAGATACCAGTACAGTTCAGAACCAGAATAACAGCTCCCAATGTAACTATAGAAATGTCAATGAGTGCCCTTTAGAGGGGAGATGTTTAACTTCAGATATAGTGTATAAGTGTAACGTCATAGAGGAAAAAAGAATTAGAACATACATTGGGTCGACGGGCTGTAGTTTCAAGGACATATTTAGAAACCATATACATTCTTTCAAAGAACCTAATACATATTCAAAGAAGGTCCCTACGACTTTAGCTAAACCTGTAAGAGAACTAAACAGTAAAAATATACAATACAGCCTAAAATGGTCTATACTAGGTAGAGTAGGGAAATATATACCTAACAAATCTAAGAGATGTAACCTCTCTATTCTGGAATCCTACAATATAGTTATGTCTAAAGAAAATTTATTAAATAAAAGACAGGAAGTGATTCAGAACTGTCTACATAGAACCGCATATATCCTATCCCGTTACAGACATATATAAAATACCTGTGGCAATAACTCTTTCATCAACATGATTATGAAAGTATCTAAGGTATAGAAATTATTATAAGACTATCATGACAATAGTAACCATAAACCTAATAGTAGATGACGGAGTACTAATACCCCAATATAAAACATTTAAATATAGAACACATCACTCATAACTAAAATGACCGAAGCGACTAAGCTTAAACCTAGCCTATAATGAAATGGTAACAGGGCCAGATCATGAGAGCATCAGCAGAAATATTTTTCATTTTAGTTTTCATCTGTACTAATTAGTGAAAAATGGTAACTAGTTAATAAGATATTTGGAAGGGGTAAGAACTAGTAATGCAATAATCATTTAAAATATTATGCCAAATAAATGTTCAATAGGAAAAAATAAATAATAAATGAAAATAAATAAATAAATAAATAAATAAAAATAAATGAATAAATAAATAAATAAAATGGCTATATACATATGTGTGTATATATATGTATCATGTGTGCATATGTATGTGTGTATATAGATATGTATATATATGTGTGTGAGTGTATGTATGTGTGTGGAGGTCGGACGCGGAGTTCGATAGATCCAATTCGTTTAAATTGAGACCTTAAACAATAAAAACACGACTATATTAAATCTAGACTTCGAATGAAAGCTGATTTTAATGGAAATCAAAAGAAACTATTTGGTATCATATTATGTAACACATGATTTTTGGGTGTCGTCGAGTGTTCAAATACAACCCGTTTTGTAGGGACAGATTCGTGATTTTGAAAATGGCGTTTGCCGCGTTTTGCGTTCGAATCTCTTCGTATATATATATATATATATATATATATATATATATATTAATAAACGTATAAATATATATATATATATATATATATATATATATATATATTAATAAACATATTAACAAATAAAAGAATGCACACAACCTAATAATAAATATAGGCATACAATTAAAGTGGGACCTAATATTGACATTGGTGCTTGTCGGCATTCACCTGAAAATACGAGTTTAATATAAAACGTAATCACAATTACTTTAAGTATAAATGTCCATAAAAGCACTTTTGAATCCGCATAATACTTTAAAGTGAGGTATTTAAACATCATTTTATAAATAATAAAATTAAATAAATAAATAAATATTTAATAGCTCCTTCGGTATTTTGAATCATGTCTAGGTAACTGTAAAATATTTTCGTTGTGAGTGACAAATTCCACCCCCCTTAGTTTCGCATTTAATAGAAACTTACTACTTAAGTGAAGAATTCTGGGTAATTAAGCTTATCTTAGTATTAACTGAAACGATTTATAAATAAGTATTAAATATGTTCCACAAAAACACGGAAGTACAATTCAGTCAAATTCAGTTCAAAGTGTAAGTCGTCTGAAGGTTTAGGGTTCAGTCCTCGGTGTGGGCGATACAAAAAAGCATGCTACTACTGTGGATTAAATAAAAGGTTCCGTTCGAAATTCCGTTTAGGGGTTACAGCGGCCGAAACGTTGTGATGATAACACTCAAGATCAGAAATGTAGCCCGAATAACCAAAATTATACAAATTATCATCTCAGAAATATATATATACAGGGTGTTTCAAAAGTCTTGGGAACATTACAAATGCGTATATCTCATGAACTATTCCAGGTAGAAAAATGAAACTGGTGCCATTTTAAAGCTTGCTTAATCAAGTTTTTGGTCATACTAATGATTTTCGTGTTATCTTTCCAGGTGCAGTAATGGCGTTCTCTAAACAATACAAGGCATTTTGCGTCCTCCAATTTGCAAAGACTGAATCGTGGACATGTGTTCAGCGTGCATTTCGCAGGAAATTTAAAAAAGAAGCCCCTGAAAGGAAATCCATTGTCAGATGGCATGCTAAATTTGTGAAAGATGGGTGTTTGTGCCCAAGTAAGCGAACAGGTCGCCCTTCAACTTCAGAAGATGCAGTTGAGCAAGTTCGGACAGCCTTTCAGCGGAGCCCCCGTAAATCAGTGAGAAGAGCCAGCAGGGAACTTCAGCTTGCTCCAGCAACTGTCTGGCGTGTCTTAAGGAAACGACTGCAAATGGTACCTTACAAGCTCAAGTTGGTCCAAAAGTTGAAGGACACTGATAAGCCACTTCGCCGTGACTTTTGCATTGCAATGCAAGAGAAGTTGGAAGATAACGGCTTTGATGACCGGCTTGTTTTTAGCGATGAGGCGACCTTCCATCTGAATGGCAAAGTTAACAAGCATAGCACTCGCATATGGGGTACTGAGAATCCTCATGAACTTCTTGAGCACGAGCGAGATTCACCAAAAGTGAACGTGTTTTGTGCAATTTCCAAGAAAGGTGTCTATGGACCGTTCTTCTTTGAAGAGGCAACTATCACTGGTGAATCCTATCTCAACATGCTGGAAGACTGGTTGATGGCTCAGTTGGAACAAGCAGAATCTGATGACTTCATTTTTCAACAAGATGGTGCACCACCACACTGGAGTCTTAGAGTAAGGCAGTTTCTTAACACAAGGCTGCCTGGTAGAGGGATTGGGAGATCTGGGCGAGATGATGACGTTCTCATGCCCTGGCCTCCTAGGTATCCAGATCTTACCCCGTGTGACTTTTTCCTTTGGGGCTTTGTCAAGCAACAAGTCTATGTGCCGCCCCTTCCAAGAGATATTGACGAACTAAAGGCTCGAGTAACGGCAGTTGTGGGAACCATTGACGTCAAGATGCTGGAACGCGTTTGGCAGGAAATGGACTATCGACTAGATGTCTGCCGTGTGACGAATGGTGCTCATATTGAGCAACTTTGAAGATTCCCCACAAAACTTGAAACTTTAACCTTTCCAACGGTACCAATTTCATTTTTCAACTCCTAATAGTTTTTGAGTTATTAAAAATCGTTATGTTCCCAAGACTTTTGAAACACCCTGTATAACAATCTTAATAGTTGCTTGAATGGATGACTGAGTCTATGAAACTTGCTCTAAACTGTTGAACTTAAAAGAGTTTCGTACCCAAATGACCTAAATAGACATCTGAAGGCTAATTGATGTAACTTTAGTAAGTAAAAAAATTACCCTCAAGTAGATTAGAATTTTTATAAATAAATTATAGAAGCTATTAACTATTTTAAGAAATATTACTGAATTAAAAATTTATAAATGTCCGCACGATTTTTAGGATGTACTAGCTTTGAACGAAAAATTCAAAATGGCGTTTCAGTGGGTTCCTCCACGTGTGAGTTTGCACTTTTTGTTTGGTTTCACCCAAAAATGAACCACTGTATAGCGTAGCTTTTTTTCAAGACACTTTAATCAAAAACCTTTTTTTACTCTTTGGGAATTTTTTTCTGATGATTTTGTAATGTTGCAGAGACGATATTGACATAAAAACGTTATTTGGCACAAGCAAAATGAAACGGACCGTAAAAATATATCTCACAGAAATGTTGTGTTTTTTGGAAATGTGAAAAAATAAAAATGATAAAATTAAACCATGGTTATTGGAATATGATATAGACTGACTTATATTTGCTCTGATATCAATAATTGACAATCATCGAGCTACATCTTTTAAGGAGACTGCAAAGTAAAAGGGCACTGATAGTATATGCTAATATATATATTGTCATGAATAACTATATATATATATATATATATATATATATATATTAGTACTTCATGTATCCACATAAAATATTATAAGGAGATATAATTTTTTATGTGTCAGTTTTCAGTATTTACTTCAACAGTGCTCGATACGTAAGTAGAGCTAGGTAGCAAGCAATGAAAATATATATGGCAATCAAGCTACACAGAGGCTCCCGTGTTTCATCCCCGGGGGGAATCGTCAGGCTAAACACGGGATGAAACACGGGAGCCTCTGTGTAGCTTGATTGCTATATATATTTTCATTGCTTACTATATATATATATATATATATATATATTTATACAAATATATATATATATATATATATATATGTATATATATTTATACAAATATATATATATATATATATATATATATATATATATATATATATATATGTATATATACATATTTAGTTCACATTGATGAATCGACCTTTCGCTCTATGCGAAATCCTCAGAGCAAGTTGTCTTTTCCTCTTTGATTGAATCGGTAAGTGAATATTAAAAATACATATAGGATGTATCAGCAGTTTAGGGTTAGGGTTAAGGTTAGGATTATAATGTATCAGCAGTTCACTTGGAATTAGTTTAACTGTCTCAAATGGATTATAATAAACGACATTTAAATATATGTACCTTTCAGTATGTTATCACATACAGAATTTGAGAACATTTCCAGACTCTATAGAGTAAGGTGTAGTTATGTAATGTGTCTTCCCCCTGTTGTACGATCCTTTTCTTTTTTGAATTAGAAAAAAACTAAAACAGTCGACTCGTGACAATTATCAAAAATCTCTTTCATTTCATTTTTTCTAACTTTTTTGTCTTCTTTGCATTTCCATTATTACAAATAGGTTAGTTATGGAGTTGGTTTAATAAAAACGTGTGACGTATTGCCGCGTTGACGCAAAGCCGACGGAGGAGACGCAACGCCAAGAGTGTAACGGAAATATCGAAGAGGTGGAACAGCTGCAGAAGAAACTGGAAGAAACTGAACGGAAACACCGAGAAGAACTGGGAAAAAATTAAAAAAAGAAGACGCCAGAAAAATCGTATAAGCAAAGTGGCAAAGAATGCGAATAACTTATACAGAAACTATGCTGAGAATTAAAACTGCATTGAACTGAGTAAAACACATCTACTGAAACCAGAGGTTGAATTGGAATAACAAAGGGGTGAATTTCAGAAACTTCCCATCGTAAAGAGAGTGAAGCTTCCAGAAAAGTGCGGGCGTATATCCTGCCTGAAGAGCAAGGTAGATAGCCTGACTCAATAGATGGTCCGTATGTCCGAGTCATATACACTAAAATACGAACGAGAGAAAACAAAGCTGATCGAGAACATTCATCACTGGGAAGAATATGGTGATCTCTGCGACGAAAACGCAGTTTACAAACAAGAATGATGCCACGATGAAATCGTTAAAAGCGGAGTTTTTTTAGTTGTAAGGAAAGTATGACGGCCTCTGGCAAACGTGTGATGAAGTCAAAGAATGTACGAGGCCTGTCTAAAACGTATCTGACTTTAGGCCATCAAAAATATTTCAAATACGTGACAGGGTGGGACCCTAATCCCATTCAAAGTGCTAGTGCTGGCACACACTTAACCCATCGATCCATCTACTGCCGGAAACACCTCAAGAAGTCTTCTTTTGGAATGTTGTTCATCCCCGCCGTCGCTTTCAAGATTATCTCTTTTTTCGCACGTTCTCAATAACAGCTGCACTCTGGGCAGTTTGGGGCCTGCCAGAACGCTGGTCATTCTCCGTTGATGTGCGGCCATTTTTTAATCAGTTGAACTACTCCTTAATTTGTGTTATACATCGCATCTTCTCCAAACACCTGCTGAATCTAACGCGACGGCCGAGATGACCACTATTCCAAAATAAAGTTCCAAATGTGTTTCCAGCAATGGATGGATAAGTAGAATCTTATCGTAAGAAAGTCGTATAACTTCCCACGCAAATGCAGAAGCGAAACACTAAAATATATCCAGATTAGAAATTATAGGGACGTGTAAATTATGCAATAGCCATTTATAAAGAATTAAACTTATAATTTGTTGATACTTCATTGTTTTAATTTATTTATAGAATTACCCATAATGTATAAATAGATGGTACCATTAAACTTACAGCTCGCAGGAAATCATAAGTCGCTTGTAAACAGAATATTTCTCTAAAATCGAAAAAATTACGGACATTAAACATTTATCAGAAATTTATTGAAACTTTCAATTGGACGTCAATCGAAAGAGGAATTTTATAGGGAATATTAAATCTGCATTCGTTCTCCACGTCAGATAACATAGAGCGTCTAGTATTGCCAAATTGTCACCCACATGGTCCCGACCAGAATCAACGTCGCTTAACTTTGGTGATCGGTGTGTCAACTTAATTATACCATACAGACATTTTACTACTTTACTTAAAAATATTTATAACATATATTGGATTAATTTTTTTTAAAGATAAAACAGGAATTCATTTACTCTGTATTACTGAGCTAATAGTAGGTTTTTTCAATGTCGAAAATATATTAATAAATATTTGAATATATAGAATTCTTGTTTGAAATCTTTTTAGATGGGGATTAATAATTTGTATTATTTCGATTTCTTATTTGTTATATCCAAAATATTTCCGCCGATGAAACCCCAACCTTCTTCCAGTTAAACTTCTTCTTTATTATTATTATTATTATTATTATTATTATTATTATTACTATTATTATTATTATTATTATTATTATTATTATTATTATTATTATTATTATTATTATTATTATTATTATTATTATTATTATTTCGAATTAACATCCGTTTTTCTTCGATTGAATAGTTTAGAATTTTTAAACTTTTTTTCGAATTTGAGAATTGATTGATATTTGAACTATTCGAGCAACTAGACCTAATTCATTTGTATTACTCTCGACATTGTAACCTTCTAGTCAAACTTGAGAATCGATGAGTTCAGCTCAGAAATTTCGAACGGTAGTATTAATGTTACTTTAAAGCATTATATTCAAAATACAATTTTTATCGTTTTGATTCGTTGTAAAAATACTATGAATGGAGTTTATTAACTATTGTAATGTTTCGTATTCCCTCAAATATAGTATGCTTCGATCCCGTGGATATAGTACTAAGTATAATTCTGTTCTAAGTGACAGTCATCTGAAGGTTGCGGACGATACGAAGAATTGCGAATTACTGAAGACGTCTTCCCAGTCATGGCAGATGAAAGCATGCTACCCTCGTGGATTAAATAAAGGGTTCCGTTCGAAATTACGTCCAGATTCCCGAGTTCGACAAAGTACACCTGAAGAAGGTCGGAGGTTACATCGGCTTAAACGTTGTAATAAAAACACCCAGGATGAGAACAGTAGTCCGAATATACCAAATTCTACGCGCCTCAAATATAGTTTTACTTTTTTAAATACTCGTCACGGTTGCAGTAAAAATAACGCTTATTGCTGATAAATATAACACGTGTTACACACTACTTAAATTGGTTCTATGTTGTATTGTGTGTCTTTCGTGTGACAGGAACGAAGATTTTACGTGACACTTTTCTCAGATATTGTAGAAGACGACGAGTGTTGTCACCACAACGATATGATTGTTATTTAATTAAGGCGGTTTATTTCCTTAACTGGTAATTGAATCTGGACTGCTTTTAATGAAGGACCCATCCCGTGTCTTAGCCGCCTAACTTCTCAAAAATCTTACATATGATCTACCGACGCTAAATTCTAGCACCCAATTTATAATTTCTTCTACGTCACGTACCTAATCAGTAATCTATTTCTAATATTGGGCTCCAGCTGATTCAAGGCCGTCTCTCGCCAATAATACAATACAACAAATGTGAAGTAGGAGGTGGTTTTGCTGAATTGGATACAGACGTGGACTGATGACCCAGATGTGCCAAGTCGAATCCAGTCGTATTCCATAGAACCACTTTCCGTATGTATGTTGGCAACTTTCATGTGATCTTTGTTGTAATATCTTATGTTAGAAAGAACTGTGGAAATCAATGCCGACAACGAAATACAGACGATCAAATGTTGTACCATACTGATTCACAGAAATTTACGTTTTTAATCGTGAAACTTAAACATACATATACACTTATTTGAAAAGCACTTTATTTTATCAACCTACTGTTTGGATTAATGTATACCGCTGTGAGGTATAAAATCAGCCATGCCGAGTTCAAATGCTATCGGATTAATTGTTATCATTTTAGCACTAATACTCTTAAGAAAATATACCAACCCACAATTCCACCTTCTTGAGTCAATAGCATGTTATTCTTACATAATCGTATAAATCAAAGCTATTACAAAAGGTTAATGTGACTTGTCATTAAATAACTCCGAAATAATGATATGCCGTAAACAGGCACACCGTAATTATCTAAGCACAAAATTTGACATTCGATATTCGACTTGCTATATACAGGAAGTGTTTCTATTTATTTGAAAGAGGCATAATTGTGCAAATTTCAATGAACCTTCTAATATCTGCACGCCCCCCCCCCATAACGTTTACGCACCCCCTCAACTACTTGTAATAATCATACTTGTCTGTTTATCGATGGAAAATAAATCGGAGTCGATCGCCTCGGTTTGCCTATTGCGGTTGTTACCGCCACCGTCCGTGCTTATGTAAACTAATCATTGTGACAGCTACACATGATGAGGATACACCGGAAAACTCCGCCATTGAAAATGACCTCGCCCATCAACAAACCTTTAGATTGCCTGCTAATATAGACTTGTTACATTATTCACACTATTTATACAATTGTGAGTAATATAGACTTGTTACATTGTTCACACTATTTATACAATTGTGAGTAATATAGACTTGTTACATTGTTCACACTATTTATAAAATTGTGAGTAATATAGTCGTGTTACATTGTTCACACTATTTATACAATTGTGAGTAATATAGACTTGTTACATTGTTCACACTATTTATACAATTGTGAGTAATATAGACTTGTTACATTGTTCACACTATTTATACAATTGTGAGTAATATAGACTTGTTACATTGTTCACACTATTTATACAATTGTGAGTAATATAGACTTGTTACATTATTCACACTATTTATACAATTGTTAGTAATATAGACTTGTTACATTGTTCACACTATTTATACAATTGTGGGTAATATAGACTTGTTACATTATTCACACTATTTATACAATTGTGAGTAATATAGACTTGTTACATTGTTCACACTATTTATACAATTGTGGGTAATATAGACTTGTTACATTATTCACACTATTTATACAATTGTGAGTAATATAGACTTGTTACATTGTTCACACTATTTATACAATTGTGAGTAATATAGACTTGTTACATTATTCACACTATTTATACAATTGTGAGTAATATAGATTTGTTACATTATTCACACTATTTATACAATTGTGAGTAATATAAACTTGTTACATTGTTCACACTATTTATACAATTGTGAGTAATATAGACTTGTTACATTATTCACACTATTTATACAATTGTGAGTAATATAGACTTGTTACATTGATCACACTATTAATACAATTGTGAGTAATATAGACTTGTTACATTATTCACACTATTTAGAGAATTGTGAGTAATATAGACTTGTTACATTGTTCACATAATTTATACAATTGTGAGTAATATAGACTTGTTAAATTGTTCACACTATTTATACAATTGTGAGTAATATAGACTTGTTACATTGTTCACACTATTTATACAATTGTGAGTAATACAGACTTGTCTCATTGTTCACACTATTTATACAATTGTGAGTAATATAGACTTGTTACATTATTCACACTATTTATACAATTGTGAGTAATATAGACTTGTTACATTGTTCACACTATTTATACAATTGTGAGTAATATAGACTTGTTACATTATCTACACTATTTATACAATTGTTAGTAATATAGACTTGTTACATTGTTCACACTATTTATACAATTGTGAGTAATATAGACTTGTTACATTGTTCACACTATTCATACTATTGTGAGTAATATAGACGTGTTACATTGTTCACACTATTTATACAATTGTGAGTAATATAGACTTGTTACATTGTTCACACTATTAATACAATTGTGAGTAATATAGACTTGTTACATTATTCACACTATTTATACAATTGTGAGTAATATAGACTTGTTACATTGTTCACACTATTTATACAATTGTGAATAATATAGACTTGTTACATTATTCACACTATTTATACAATTGTGAGTAATATAGACCTGTTACATTGTTCACACTCTTTATACAATGATGAGTAATATAGACTTGTTATATTGTTCACACTATTTATACAATTGTGAGTAATATGGACTTGTTACATTATTCACACTATTTATACAATTTTGACTAATATAAACTTGTTACATTATTCACACTATTTATACAATTGTGAGTAATATAGACTTGTTACATTATTCACACTATTTATACAATTGTGAGTAATATAGACTTGTTACATTATTCACACTATTTATACAATTGTGAGTAATATAGACTTGTTACATTATTCACACTATTTATACAATTATGAGTAATATAGACTTGTTACATTATTCACACTATTTATACAATTGTGAGTAATATAGACTTGTTACATTGTTCACACTATTTATACAATTGTGAGTAGTATCGACTTGTTACATTGTGCACACTATTTATACAATTGTGAGTAATATAGACTTGTTACATTGTTCACACTATTTATACAATTGTGAGTAATATAGACTTGTTACATTATTCACACTATTTATACAATTGTGAGTAATATATACTTGGTACATTGTTCACATGTTTACACAATTGTGAGTAATATAGATTGTTACATTATTCACACTATTTTTACAATTGTGAGTAATATAGACTTGTTACATTGTTCACATAAATTATACAATTGTGAGTAATATAGACGTGTTACATTATTCACACTATTTAGACAATTGTGAGTAATATAGACTTGTTACATTGTTCACACTATTTATACAATTGTGAGTAATATAGACTTGTTACATTATTCACACTATTAATACAATTGTGAGTAATATAGACTTGTTACATTATTCAAACTATTAATACAATTGTGAGTAATATAGACTTGTTACATTATTCACACTATTTATACAATTGTTAGTAATATAGACTTGTTACATTGTTCACACTATTTATACAATTGTGAGTAATATAGACTTGTTACATTGTTCACACTATTTATACAATTGTGAGTAATATAGTCGTGTTACATTGTTCACACTATTTATACAATTGTGAGTAATATAGACTTGTTACATTATTCACACTATTTATCTAATTGTGAGTAATATAGACTTGTTACATTATTCACACTATTTATAGAATTTTGAGTAATATAGACTTGTTACATTGTTCACACTATTTATACAATTGTGAGTAATATAGACTTGTTACATTATTCACACTATTTATACAATTGTGAGTGATATAGACTTGTTACATTGTTCACACTATTTACACCCTTGTGAGTAATATAGACTTGTTACATTGTTCACATAATTTATACAATTGTGAGAAATATAGACTTGTTACATTATTCACACTATTAATACAATTGTGAGTAATATAGACTTGTTACATTATTCACACTATTAATACAATTGTGAGTAATATAGACTTGTTACATTATTCACACTATTTATACAATTGTTAGTAATATAGACTTGTTACATTGTTCACACTATTTATACAATTGTAAGTAATATACACTTGTTACATTTTCACACTATTCATACAATTGTGAGTAATATAGACGTGTTACATTGTTCACACTATTTATACAATTGTGAGTAATATAGACTTGTTACATTATTCACACTATTTATACAATTGTGAGTAATATAGACTTGTTACATTGTTCACACTATTTATACAATTGTGAGTAATATATACTTGTTACATTATTCACACTATTTATACAATTGTGAGTAATATAGATTTGTTACATTATTCACACTATTTATACAATTGTGAGTAATATAGACTTGTTACATTATTCACACTATTTATACACTTGTGAGTAATATAGACTTGTTACATTGTTCACACTATTTATACAATTGTGAGTACTATAGACTTGTTACATTATTCACACTATTTAGACAATTGTGAGTAATATAGACTTGTTACATTGTTCACATAATTTATACAATTGTGAGAAATATAGACTTGTTACATTATTCACACTATTAATACAATTGTGAGTAATATAGACTTGTTACATTATTCACACTATTAATACAATTGTGAGTAATATAGACTTGTTACATTATTCACACTATTTATACAATTGTTAGTAATATAGACTTGTTACATTGTTCACACTATTTATACAATTGTGAGTAATATACACTTGTTACATTGTTCACACTATTCATACAATTGTGAGTAATATAGACGTGTTACATTGTTCACACTATTTATACAATTGTGAGTAATATAGACTTGTTACATTATTCACACTATTTATACAATTGTGAGTAATATAGACTTGTTACATTGTTCACACTATTTATACAATTGTGAGTAATATAGACTTGTTTCATTGTTAACACTATTAATACAATTGTGAGTAATATAGACTTGTTACATTATTCACACTATTTATACAATTGTGAGTAATATAGACTTGTTACATTGTTCACACTATTTATACAATTGTGAGTAATATAGACTTGTTACATTATTCACACTATTTATAAAATTGTGAGTAATATAGACCTGTTACATTGTTCACACTCTTTATACAATGATGAGTAATATAGACTTGTTACATTGTTCACACTATTTATACAATTGTGAGTAATATGGACTTGTTACATTATTCACACTATTTATACAATTTTGACTAATATAAACTTGTTACATTATTAACACTATTTATACAATTGTGAGTAATATAGACTTGTTACAGTATTCACACTATTGGTACAATTGTGAGTAATATAGACTTGTTACATTATTCACACTATTTATACAATTGTGAGTAATATAGACTTGTTACATTATTCACACTATTTATACAATTATGAGTAATATAGACTTGTTACATTATTCACACTATTTATACAATTGTGAGTAATATAGACTTGTTACATTGTTCACACTATTTATACAATTGTGAGTAGTATAGACTTGTTACATTGTGCACACTATTTATACAATTGTGAGTAATATAGACTTGTTACATTGTTCACACTCTTTATACAATTGTGAGTAATATAGACTTGTTACATTATTCACATAATTTATACGATTGTGAGTAATATATACTTGGTACATTGTTCACATGTTTACACAATTGTGAGTAATATAGACTTGTTACATTATTCACACTATTCTTACAATTGTGAGTAATATAGACTTGTTACATTGTTCACATAATTTATACAATTGTGAGTAATATAGACGTGTTACATTATTCACACTATTTAGACAATTGTGAGTAATATAGACTTGTTACATTGTTCACACTATTTATACAATTGTGAGTAATATAGACTTGTTACATTATTAACACTATTAATAAAATTGTGAGTAATATAGACTTGTTACATTATTCAAACTATTAATACAATTGTGAGTAATATAGACTTGTTACATTATTATCACTATTTATACAATTGTTAGTAATATAGACTTGTTACATTGTTCACACTATACAATTGTGAGTAATATAGACTTGTTACATTGTTCACACTATTTATACAATTGTGAGTAATATAGTCGTGTTACATTGTTCACACTATTTATACAATTGTGAGTAATATAGACTTGTTACATTATTCACACTATTTATCTAATTGTGAGTAATATAGATTGTTACATTATTCACACTATTTTTACAATTGTGAGTAATATAGACTTGTTACATTGTTCACATAATTTATACAATTGTGAGTAATATAGACCTGTTACATTATTCACACTATTTAGACAATTGTGAGTAATATAGACTTGTTACATTGTTCACACTATTTATACAATTGTGAGTAATATAGACTTGTTACATTATTCACACTATTAATACAATTGTGAGTAATATAGACTTGTTACATTATTCACACTATTAATACAATTGTGAGTAATATAGACTTGTTACATTATTCACACTATTAATACAATTGTGAGTAATATAGACTTGTTACATTATTCACACTATTTATACAATTGTTAGTAATATAGACTTGTTACATTGTTCACACTATTTATACAATTGTGAGTAATATACACTTGTTACATTGTTGACACTATTCATACAATTGTGAGTAATATAGACGTGTTACATTGTTCACACTATTTATACAATTGTGAGTAATATAGACTTGTTACATTATTCACACTATTTATACAATTGTGAGTAATATAGACTTGTTACATTGTTCACACTATTTATACAATTGTGAGTAATATAGACTTGTTTCATTGTTAACACTATTAATACAATTGTGAGTAATATAGACTTGTTACATTATTCACACTATTTATACAATTGTGAGTAATATAGACTTGTTACATTGTTCACACTATTTATACAATTGTGAGTAATATAGACTTGTTACATTGTTCACACTATTTATACAATTGTGAGTAATATAGACTTGTTACATTATTCACACTATTTATACAATTGTTAGTAATATAGACTTGTTACATTGTTCACACTATTTATACAATTGTGGGTAATATAGACTTGTTACATTATTCACACTATTTATACAATTGTGAGTAATATAGACTTGTTACATTGTTCACACTATTTATACAATTGTGGGTAATATAGACTTGTTACATTATTCACACTATTTATACAATTGTGAGTAATATAGACTTGTTACATTGTTCACACTATTTATACAATTGTGAGTAATATAGACTTGTTACATTATTCACACTATTTATACAATTGTGAGTAATATAGATTTGTTACATTATTCACACTATTTATACAATTGTGAGTAATATAAACTTGTTACATTGTTCACACTATTTATACAATTGTGAGTAATATAGACTTGTTACATTATTCACACTATTTATACAATTGTGAGTAATATAGACTTGTTACATTGATCACACTATTAATACAATTGTGAGTAATATAGACTTGTTACATTATTCACACTATTTAGAGAATTGTGAGTAATATAGACTTGTTACATTGTTCACATAATTTATACAATTGTGAGTAATATAGACTTGTTAAATTGTTCACACTATTTATACAATTGTGAGTAATATAGACTTGTTACATTGTTCACACTATTTATACAATTGTGAGTAATACAGACTTGTCTCATTGTTCACACTATTTATACAATTGTGAGTAATATAGACTTGTTACATTATTCACACTATTTATACAATTGTGAGTAATATAGACTTGTTACATTGTTCACACTATTTATACAATTGTGAGTAATATAGACTTGTTACATTATCTACACTATTTATACAATTGTTAGTAATATAGACTTGTTACATTGTTCACACTATTTATACAATTGTGAGTAATATAGACTTGTTACATTGTTCACACTATTCATACTATTGTGAGTAATATAGACGTGTTACATTGTTCACACTATTTATACAATTGTGAGTAATATAGACTTGTTACATTGTTCACACTATTAATACAATTGTGAGTAATATAGACTTGTTACATTATTCACACTATTTATACAATTGTGAGTAATATAGACTTGTTACATTGTTCACACTATTTATACAATTGTGAATAATATAGACTTGTTACATTATTCACACTATTTATACAATTGTGAGTAATATAGACCTGTTACATTGTTCACACTCTTTATACAATGATGAGTAATATAGACTTGTTATATTGTTCACACTATTTATACAATTGTGAGTAATATGGACTTGTTACATTATTCACACTATTTATACAATTTTGACTAATATAAACTTGTTACATTATTCACACTATTTATACAATTGTGAGTAATATAGACTTGTTACATTATTCACACTATTTATACAATTGTGAGTAATATAGACTTGTTACATTATTCACACTATTTATACAATTGTGAGTAATATAGACTTGTTACATTATTCACACTATTTATACAATTATGAGTAATATAGACTTGTTACATTATTCACACTATTTATACAATTGTGAGTAATATAGACTTGTTACATTGTTCACACTATTTATACAATTGTGAGTAGTATCGACTTGTTACATTGTGCACACTATTTATACAATTGTGAGTAATATAGACTTGTTACATTGTTCACACTATTTATACAATTGTGAGTAATATAGACTTGTTACATTATTCACACTATTTATACAATTGTGAGTAATATATACTTGGTACATTGTTCACATGTTTACACAATTGTGAGTAATATAGATTGTTACATTATTCACACTATTTTTACAATTGTGAGTAATATAGACTTGTTACATTGTTCACATAAATTATACAATTGTGAGTAATATAGACGTGTTACATTATTCACACTATTTAGACAATTGTGAGTAATATAGACTTGTTACATTGTTCACACTATTTATACAATTGTGAGTAATATAGACTTGTTACATTATTCACACTATTAATACAATTGTGAGTAATATAGACTTGTTACATTATTCAAACTATTAATACAATTGTGAGTAATATAGACTTGTTACATTATTCACACTATTTATACAATTGTTAGTAATATAGACTTGTTACATTGTTCACACTATTTATACAATTGTGAGTAATATAGACTTGTTACATTGTTCACACTATTTATACAATTGTGAGTAATATAGTCGTGTTACATTGTTCACACTATTTATACAATTGTGAGTAATATAGACTTGTTACATTATTCACACTATTTATCTAATTGTGAGTAATATAGACTTGTTACATTATTCACACTATTTATAGAATTTTGAGTAATATAGACTTGTTACATTGTTCACACTATTTATACAATTGTGAGTAATATAGACTTGTTACATTATTCACACTATTTATACAATTGTGAGTGATATAGACTTGTTACATTGTTCACACTATTTACACCCTTGTGAGTAATATAGACTTGTTACATTGTTCACATAATTTATACAATTGTGAGAAATATAGACTTGTTACATTATTCACACTATTAATACAATTGTGAGTAATATAGACTTGTTACATTATTCACACTATTAATACAATTGTGAGTAATATAGACTTGTTACATTATTCACACTATTTATACAATTGTTAGTAATATAGACTTGTTACATTGTTCACACTATTTATACAATTGTAAGTAATATACACTTGTTACATTATCACACTATTCATACAATTGTGAGTAATATAGACGTGTTACATTGTTCACACTATTTATACAATTGTGAGTAATATAGACTTGTTACATTATTCACACTATTTATACAATTGTGAGTAATATAGACTTGTTACATTGTTCACACTATTTATACAATTGTGAGTAATATATACTTGTTACATTATTCACACTATTTATACAATTGTGAGTAATATAGATTTGTTACATTATTCACACTATTTATACAATTGTGAGTAATATAGACTTGTTACATTATTCACACTATTTATACACTTGTGAGTAATATAGACTTGTTACATTGTTCACACTATTTATACAATTGTGAGTACTATAGACTTGTTACATTATTCACACTATTTAGACAATTGTGAGTAATATAGACTTGTTACATTGTTCACATAATTTATACAATTGTGAGAAATATAGACTTGTTACATTATTCACACTATTAATACAATTGTGAGTAATATAGACTTGTTACATTATTCACACTATTAATACAATTGTGAGTAATATAGACTTGTTACATTATTCACACTATTTATACAATTGTTAGTAATATAGACTTGTTACATTGTTCACACTATTTATACAATTGTGAGTAATATACACTTGTTACATTGTTCACACTATTCATACAATTGTGAGTAATATAGACGTGTTACATTGTTCACACTATTTATACAATTGTGAGTAATATAGACTTGTTACATTATTCACACTATTTATACAATTGTGAGTAATATAGACTTGTTACATTGTTCACACTATTTATACAATTGTGAGTAATATAGACTTGTTTCATTGTTAACACTATTAATACAATTGTGAGTAATATAGACTTGTTACATTATTCACACTATTTATACAATTGTGAGTAATATAGACTTGTTACATTGTTCACACTATTTATACAATTGTGAGTAATATAGACTTGTTACATTATTCACACTATTTATAAAATTGTGAGTAATATAGACCTGTTACATTGTTCACACTCTTTATACAATGATGAGTAATATAGACTTGTTACATTGTTCACACTATTTATACAATTGTGAGTAATATGGACTTGTTACATTATTCACACTATTTATACAATTTTGACTAATATAAACTTGTTACATTATTAACACTATTTATACAATTGTGAGTAATATAGACTTGTTACAGTATTCACACTATTGGTACAATTGTGAGTAATATAGACTTGTTACATTATTCACACTATTTATACAATTGTGAGTAATATAGACTTGTTACATTATTCACACTATTTATACAATTATGAGTAATATAGACTTGTTACATTATTCACACTATTTATACAATTGTGAGTAATATAGACTTGTTACATTGTTCACACTATTTATACAATTGTGAGTAGTATAGACTTGTTACATTGTGCACACTATTTATACAATTGTGAGTAATATAGACTTGTTACATTGTTCACACTCTTTATACAATTGTGAGTAATATAGACTTGTTACATTATTCACATAATTTATACGATTGTGAGTAATATATACTTGGTACATTGTTCACATGTTTACACAATTGTGAGTAATATAGACTTGTTACATTATTCACACTATTCTTACAATTGTGAGTAATATAGACTTGTTACATTGTTCACATAATTTATACAATTGTGAGTAATATAGACGTGTTACATTATTCACACTATTTAGACAATTGTGAGTAATATAGACTTGTTACATTGTTCACACTATTTATACAATTGTGAGTAATATAGACTTGTTACATTATTAACACTATTAATAAAATTGTGAGTAATATAGACTTGTTACATTATTCAAACTATTAATACAATTGTGAGTAATATAGACTTGTTACATTATTATCACTATTTATACAATTGTTAGTAATATAGACTTGTTACATTGTTCACACTATACAATTGTGAGTAATATAGACTTGTTACATTGTTCACACTATTTATACAATTGTGAGTAATATAGTCGTGTTACATTGTTCACACTATTTATACAATTGTGAGTAATATAGACTTGTTACATTATTCACACTATTTATCTAATTGTGAGTAATATAGATTGTTACATTATTCACACTATTTTTACAATTGTGAGTAATATAGACTTGTTACATTGTTCACATAATTTATACAATTGTGAGTAATATAGACCTGTTACATTATTCACACTATTTAGACAATTGTGAGTAATATAGACTTGTTACATTGTTCACACTATTTATACAATTGTGAGTAATATAGACTTGTTACATTATTCACACTATTAATACAATTGTGAGTAATATAGACTTGTTACATTATTCACACTATTAATACAATTGTGAGTAATATAGACTTGTTACATTATTCACACTATTAATACAATTGTGAGTAATATAGACTTGTTACATTATTCACACTATTTATACAATTGTTAGTAATATAGACTTGTTACATTGTTCACACTATTTATACAATTGTGAGTAATATACACTTGTTACATTGTTGACACTATTCATACAATTGTGAGTAATATAGACGTGTTACATTGTTCACACTATTTATACAATTGTGAGTAATATAGACTTGTTACATTATTCACACTATTTATACAATTGTGAGTAATATAGACTTGTTACATTGTTCACACTATTTATACAATTGTGAGTAATATAGACTTGTTTCATTGTTAACACTATTAATACAATTGTGAGTAATATAGACTTGTTACATTATTCACACTATTTATACAATTGTGAGTAATATAGACTTGTTACATTGTTCACACTATTTATACAATTGTGAGTAATATAGACTTGTTACATTGTTCACACTATTTATACAATTGTGAGTAATATAGACTTGTTACATTGTTCACACTATTTATACAATTGTGAGTAATATAGACTTGTTACATTGTTCACACTATTTATACAATTGTGAGTAATATAGACTTGTTACATTATTCACACTATTTATACAATTGTACGTAATATAGACTTGTTACATTGTTCACACTATTTATACAATTGTGAGTAATACAGACTTGTTACATTATTCACACTATTTATACAATTGTGAGTAATATAGACTTGTTACATTGTTCACACTATTTATACAATGATGAGTAATATAGACTTGTTACATTGTTCACACTATTTATAAAATTGTGAGTAATATAGACTTGTTACATTATTCACACTATTTATGCAGTTTTGACTAATATAGACTTGTTACATTATTCACACTATTATACAATTGTGAGTAATATAGACTTGTTACATTATTCACACTATTTATACAATTGTGAGTAATATAGACTTGTTACATTATTCACACTATTTATACAATTGTGAGTAATATAGACTTGTTACATTGTTTACACTATTTATACAATTGTGAGTAATATAGACTTGTTACATTGTTCACACTATTTATACAATTGTGAGTCATATAGACTTGTTACACTGTTGACACTATTTATACAATTGTGAGTAATATAGACTTGTTACATTGTTCACACTATTTATACAATTGTGAGTAATATAGACTTGTTACATTGTTCACACTATTTATACAATTGTGAGTAATATAGACTTGTTACATTATTCACACTATTTATACAATTGTGAGTAATATAGACTTGTTACATTATTTACACTATTTATACAATTGTGAGTAATATAGACTTGTTACATTATTCACACTATTTATACAATTGTTAGTAATATAGACTTGTTACATTGTTCACACTATTTATACAATTGTGGGTAATATAGACTTGTTACATTATTCACACTATTTATACAATTGTGAGTAATATAGACTTGTTACATTGTTCACACTATTTATACAATTGTGGGTAATATAGACTTGTTACATTATTCACACTATTTATACAATTGTGAGTAATATAGACTTGTTACATTGTTCACACTATTTATACAATTGTGAGTAATATATACTTGTTACATTATTCACACTATTTATACAATTGTGAGTAATATAGATTTGTTACATTATTCACACTATTTATACAATTGTGAGTAATATAGACTTGTTACATTGTTCACACTATTTATACAATTGTGAGTAATATAGACTTGTTACATTATTCACACTATTTATACAATTGTGAGTGATATAGACTTGTTACATTGTTCACACTATTTACACCCTTGTGAGTAATATAGACTTGTTACATTGTTCACATAATTTATACAATTGTGAGAAATATAGACTTGTTACATTATTCACACTATTAATACAATTGTGAGTAATATAGACTTGTTACATTATTCACACTATTAATACAATTGTGAGTAATATAGACTTGTTACATTATTCACACTATTTATACAATTGTTAGTAATATAGACTTGTTACATTGTTCACACTATTTATACAATTGTGAGTAATATACACTTGTTACATTGTTCACACTATTCATACAATTGTGAGTAATATAGACGTGTTACATTGTTCACACTATTTATACAATTGTGAGTAATATAGACTTGTTACATTATTCACACTATTTATACAATTGTGAGTAATATAGACTTGTTACATTGTTCACACTATTTATACAATTGTGAGTACTATAGACTTGTTACATTATTCACACTATTTAGACAATTGTGAGTAATATAGACTTGTTACATTGTTCACATAATTTATACAATTGTGAGAAATATAGACTTGTTACATTATTCACACTATTAATACAATTGTGAGTAATATAGACTTGTTACATTATTCACACTATTAATACAATTGTGAGTAATATAGACTTGTTACATTATTCACACTATTTATACAATTGTTAGTAATATAGACTTGTTACATTGTTCACACTATTTATACAATTGTGAGTAATATACACTTGTTACATTGTTCACACTATTCATACAATTGTGAGTAATATAGACGTGTTACATTGTTCACACTATTTATACAATTGTGAGTAATATAGACTTGTTACATTATTCACACTATTTATACAATTGTGAGTAATATAGACTTGTTACATTGTTCACACTATTTATACAATTGTGAGTAATATAGACTTGTTTCATTGTTAACACTATTAATACAATTGTGAGTAATATAGACTTGTTACATTATTCACACTATTTATACAATTGTGAGTAATATAGACTTGTTACATTGTTCACACTATTTATACAATTGTGAGTAATATAGACTTGTTACATTATTCACACTATTTATACAATTGTGAGTAATATAGACCTGTTACATTGTTCACACTCTTTATACAATGATGAGTAATATAGACTTGTTACATTGTTCACACTATTTATACAATTGTGAGTAATATGGACTTGTTACATTATTCACACTATTTATACAATTTTGACTAATATAAACTTGTTACATTATTAACACTATTTATACAATTGTGAGTAATATAGACTTGTTACAGTATTCACACTATTGGTACAATTGTGAGTAATATAGACTTGTTACATTATTCACACTATTTATACAATTGTGAGTAATATAGACTTGTTACATTATTCACACTATTTATACAATTATGAGTAATATAGACTTGTTACATTATTCACACTATTTATACAATTGTGAGTAATATAGACTTGTTACATTGTTCACACTATTTATACAATTGTGAGTAGTATAGACTTGTTACATTGTGCACACTATTTATACAATTGTGAGTAATATAGACTTGTTACATTGTTCACACTATTTATACAATTGTGAGTAATATAGACTTGTTACATTATTCACATAATTTATACGATTGTGAGTAATATATACTTGGTACATTGTTCACATGTTTACACAATTGTGAGTAATATAGACTTGTTACATTATTCACACTATTCTTACAATTGTGAGTAATATAGACTTGTTACATTGTTCACATAATTTATACAATTGTGAGTAATATAGACGTGTTACATTATTCACACTATTTAGACAATTGTGAGTAATATAGACTTGTTACATTGTTCACACTATTTATACAATTGTGAGTAATATAGACTTGTTACATTATTAACACTATTAATAAAATTGTGAGTAATATAGACTTGTTACATTATTCAAACTATTAATACAATTGTGAGTAATATAGACTTGTTACATTATTATCACTATTTATACAATTGTTAGTAATATAGACTTGTTACATTGTTCACACTATACAATTGTGAGTAATATAGACTTGTTACATTGTTCACACTATTTATACAATTGTGAGTAATATAGTCGTGTTACATTGTTCACACTATTTATACAATTGTGAGTAATATAGACTTGTTACATTATTCACACTATTTATCTAATTGTGAGTAATATAGATTGTTACATTATTCACACTATTTTTACAATTGTGAGTAATATAGACTTGTTACATTGTTCACATAATTTATACAATTGTGAGTAATATAGACCTGTTACATTATTCACACTATTTAGACAATTGTGAGTAATATAGACTTGTTACATTGTTCACACTATTTATACAATTGTGAGTAATATAGACTTGTTACATTATTCACACTATTAATACAATTGTGAGTAATATAGACTTGTTACATTATTCACACTATTAATACAATTGTGAGTAATATAGACTTGTTACATTATTCACACTATTAATACAATTGTGAGTAATATAGACTTGTTACATTATTCACACTATTTATACAATTGTTAGTAATATAGACTTGTAACATTGTTCACACTATTTATACAATTGTGAGTAATATACACTTGTTACATTGTTGACACTATTCATACAATTGTGAGTAATATAGACGTGTTACATTGTTCACACTATTTATACAATTGTGAGTAATATAGACTTGTTACATTATTCACACTATTTATACAATTGTGAGTAATATAGACTTGTTACATTGTTCACACTATTTATACAATTGTGAGTAATATAGACTTGTTTCATTGTTAACACTATTAATACAATTGTGAGTAATATAGACTTGTTACATTATTCACACTATTTATACAATTGTGAGTAATATAGACTTGTTACATTGTTCACACTATTTATACAATTGTGAGTAATATAGACTTGTTACATTATTCACACTATTTATACAATTGTGAGTAATATAGACCTGTTACATTGTTCACACTCTTTATACAATGATGAATAATATAGACTTGTTACATTGTTCACACTATTTATACAATTGTGAGTAATATGGACTTGTTACATTATTCACACTATTTATACAATTTTGACTAATATAAACTTGTTACATTATTAACACTATTTATACAATTGTGAGTAATATAGACTTGTTACAGTATTCACACTATTTATACAATTGTGAGTAATATAGACTTGTTACATTATTCACACTATTTATACAATTGTGAGTAATATAGACTTGTTACATTATTCACACTATTTATACAATTATGAGTAATATAGAATTGTTACATTATTCACACTATTTATACAATTGTGAGTAATATAGACTTGTTACATTGTTCACACTATTTATACAATTGTGAGTAGTATAGACTTGTTACATTGTGCACACTATTTATACAATTGTGAGTAATATAGACTTGTTACATTGTTCACACTATTTATACAATTGTGAGTAATATAGACTTGTTACATTATTCACATAATTTATACGATTGTGAGTAATATATACTTGGTACATTGTTCACATGTTTACACAATTGTGAGTAATATAGACTTGTTACATTATTCACACTATTCTTACAATTGTGAGTAATATAGACTTGTTACATTGTTCACATAATTTATACAATTGTGAGTAATATAGACGTGTTACATTATTCACACTATTTAGACAATTGTGAGTAATATAGACTTGTTACATTGTTCACACTATTTATACAATTGTGAGTAATATAGACTTGTTACATTATCAACACTATTAATAAAATTGTGAGTAATATAGACTTGTTACATTATTCAAACTATTAATACAATTGTGAGTAATATAGACTTGTTACATTATTATCACTATTTATACAATTGTTAGTAATATAGACTTGTTACATTGTTCACACTATACAATTGTGAGTAATATAGACTTGTTACATTGTTCACACTATTTATACAATTGTGAGTAATATAGTCGTGTTACATTGTTCACACTATTTATACAATTGTGAGTAATATAGACTTGTTACATTATTCACACTATTTATCTAATTGTGAGTAATATAGACTTGTTACATTATTCACACTATTTATACAATTGTTAGTAATATAGACTTGTAACATTGTTTACACTATTTATACAATTGTGAGTAATATAGACTTGTTACATTATTCACATTATTTATAAAATTGTGAGTTATATAGACCTGTTACATTGTTCACACTATTTATACAATGATGAGTAATATAGACTTGTTACATTGTTCACACTATTTATACAATCGTGAGTAATATGGACTTGTTACATTATTCACACTATTTATACAATTTTGACTAATATAAACTTGTTACATTATTCACATTATTTATACAATTGTGAGTAATATAGACTTGTTACATTATTCAAACTATTTATACAATTGTGAGTAATATAGACTTGTAACATTATTCACACCATTTATACAATTGTGAGTAATATAGACTTGTTGCATTATTCACACTATTTATACAATTATGAGTAATATAGACTTGTTACATTATTCACCCTATTTATACAATTTTGAGTAATATAGACTTGTTACATTGTTCACACTATTTATACAATTGTAAGTAATATAGACTTGTTACATTATTCACACTATTTATACAATTGTGAGTAATATAGACTTGTTACATTATTCACACTATTTATACAATTGTGAGTAATATAGACTTGTTACATTGTTCACACTATTTATACAATTGTGAGTAATATAGACTTGTTACATTGTTCACACTATTTATACAATTGTGAGTAATATAGACTTGTTACATTGTTCACACTATTTATACAATTGTGAGTAATATAGACTTGTTACATTGTTCACACTATTTATACAATTGTGAGTAATATAGACTTGTTACATTGTTCACACTATTTATACAATTGTGAGTAATATAGACTTGTTACATTATTCACACTATTTATACAATTGTACGTAATATAGACTTGTTACATTGTTCACACTATTTATACAATTGTGAGTAATACAGACTTGTTACATTATTCACACTATTTATACAATTGTGAGTAATATAGACTTGTTACATTGTTCACACTATTTATACAATGATGAGTAATATAGACTTGTTACATTGTTCACACTATTTATAAAATTGTGAGTAATATAGACTTGTTACATTATTCACACTATTTATGCAGCTTTGACTAATATAGACTTGTTACATTATTCACACTATTATACAATTGTGAGTAATATAGACTTGTTACATTATTCACACTATTTATACAATTGTGAGTAATATAGACTTGTTACATTGTTCACACTATTTATACAATTGTGAGTAATATAGACTTGTTACATTGTTCACACTATTTATACAATTGTGAGTAATATAGACTTGTTACATTGTTCACACTATTTATACAATTGTGAGTAATATAGACTGGGTACATTATTCACACTATTTATACAATTGTGAGTAATATAGACTTGTTACATTGTTCACACTATTTATACAATTGTGAGTAATATAGACTTGTTACACTGTTCACACTATTTATACAATTGTGAGTAATATAGACTTGTTACATTATTCACACTATTTATACAATTGTGAGTAATATAGACTTGTTACATTATTCACACTATTTATACAATTGTGAGTAATATAGACTTGTTACATTGTTCACACTATTTATACAATTGTGAGTTATATAGACTTGTTACATTATTCACACTATTTATACAATTGTGAGTAATATAGACTTGTTACATTGTTCACACTATTTATACAATTGTGAGTAATATAGACTTGTTACATTATTCACACTTTTTATACAATTGTGAGTAATATAGACTTGTTACATTGTTCACACTATTTATACAATTGTGAGTAATATAGACTTGTTACATTGTTCACACTATTTATACAATGATGAGTAATATAGAATTGTTACATTGTTCACACTATTTATACAATTGTGAGTAATATAGACTTGTTACATTATTTACACTATTTATGCAGTTTTGACTAATATAGAATTGTTACATTATTCACACTATTATACAATTGTGAGTAATATAGACTTGTTACATTATTCACACTATTTATACAATTGTGAGTAATATAGACTTGTTACATTGTTAACACTATTTATACAATTGTGAGTAATATAGACTTGTTACATTGTTAACACTATTTATACAATTGTGAGTAAGATAGACTTGTTACATTGTTCACACTATTTATACAATTGTGAGTAATATAGACTTGGTACATTATTCACACTATTTATACAATTGTGAGTAATATAGACTTGTTACATTGTTCACACTATTTGCACAATTGTGAGTAATATAGACTTGTTACACTGTTCACACTATTTATACTATTGTGAGTAATATAGACTTGTTACATTATTCACACTATTTATACAATTGTGAGTAATATAGACTTGTTACATTATTCACACTATTTATACAATTGTACGTAATATAGACTTGTTACATTGTTCACACTATTTATACAATTGTGAGTAATATAGACTTGTTACATTATTCACACTATTTATACAATTGTGAGTAATATAGACTTGTTACATTGTTCACACTATTTATACAATTGTGAGTAATATAGACTTGTTACATTGTTCACACTATTTATACAATTGTGAGTAATATAGACTTGTTACATTGTTCACACTATTTATACAATTGTGAGTAATATAGACTTGTTACATTGTTAACACTATTTATACAATTGTGAGTAATATAGACTTGTTACATTATTCACACTATTTATACAATTGTAGGTAATATAGACTTGTTACATTGTTCACACTATTTATACAATTGTGAGTAATATAGACTTGTTACATTATTCACACTATTTATACAGTTGTGAGTAATATAGACTTGTTACATTGTTCACACTATTTATACAATGATGAGTAATATAGAATTGTTACATTGTTCACACTATTTATACAATTGTGAGTAATATAGACTTGTTACATTATTCACACTATTTATGCAGTTTTGACTAATATAGACTTGTTACATTATTCACACTATTATACAATTGTGAGTAATATAGACTTGTTACATTATTCACACTATTTATACAATTGTGAGTAATATAGACTTGTTACATTGTTCACACTATTTATACAATTGTGAGTAATATAGACTTGTTACATTGTTCACACTATTTATACAATTGTGAGTAATATAGACTTGTTACATTGTTCACACTATTTATACAATTGTGAGTAATATAGACTTGGTACATTATTCACACTATTTATACAATTGTGAGTAATATAGACTTGTTACATTGTTCACACTATTTGCACAATTGTGAGTAATATAGACTTGTTACACTGTTCACACTATTTATACTATTGTGAGTAATATAGACTTGTTACATTATTCACACTATTTATACAATTGTGAGTAATATAGACTTGTTACATTATTCACACTATTTATACAAATGTACGTAATATAGACTTGTTACATTGTTCACACTATTTATACAATTGTGAGTAATATAGACTTGTTACATTATTCACACTATTTATACAATTGTGAGTAATATAGACTTGTTACATTGTTCACACTATTTATACAATTGTGAGTAATATAGACTTGTTACACTGTTCACACTATTTATACTATTCTGAGTAATATAGACTTGTTACATTATTGACACTATTTATACAATTGTGAGTAATATAGACTTGTTACATTATTCACACTATTTATACAATTGTGAGTAATATAGACTTGTTACATTGTTCACACTATTTATACTATTGTGAGTAATATAGACTTGTTACATTATTCACACTATTTATACAATTGTGAGTAATATAGACTTGTTACATTGTTCACACTATTTATACAATTGTGAGTAATATAGACTTGGTACATTATTCACACTATTAATACAATTGTAGGTAATATAGACTTGTTACATTATTCACACTATTTATACAATTGTTAGTAATATAGACTTGTTACATTGTTCACACTATTTATACAATTGTGAGTAATATAGACTTGTTACATTGTTCACACTATTTATACAATTGTGAGTAATATAGTCGTGTTACATTGTTCACACTATTTATACAATTGTGAGTAATATAGACTTGTTACATTATTCACACTATTTATCTAATAGTGAGTAATATAGACTTGTTACATTATTCACACTATTTATACAATTGTTAGTAATATAGACTTGTTACATTGTTCACACTATTTATACAATTGTGAGTAATATAGACTTGTTACATTATTCACATTATTTATAAAATTGTGAGTAATATAGACCTGTTACATTGTTCACACTATTTATACAATGATGAGTAATATAGACTTGTTACATTGTTCACACTATTTATACAATTGTGAGTAATATGGACTTGTTACATTATTCACACTATTTATACAATTTTGACTAATATAAACTTGTTACATTATTCACATTATTTATACAATTGTGAGTAATATAGACTTGTTACATTATTCACACTATTTATACAATTGTGAGTAATATAGACTTGTTACATTATTCACACCATTTATACAATTGTGAGTAATATAGACTTGTTACATTATTCACACTATTTATACAATTATGAGTAATATAGACTTGTTACATTATTCACACTATTTATACAATTTTGAGTAATATAGACTTGTTACATTGTTTACACTATTTATACAATTATGAGTAGTATAGACTTGTTACATTATTCACACTATTAATACAATTGTGAGTAATATAGACTTGTTACATTATTAACACTATTTATACAATTGTGAGTAATATAGACTTGTTACACTGTTGACACTATTTATACAATTGTGAGTAATATAGACTTGTTATGTTATTCACAATATTTATACAATTGTGAGTAATATAGACTTGTTACATTATTCACACTATTTATACAATTGTGAGTTATATAGACTGGTTACATTGTTCACACTATTTATACAATTGTGAGTAGTATAGACCTGTTACATTATTCACACTATTTATACAATTGTGAGTAATATAGACTTGTTACATTGTTCACACTATTTATACAATTGTGAGTAATATAGACTTGTTACATTATTCACACTATTTATACAATTGTGAGTAATACAGACTTGTTACATTATTCACACTATTTATACAATTGTGAGTAATATAGACTTGTTATATTGTTCACACTATTTATACAATTGTGAGTAATATAGACTTGTTACATTGTTCACACTATTTATACAATTGTGAGTAATATAGACTTGTTACATTGTTCACACTATTTATACAATTGTGAGTAATATAGACTTGTTACATTGTTCACACTATTTATACAATTGTGAGTAATATAGACTTGTTACACTATTCACACTATTTATACAATTGTACGTAATATAGACTTGTTACATTGTTCACACTATTTATACAATTGTGAGTAATATAGACTTGTTACATTATTCACACTATTTATACAATTGTGAGTAATATAGACTTGTTACATTGTTCACACTATTTATACAATGATGAGTAATATAGACTTGTTACATTGTTCACACTATTTATACAAATGTGAGTAATATAGACTTCTAACATTATTCACACTATTTATGCAGTTTTGACTAATATAGACTTGTTACATTATTCACACTATTATACAATTGTGAGTAATATAGACTTGTTACATTATTCACACTATTTATACAATTGTGAGTAATATAGACTTGTTACATTGTTCACACTATTTATACAATTGTGAGTAATATAGACTTGTTACATTGTTCACACTATTTATACAATTGTGAGTAATATAGACTTGTTACATTGTTCACACTATTTATACAATTGTGAGTAATATAGACTTGGTACATTATTCACACTATTTATACAATTGTGAGTAATATAGACTTGTTACATTGTTCACACTATTTATACAATTGTGAGTAATATAGACTTGTTACACTGTTCACACTATTTATACAATTGTGAGTAATATAGACTTGTAACATTATTCACACTATTTATACAATTGTGAGTAATATTGACTTGTTACATTATTCACACTATTTTAACAATTGTGAGTAATATAGACTTGTTACATTATTCACACTATTTATACAATTGTAGGTAATATAGACTTGTTACATTGTTCACACTATTTATACAATTGTGAGTAATATAGACTTGTTACATTATTCACACTATTTATACAATTGTGAGTAATATAGACTTGTTACATTGTTCACACTATTTATACAATGATGAGTAATATAGACTTGTTACATTGTTCACACTATTTATACAATTGTGAGTAATATAGACTTGTTACATTATTCACACTATTTATGCAGTTTTGACTAATATAGACTTGTTACATTATTCACACTATTTATACAATTGTGAGTAATATAGACTTGTTACATTATTCACACTATTTATACAATTGTGAGTAATATAGACTTGTTACATTATTCACACTATTTATACAATTGTGAGTAATATAGACTTGTTACATTGTTCACACTATTTATACAATTGTGAGTAATATAGACTTGTTACATTGTTCACACTATTTTAACAATTGTGAGTAATATAGACTTGTTACATTATTCACACTATTTATACAATTGTAGGTAATATAGACTTGTTACATTGTTCACACTATTTATACAATTGTGAGTAATATAGACTTGTTACACTGTTCACACTATTTATACTATTGTGAGTAATATAGACTTGTTACATTATTCACACTATTTATACAATTGTGAGTAATATAGACTTGTTACATTATTCACACTATTTATACAATTGTGAGTAATATAGACTTGTTACATTGTTCACACTATTTATACAATTGTGAGTTATATAGACTTGTTACATTATTCACACTATTTATACAATTGTGAGTAATATAGACTTGTTACATTGTTCACACTATTTATAAAATTGTGAGTAATATAGACTTGGTACATTATTCACACTATTTATACAATTGTGAGTAATATAGACTTGTTACATTATTCACACTATTTATACAATTGTGAGTAATATAGACTTGTTACATTGTTCACACTATTTATACAATTGTGAGTAATATAGACTTGTTACTTTTTTCACACTATTTATACAATTGTGAGTAATATAGACTTGTTACATTGTTCACACTATTTATACAATTGTGAGTAATATAGACTTGTTACATTATTAACACTATTTATACACTTGTGAGTAATATAGACTTGTTACATTATTTACACTATTTATACAATTGTGAGTAATATAGACTTGTTACATTGTTCACACTGTTTATACAATTGTGAGTGATATAGACTTGTTACATTATTCACACTATCTATACAATTGTGAGTAATATAGACTTGTTACATTGTGCACACTATTTATACAATTGTGAGTAAGATAGACTTGTTACATTATTCACACTATTTATACAATTGTGAGTAATATAGACTTGTTACATTGTGCACACTATTTATACAATTGTGAGTAATATAGACTTGTTATATTGTTCACACTATTTATACAATTTTGAGTAATATAGACTTGTTACATTGTTTACACTATTTATACAATTGTGAGTAGTATAGACTTGTTACATTATTCACACTATTAATACAATTGTGAGTAATATAGACTTGTTACATTATTAACACTATTTATACAATTGTGAGTAATATAGACTTGTTACACTGTTGACACTATTTATACAATTGTGAGTAATATAGACTTGTTATGTTATTCACAATATTTATACAATTGTGAGTAATATAGACTTGTTACATTATTCACACTATTTATACAATTGTGAGTTATATAGACTGGTTACATTGTTCACACTATTTATACAATTTTGAGTAGTATAGACCTGTTACATTATTCACACTATTTATACAATTGTGAGTAATATAGACTTGTTACATTGTTCACACTATTTATACAATTGTGAGTAATATAGACTTGTTACATTATTCACACTATTTATACAATTGTGAGTAATATAGACTTGTTACATTATTCACACTATTTATACAATTGTGAGTAATATAGACTTGTTATATTGTTCACACTATTTATACAATTGTGAGTAATATAGACTTGTTACATTGTTCACACTATTTATACAATTGTGAGTAATATAGACTTGTTACATTGTTTACACTATTTATACAATTGTGAGTAATATAGACTTGTTACATTGTTCACACTATTTATACAATTGTGAGTAATATAGACTTGTTACATTGTTCACACTATTTATACAATTGTGAGTAATATAGACTTGTTACATTATTCACACTATTTATACAATTGTACGTAATATAGACTTGTTACATTGTTCACACTATTTATACAATTGTGAGTAATATAGACTTGTTACATTATTCACACTATTTATACAATTGTGAGTAATATAGACTTGTTACATTGTTCACACTATTTATACAATTGTGAGTAATATAGACTTGTTACATTGTTCACACTATTTATACAAATGTGAGTAATATAGACTTCTAACATTATTCACACTATTTATGCAGTTTTGACTAATATAGACTTGTTACATTATTCACACTATTATACAATTGTGAGTAATATAGACTTGTTACATTATTCACACTATTTATACAATTGTGAGTAATATAGACTTGTTACATTGTTCACACTATTTATACAATTGTGAGTAATATAGACTTGTTACATTGTTCACACTATTTATACAATTGTGAGTAATATAGACTTGTTACATTGTTCACACTATTTATACAATTGTGAGTAATATAGACTTGATACATTATTCACACTATTTATACAATTGTGAGTAATATAGACTTGTTACATTGTTCACACTATTTATACAATTGTGAGTAATATAGACTTGTTACACTGTTCACACTATTTATACAATTGTGAGTAATATAGACTTGTAACATTATTCACACTATTTATACAATTGTGAGTAATATAGACTTGTTACATTATTAACACTATTTATACAATTTTGAGTAATATAGACTTGTTACATTATTCACACTATTTATACAATTGTGAGTAATATTGACTTGTTACATTATTCACACTATTTTAACAATTGTGAGTAATATAGACTTGTTACATTATTCACACTATTTATACAATTGTAGGTAATATAGACTTGTTACATTGTTCACACTATTTATACAATTGTGAGTAATATAGACTTGTTACATTATTCACACTATTTATACAATTGTGAGTAATATAGACTTGTTACATTGTTCACACTATTTATACAATGATGAGTAATATAGACTTGTTACATTGTTCACACTATTTATACAATTGTGAGTAATATAGACTTGTTACATTATTCACACTATTTATGCAGTTTTGACTAATATAGACTTGTTACATTATTCACACTATTTATACAATTGTGAGTAATATAGACTTGTTACATTATTCACACTATTTATACAATTGTGAGTAATATAGACTTGTTACATTATTCACACTATTTATACAATTGTGAGTAATATAGACTTGTTACATTGTTCACACTATTTATACAATTGTGAGTAATATAGACTTGTTACATTGTTCACACTATTTTAACAATTGTGAGTAATATAGACTTGTTACATTATTCACACTATTTATACAATTGTAGGTAATATAGACTTGTTACATTGTTCACACTATTTATACAATTGTGAGTAATATAGACTTGTTACACTGTTCACACTATTTATACTATTGTGAGTAATATAGACTTGTTACATTATTCACACTATTTATACAATTGTGAGTAATATAGACTTGTTACATTATTCACACTATTTATACAATTGTGAGTAATATAGACTTGTTACATTGTTCACACTATTTATACAATTGTGAGTTATATAGACTTGTTACATTATTCACACTATTTATACAATTGTGAGTAATATAGACTTGTTACATTGTTCACACTATTTATAAAATTGTGAGTAATATAGACTTGGTACATTATTCACACTATTTATACAATTGTGAGTAATATAGACTTGTTACATTATTCACACTATTTATACAATTGTGAGTAATATAGACTTGTTACATTGTTCACACTATTTATACAATTGTGAGTAATATAGACTTGTTACATTGTTCACACTATTTATACAATTGTGAGTAATATAGACTTGTTACATTATTCACACTATTTATGCAGTTTTGACTAATATAGACTTGTTACATTATTCACACTATTTATACAATTGTGAGTAATATAGACTTGTTACATTATTCACACTATTTATACAATTGTGAGTAATATAGACTTGTTACATTATTCACACTATTTATACAATTGTGAGTAATATAGACTTGTTACATTGTTCACACTATTTATACAATTGTGAGTAATATAGACTTGTTACATTGTTCACACTATTTTAACAATTGTGAGTAATATAGACTTGTTACATTATTCACACTATTTATACAATTGTAGGTAATATAGACTTGTTACATTGTTCACACTATTTATACAATTGTGAGTAATATAGACTTGTTACACTGTTCACACTATTTATACTATTGTGAGTAATATAGACTTGTTACATTATTCACACTATTTATACAATTGTGAGTAATATAGACTTGTTACATTATTCACACTATTTATACAATTGTGAGTAATATAGACTTGTTACATTGTTCACACTATTTATACAATTGTGAGTTATATAGACTTGTTACATTATTCACACTATTTATACAATTGTGAGTAATATAGACTTGTTACATTGTTCACACTATTTATAAAATTGTGAGTAATATAGACTTGGTACATTATTCACACTATTTATACAATTGTGAGTAATATAGACTTGTTACATTATTCACACTATTTATACAATTGTGAGTAATATAGACTTGTTACATTGTTCACACTATTTATACAATTGTGAGTAATATAGACTTGTTACTTTTTTCACACTATTTATACAATTGTGAGTAATATAGACTTGTTACATTGTTCACACTATTTATACAATTGTGAGTAATATAGACTTGTTACATTATTAACACTATTTATACACTTGTGAGTAATATAGACTTGTTACATTATTTACACTATTTATACAATTGTGAGTAATATAGACTTGTTACATTGTTCACACTGTTTATACAATTGTGAGTGATATAGACTTGTTACATTATTCACACTATCTATACAATTGTGAGTAATATAGACTTGTTACATTGTGCACACTATTTATACAATTGTGAGTAAGATAGACTTGTTACATTATTCACACTATTTATACAATTGTGAGTAATATAGACTTGTTACATTGTGCACACTATTTATACAATTGTGAGTAATATAGACTTGTTACATTGTTCACACTATTTATACAATTTTGAGTAATATAGACTTGTTACATTGTTTACACTATTTATACAATTGTGAGTAGTATAGACTTGTTACATTATTCACACTATTAATACAATTGTGAGTAATATAGACTTGTTACATTATTAACACTATTTATACAATTGTGAGTAATATAGACTTGTTACACTGTTGACACTATTTATACAATTGTGAGTAATATAGACTTGTTATGTTATTCACAATATTTATACAATTGTGAGTAATATAGACTTGTTACATTATTCACACTATTTATACAATTGTGAGTTATATAGACTGGTTACATTGTTCACACTATTTATACAATTTTGAGTAGTATAGACCTGTTACATTATTCACACTATTTATACAATTGTGAGTAATATAGACTTGTTACATTGTTCACACTATTTATACAATTGTGAGTAATATAGACTTGTTACATTATTCACACTATTTATACAATTGTGAGTAATATAGACTTGTTACATTATTCACACTATTTATACAATTGTGAGTAATATAGACTTGTTATATTGTTCACACTATTTATACAATTGTGAGTAATATAGACTTGTTACATTGTTCACACTATTTATACAATTGTGAGTAATATAGACTTGTTACATTGTTTACACTATTTATACAATTGTGAGTAATATAGACTTGTTACATTGTTCACACTATTTATACAATTGTGAGTAATATAGACTTGTTACATTGTTCACACTATTTATACAATTGTGAGTAATATAGACTTGTTACATTATTCACACTATTTATACAATTGTACGTAATATAGACTTGTTACATTGTTCACACTATTTATACAATTGTGAGTAATATAGACTTGTTACATTATTCACACTATTTATACAATTGTGAGTAATATAGACTTGTTACATTGTTCACACTATTTATACAATTGTGAGTAATATAGACTTGTTACATTGTTCACACTATTTATACAAATGTGAGTAATATAGACTTCTAACATTATTCACACTATTTATGCAGTTTTGACTAATATAGACTTGTTACATTATTCACACTATTATACAATTGTGAGTAATATAGACTTGTTACATTATTCACACTATTTATACAATTGTGAGTAATATAGACTTGTTACATTGTTCACACTATTTATACAATTGTGAGTAATATAGACTTGTTACATTGTTCACACTATTTATACAATTGTGAGTAATATAGACTTGTTACATTGTTCACACTATTTATACAATTGTGAGTAATATAGACTTGATACATTATTCACACTATTTATACAATTGTGAGTAATATAGACTTGTTACATTGTTCACACTATTTATACAATTGTGAGTAATATAGACTTGTTACACTGTTCACACTATTTATACAATTGTGAGTAATATAGACTTGTAACATTATTCACACTATTTATACAATTGTGAGTAATATAGACTTGTTACATTATTAACACTATTTATACAATTTTGAGTAATATAGACTTGTTACATTATTCACACTATTTATACAATTGTGAGTAATATAGACTTGTTACATTGTTCACACTATTTATACAATTGTGAGTAATATAGACTTGTTACATTGTTCACACTATTTATACAATTGTGAGTAATATAGACTTGTTACATTATTCACACTATTTATACAATTGTAGGTAATATAGACTTGTTACATTGTTCACACTATTTATACAATTGTGAGTAATATAGACTTGTTACATTATTCACACTATTTATACAATTGTGAGTAATATAGACTTGTTACATTGTTCACATTATTTATACAATGATGAGTAATATAGACTTGTTACATTGTTCACACTATTTATACAATTGTGAGTAATATAGACTTGTTACATTATTCACACTATTTATGCAGTTTTGACTAATATAGACTTGTTACATTATTCACACTATTATACAATTGTGAGTAATATAGACTTGTTACATTATTCACACTATTTATACAATTGTGAGTAATATAGACTTGTTACATTGTTCACACTATTTATACAATTGTGAGTAATATAGACTTGTTACATTGTTCACACTATTTATACAATTGAGAGTAATATAGACTTGTTACATTGTTCACACTATTTATACAATTGTGAGTAATATAGACTTGGTACATTATTCACACTATTTATACAATTGTGAGTAATATAGACTTGTTACATTATTCACACTATTTATACAATTGTGAGTAATATAGACTTGTTACACTGTTCACACTATTTATACTATTGTGAGTAATATAGACTTGTTACATTATTCACACTATTTATACAATTGTGAGTAATATAGACTTGTTACATTATTCACACTATTTATACAATTGTGAGTAATATAGACTTGTTACATTGTTCACACTATTTATACAATTGTGAGTTATATAGACTTGTTACATTATTCACACTATTTATACAATTGTGAGTAATATAGACTTGTTACATTGTTCACACTATTTATAAAATTGTGAGTAATATAGACTTGGTACATTATTCACACTATTTATACAATTGTGAGTAATATAGACTTGTTACATTATTCACACTATTTATACAATTGTAAGTAATATAGACTTGTTACATTGTTCACACTATTTATACAATTGTGAGTAATATAGACTTGTTACATTTTTCACACTATTTATACAATTGTGAGTAATATAGACTTGTTACATTGTTCACACTATTTATACAATTGTGAGTAATATAGACTTGTTACATTATTCACACTATTTATACACTTGTGAGTAATATAGACTTGTTACATTATTTACACTATTTATACAATTGTGAGTAATATAGACTTGTTACATTGTTCACACTATTTATACAATTGTGAGTGATATAGACTTGTTACATTATTCACACTATCTATACAATTGTGAGTAATATAGACTTGTTACATTGTGCACACTATTTATACAATTGTGAGTAATATAGACTTGTTACATTATTCACACTATTTATACAATTGTGAGTAATATAGACTTGTTACATTGTGCACACTATTTATACAATTGTGAGTAATATAGACTTGTTACATTGTTCACACTATTTATACAATTGTGAGTAATATAGACTTGTTACATTATTCACACTATTTATACAATTGTGAGTAATATAGACTTGTTACATTGTTCACACTATTTATACAATTGTGAGTAATATAGACTTGTTACATTAGTCACACTATTTATACAATTGTGAGTAATATAGACTTGTTACATTGTTCACACTATTTATACAATTGTGAGTAATATAGACTTGTTACATTGTTCACACTATTTATACAATTGTGAGTAATATAGACTTGTTACATTATTCACACTATTTATACAATTGTGAGTAATATAGACTTGTTACATTATTCACACTATTTATACAATTGTGAGTAATATAGACCTGTTACATTATTCACACTATTTATACAATTGTGAGTAATATAGACTTGTTACATTGTTCACACTATTTATACAATTGTGAGTAATATAGACTTGTTACATTGTTCACACTATTTATACAATTGTGAGTAATATAGACTTGTTACATTATTCCCACTATTTATACAATTGTGAGTAATATAGACTTGTTACATTATCTACACCATTTATACAATTGTGAGTAATATAGACTTGTTACATTTTTCACACTATTTATACAATTGTGAGTAATATAGACTTGTTACATTGTTCACACTATTTATACAATTGTGAGTAATATAGACTTGTTACATTGTTCACACTATTTATACAATTGTGAGTAATATAGACTTGTTACATTATTCACACTATTTATACACTTGTGAGTAATATAGACTTGTTACATTATTCACACTATTTATACAATTGTGAGTAATATAGACTTGTTACATTGTTCACACTATTTATACAATTGTGAGTAATATAGACTTGTTACATTATTCACACTATCTATACAATTGTGAGTAATATAGACTTGTTACATTGTTCAGAATATTTATACAATTGTGAGTAATATAGACTTGTTACATTATTCACACTATTTATACAATTGTGAGTAATATAGACTTGTTACATTGTGCACACTATTTATACAATTGTGAGTAATATAGACTTGTTACATTGTTCACACTATTTATACAATTGTGAGTAATATAGACTTGTTACATTATTCACACTATTTATACAATTGTGAGTAATATAGACTTGTTACATTATTCACACTATTTATACAATTGTGAGTAATATAGACTTGTTACATTATTCACACTACTTATACAATTGTGAGTAATATAGACTTGTTACATTGTTCACACTATTTATACAATTGTGAGTAATATAGACTTGTTACATTGTCTACACTATTTATACAATTGTGAGTAATATAGACTTGTTACATTATTCACACTATTTATACAATTGTGAGTAATATAGACTTGTTACATTATTCACACTATTTATACAATTGTGAGTAAAGTGCTGATTGTCAGCTTTAGATTTAATGAACTCACCGTGAGGCACCTTCACGATCGTTTAGTAAGAATCACTGTCATTACTCGCTGTTATTGCCCTGTACAACAAAAATACATCCCAACGAAATTTGAATTGTTCAAAAACTACCTTAATCTACAGATAGGTTTATAACAATGTAGTGTAAACGTCACACACATAACAGAATCTACAGCTATTTATGAATATCGTAATGAAGTAGATAAAAGGTTAACATAAAGTGAGGCTTATATTTTACCTCAATATATGTATAAGACACTAGCAACAGAAACACGTCTAACTATCCCAACTGAAAATTACTTTCCTTTCTTTCTCTGTATGCTTAAAATCAAGCTACATTTCCATGAACAGAGTTTCTTTCGAAAAACTTCTCATCTGTGGAACACATTATCACGAGACTAATTCCCCCAGGCCACAACATACTGATAGTAGTGACTCAGCACTCTCTTAAGATCCGAATGCCCAAATAAATGTATTTTAAGATTTTAATGGCCACCACAGAGATAGGCTTGGCTTCTTGAGCTATACTGACACAGCTGGTAACATCGCTCATAGTTTCTCCATTGCACATTCCTTTTCTCGGACCCGATAACCAGTCGACTATCGATCTCAATTTAGGTTTAGTTTATATAATGATTTGTGACACGCACTCATCTACCTGGAACCCCCCGTTCTGGTATTTCAATGTACCCACGACCATAGAACGTTTATTTCGTGACGAGGCATTTCCGTCTGCAGCAAAATTTTTTGGGTAACATAATCGTTGCAGATGATTTCTATTTAAGCAGCAATTATGTTATAGTTTTTTATTTCTTCCGGCCAAGTACGTGTCTATGGCAAATTCATTTTATTTTTGCCGGATGACGTTTCTCTTACACCCGGCTTGTATATTCAAGAATTAGACATAAAATCGTCTTCATCAGAAGAGAAATTTTCTATTGCATTTGTTTGCTTCTTATCCTCATTTTTATGAGATGTCATTGAGATATTTGTATGCGTCAATGCATTACCCCCTAACCACCGGAAGTGATACATACTGCAAGAGCCACCCGTTTCGCCGAGACGCAATCCCGCCAATATTCCGCCGTATGCTTTCTTGTAAAAGCATTTACTGTTATTAAATCTTATTTTCAATCCACCATTCATGCAATTATTCTCCAATAATAAATTCTACCTCATCGTATTTTCACTATTCATATAATGTTAGGTGTGTGTGTATGTTTATATATTTATGCGTATAGGATTCACTCCTAAACTAATCAGCAAATAATTATAAATTATGGGACAAAGGTGTTAGGCGCAATGGTTGGTATTGTAGGCTACATTTTATTATATTTACTATTTATGAAAATAATTTAAGCTGTGTTGAAGCGCTTAGTGAAAATCCAAATACCTCTGATTTTTGTGAAAATTTAACAATAGGAAATAGAAATCTATTAATAGACATTCTCCAATTTTTCTTTAGAATATATCAACATTTCTTATAGGCATGATATGCGCAAACCCTTCCATTTAAGAATTCAAATATTTCAGTTCCATCGAATTTGCTTCATAGGCTAATTAAACAAGATTTTACTGACTTTTAATTTCTTTTTAAACTTAAGACTTACATTTTAGACTTTTTTTCTAGAATCAAAATCATGTAATAAATTTTGATTAAAATTGGAATAAGGGTCCAAGACATCATCTTTAGTAACATTATGCTTTTATTTTAATATTTGTAGGGGACATAAATGGTATTCTTCTAGTTGTTTATATCTATATTACATATCGATGTTACTAAAGTTTTGTCCGCATACACAGTAGTATTTGAGTATTTTTATTTGTACTCACTAGTCCTCACACTTATAACAACCGGTGGTGTTACCTGGAGTATGAGTGATAACAAGTCTCCCCAGATTTCCACTACTCTCCACCTCTTTTGCTAAACATTGAAAATGACTTTCGCAACATCCGATTACAATAATTTCTCGCTCGCAACGATCATTGCTTTTCTCTGGTATTTCAGTGACAACGTCCCAGTACTCTCCGTACTCTTCAAGTAGAGGTCGGGTTCGTGCTCTCTTTTCTCGGTATTTCATCCTCCCTGACCCTTTGTATCTATTTTGTGTGGTATCAGCCGAGCTAATACCATTTTCGCAGTTTCAGCTCTTCCGGGCTCATGTGGTGTTCCTTCTATAATTTCGGTCTACGTCTGTTGCAATTTCCATGTGGCTGGTAAGCGCTCACAGACTGTGTGGGTTGGCCTCCGCACTCGAGAATGTTCCTTGAGATTTCAGCAGTTTTCATCAGTGCTGTCTATGACATAGTCTCAGTCTTTCTTTTTGATTCCAATTTCTCCTAGTTTTTTCCCAGGTTTTTGAGGACTGTTCCAAGTGCTCTTATGACTGTTGGTATTATATTGACTTTTTAATGTTCCATATTACTTATAGTTCTATTGCAAGCCCCGTGTATTTGCTTCGTTTTTTTCGTCTCATTGATATTCACCTTGTGGGCTGCTGTTACTACAAAATTTACAATTTCATAGTTTTTATTCTTTTATTAACTATTATGACGTCCGGTCTATGCGGTTGAATGAGTTTATGTCCTAGAGGATTTTGTGATTTTCGTGTTCCAGTACTATCTCTGGTTTGTGTCTCTACCATTTATGTGCATGCTCAAATTGCAGTCGTTTCCATAGTTCCCAATGTACTGCTTTCCTTATGCAGTCGTGTCTGTTATTGTATTGGAGGAGGTTAGTTTGCTGCATCCATTCATTATGTGGTTTATCGTTTCATCTCTTTATTCACAGAGCCTACATTTACTGTTTTCTGGGTGTTATCTATTTTAGCTTTAATGTCATAGTTTCTAATCTCATTGTTCTGTGAAATTGTATACACCGATTCCGTTTATCTTTTCAAGTGACCTTTTTTATTATGGCCAGGTGTTTTCATGGTTCTCTTCGCTTGTCACTCTTGTGAATCGTCCACGCAGCTGTTTCTCTTCCAACTTTTCTTTGTTTTTTTTTCTTGCTTCTGGTGTCGCTGCTTCCTGTATTGTTTATTTTGACGGTTTCTCTTGTTGCAGTAGTCAGTCTTTTTGTTTTCTTGGTTATGTATTTTTCCAAATCCATTTTTTTATCTACCGCACATTCTTACCAGTTCTCTTTCAATTTCATTTGTTTTCATGTAGAATTGGTTAGTATTATTTTTCGGGTGTCGTGCATTATGCATGGTCATTAGCTTTCTCGTCTTTTATTCAATATGACTTAGTTCTTCTTTTGTTCCGTATATGTATGATCCATAGTCTCTAATGAGTGATACTGCCTATGTGTTATACCTTTAACACGATCTCTACTATATACTTTCGTTTCTAAGAGTTTCCTTGTTTTTCTCATGTATTCTTTTCCAATCTTCTCTTTCATTTTTGCAGATTTTACCGTGTCTGCTTCCAGATCTGCTAAATATTTATAGGTATAATGTTTGCCAAATTCCCTCATCTTGTCTTAGTTGGGTTGTTCCATGTTCTACGCTGTCTCTAGTTTCTACCTTTTAATTTCAATTTGTGCACACTTTTTCATTCAAAATTCCATTTGAATTTAATGGCTAAATATTATGGTCGTGTTTATCAGCTTTCAAATTCCTTAATTGCCTATTATTATTATTATTATTATTATTATTATTATTATTATTATTATTATTATTATTATTTTTATTATTATTATTTTTATTTTTATTATTATTATTATTAATATTATTATTATTATTATTATTATTATTATTATTATTATTATCATCATCATCATCATCATCATCATCAGCATCATCATCATCATCATCATCATCATCATCATCATCATCATCATCATCAAAACAAGACTGAATTTTATACTGTTTCTTTATGATACAACATATGTTATTAAAACATCTTAGGATAATTCTCCAGTTACTTTTGATTGTATTCTTTTACTGAAAATAATTAAATATCGATATTCTCATTTCCTTCTATCTCTGCCTGTCTCCAAATTCAATAAGAATTATTACGCGATCAACGGTGTCAAATCACTTTGCAAAATCGATATCTATTGTATTAATAAGACCTCTTTTTTCAAGGTCATGTATGATTTTCTAGTATAATCAATCTCGAGTGTTTATATCTAAATCTTTTTTGTATCTTTGTTCATTAGATTGTTCTTTCAAGATCATTTAATATATATTTGCCCGAACATTCGTTACACATATTCCAACAGAAACTCGTCAATCCTATTCTTTTAGTCATCGTTCTTGCATTGACTCTATTTTACTACTTCTCTCCTCTACAATTCATTTACAAAAATGACAGCAATTAATCATAGAATGCCATCTTCTCGGCCGATGAATAAATTGGAATCATTTTTAATATTTATGATATTTTCTCATCTTTAAAATGAATTCCTGATAAAACAGTCGTCCGTTTTTGTGAACCAATTTTGATAAAAGCGTTTTCCGTCCTTCACATTATTTTTGTCTTGAAAAAGAACAAAAGTGTTTCTAATTTAATTGGCATATTCACCATGTCTTTACAACGATGAATTAATTTTCTCTCAATTTCGTTTTTTGTATTAGCACATTTTAAGAATTCATTTTATTCGCTCAACTATTTTAGTTTCGGCAAACTGTTATTATTCTTGTAATTGTTGATGATTTATGTGTTATTTAAATTCATATTATGGACGTAATTGAGGTATTTAACCTGGCAACCACGGATAAACAAATAGGTGGAGAAGATTCAGACAAATGGATCTGCAAATGTATACACATTTGCAGAATATCAAAAATTAATGAAAAACTTGATTATATTTTTCAACGGATCTTAATTAAATTATTGTACATCATCATCATCATCATCATCATCATCATCATCATCATCATCATCATCATCATCATCATCATCATCATCATCGTCACAGTCGTTGCCGTTGTCATCATCATCATCATCATCATCATCATCATCATCATCATCATCATCATCATCACCACCACCACCACCACTCCTGGTAGAGGAACCTCTCACTGGTTTCTTTCGACCATGTTTTATCCCTGGTGAGGCGTGGCCAAGTAGGAAGAATTTTTCGAGCATTACATATATTCGAGTTACATTAAGACATAGTGTAAAACAAAATAAACAATGCGACTATTAAAAATAAATTATTTATTTATTTTAAAAAAAACTTAAATTTTCGATGTAAGAAGTTGATAATCATAAGTAATAGACATTTTTCTTTTTTTCCCTTTTTTTACTAAAATATTAATATTAATAGAAAGTCTGTTCGATGTTGTTGACGATAATAGTTCAAATGACTGCGGGTGAAAAATAAACACAGCCCTTCCTTCTGAAGCATTACAGATCTTTGAATTATATTTCAAAATAGGTGAAAGCCAAATAAACAATGTGATTAAATCTTTTTCCATCAATACGCGTAGTCAACGTAAGATTACATAAACACATTTATACTGTAACTGTAAATAACATAGAACTGATTTTCTATTGCTTAGATTAGGACTTATTACGTCGAAAATTTAAGTTTTTAGAATGAATAAATAATTTATTAAAATCGCTTTGTTCGTTTGGATTTCAGCTATTATAAATTATATATATATATATACATATATATATATATATATATATATATATATATATATATATATATATATAGAGAGAGAGAGAGAGAGAGAGAGAGAGAGAGACAAATGAAAGCTGTTGGATCCTCATACGTCGTAATCGACGGGAGAGTCCATCATATATATATATATATATATATATATATATATATATATATATATATATATATATATATATATGTATATATATATAATATTACAGTCTTACGTCAATCAACTAATGTTCCAGTTCTACCACATCTCTTCAAAGACTTGATAAAAATAAAAAGTAAAAATTCAGAATCCCGCATTGGGAAGTTCACTAACAAAAAATTGGATGTTAAGAAAAAGAGAAAGGATAAAAAAGCAAGATTCAAATCCGATCAAAGTTCGTGTTGATCAAATATAGGTCACAGTCCACTGACCCTCCCAATTTGCTCTCATGAACCCCCAATCCTCTCCCATATCCCAACGACTGCTTTTTTACATAAACATAGGGTAGATAGTAATAATAACAATAACAATAATAATAAATACTACAGTGTTATACTTGTCGGACTTACACTTACACAGAATATTTTAATGCTAACCCACAAATTACTGGTTCGTCACGTGCTAGCACCTAGCTCAAATTTGTAGTAATGGATTAACTAAAAAATATGATTTCAAGATTTTTATTAGTATTGCTTGATATATATCTTTAATTTTTATGATCAAAATTATCTGATGACGACCCTAAACATTGTGGTCTTAGTTTTATGTAAATGCTTTGATTAAGTGCACGGTATAATTCTAAATATGAACTAGTCTTAAGGCTTATTTGATATATATTAATATAATATATATTTCTCTCATTCTAATTATCTATTTTATGACACTCTATTTACAACATCAATAATGATAATAATAATATATAGTGTATCGTATTTTAATATGAAGGAAGTAGAATAAAATGTAATAAAAATTTAAAAGATAAAAAAATAAAAAACATTAAAGATAAGAATAAAAATAAGTATATATATAAACATATACACACAGCTAACCTTATATATATTTACTCCCTTAATGTTTTAATTTACAAAATAAATAATATTTTAACGTTACCCACCATGTTACCTAGAATATATATTCTAAGATTCATAATGATCCGTTTATTAGTTAAGTAGATTATACAGTGTATATTAATGTCTATAAATATATAGACATAACTTACTTTATATATAGAGAGAGATAATGAACATATTTTTCTCTTCTTATTAATAACTAGCGGGGCTACCCGGCGTTGCTCGGGGTCATAAAAACATATATTTGAAGAAAAATAGCGTGTGTAACATGTTTATATTCAAACTCCTATTTCTCCCCCTCTCTCTATAACCGTCTCTTTATCTTTCTACATTTCTCTTCCCTGGTCGCCCCATTTCACCGCTACTTTCTAATTTTGCCTTTTGCGAAAGTTGTTTCTTCCCCATTATTTCTCCTACGTTGCCCAGGGCAATAGTATGACATATTTCTATAAAAAGTAACACCTCTATCTGCGCCTTCTATATAGGTACTTATCTCCGCCCCGGTGTTCATACTATATACGTATCTATCGCCACCCCGGTGCGCATACTATATACGTACCTATCGCCGCCCCAGTGCACATACTATATTCGTACCTATCGCCGCCCCGGTGCGAATGCTAAATAGTACCTATCGCCGCCCCAGTGTGAATGCTAAATACGTACCTATTGCCGCCCCGGTGTGCATGCTACATAAGTACCTATCGCTGCCCTAGTGTGAATCATTAATATGTACATATTGCCACTTTGTGCGAATGCTAAATACGTACCTATCACCGGCCCGGTGTAAATGCTAAATACGTACCTATCGCTGCCCTGGTGCGAATGCTAAATACGTACCTATCACCGCCCCAGTGCGAATGCAAAATACGTACTTTTCGCCGTTCCGGTGCACGTGCTATATACGTACCTATCGCCGCCCTGTGCGCGTGCTGTATATGTACCTATCGCCGCTCTCGGGCACATGCTATGTACGTACTTATTGCCGTCCATGTGCACATGCTATATATGTAGCTATCGCCACCCGTTAATTCTAAATACGTACCTATCGCCGCCCTGGTGCGGAAGCTAAATACGTACATATCGCCGCCCCGGTGCGAATGCTAAATACATACCTATCGCCGCCCCGGTAGGAATGCTAAATACGTACCATTCGCCGCCCCGGTGCGCGTGCTATATAGTACCTATCACCGCCCCGGTGCGCGTGCTATATATGTACCGATCGCTGCCCTAGAGCGCATGCTAAATACATACCTATCACCGCCCGGTGCACATGCTAGATACGTTCCTATCGCCACCGCTGAATGCTAAATACGTACCTATTACCGCCGCGGTGCGAATGCTAAATAGGAACCTATCGCCGCTCTGGTGCGAATGCTAAATACGTTCATATCGCCGCTAAAAATTTCCCCGACCCCCACTCTCTCCTCTCCCCCCCATAACTTTTTTTTACTCTCCCTCAACCCTGAGAAATATTTTTAGCTCAAAAAATAAAAAAATAAAAAAATTTGGCCAGACCCCTAAAAAATTTGTCCTGACCCCTACAAATTTCCCCGATCCCTAAATCTCTCCAGGCCCCCCAAAACTTTTTTTTTTACTCTCTCCCAAACCTGAGAAATATTTTTAGTTCAAAAAATGAAAAGAAAAAAATTTGACCCGGCCCTCTAAAAAGTTTGTCCTGACCCCTAAAAATTTCCCCGAGCCCCTAACTTATTTTTACTCTCTATTTTTTCCCAACGCTGGAAATATGTTTAGTTTAAAAAATAAAAAAAGAAAACCATTTGGCCCGACCCCTTAAAAGTTTTTCCTGACCTCTAAAATGTTCCCCGACCCCTAAAATTTCTCCAGTACCCCCCAAATTTTTTTCACTCTCCCACAACCCTGAGAAATATTTTAAGTTAAAAAAAAAATATTTGGCCCGACCTCTAAAATTTTCCCCTACCCCCTAATCTCTCCAGCACACCCCCGATCCGATTGTTTTCACTCTCCCACAACCCTGAGAAATATTTTAGTTTAAAAAAAAAGAAAAAAATTTTGCCCGACCCCTAAAAAATTTGGCATGACCCCTAAAATGTTCCCCGACCCCCTTATCTCTCCAGCCCCCTCCCCAACTTTTTTTTCACTCTTCCACAACCCTGAGAAATATTTTAAATTAAAAAAAAAAAGAAAAATTTTGCCCGACCCCTAAAAAATTTGGCCTGCCCCTTAAATTTCCCCCGACCGCCTAATCTCTGCAGCACCCCATTCAACCTTTTTTCACTCTCCCACAACCCTGAGAAATATTTTAAGTTAAAAAAAAGAACTCTTCTCCCTGACAACGCCGAGTAATTTGAAAATCAAGGAGGCCTCCTGAGCACTACTGAAATCACTCTTATCGATTCCTCCATCCTTTTCAGCGTAGATGCTGTTAAAATATTATCCAAACCTATCACTACAGTAGCATTATCTAGGAGATTGCGCACTTTTCTCCCGGACAACGCCGAGTACTTTGAAAATCAAGGAGGCCTCCTGAGCACTACTGAAATAACTTAGGTATCCTCCCTCCTTTTCATCTGCAAAATAGTCCAAAGGGGAACGAAGATGACGTTAAAATATTTTCCAAACCTATCACTACAGTAACTCTATCTAGGATATTGAGCAAATTTCTCTCGGACAATGTCGAGTACTTTGAAAATAAAGGAGGCCTCCTGAGCACTACTGAAATAACTTAGGTATCCTCCCTCCTTTTCATCTGCAAAATAGTCCAAAGGGGAACGACGATGACGTTAAAATATTTTCCAAACCTATCACTACAGTAGCTCTATCTAGGATATTGAGCAAATTTCTCCCGGACAATGCCGAGTACTTTGAAAATAAAGGAGGCCTCCTGAACACTACTGAAATAACTCTTATCGATTCCCCCATCCATTTCAGCGTAGATGCTGTGAAAATATCCAAACCTATCACTACAGTAGCTCTATCTAGGAGATTGCGCACTTTTCTCCCGGACAACGCCGAGTACTTTGAAAATCAAGGAGGCCTCCTGAGCACTACTGAAATCACTTAGGTATCTTCCCTCCTTTTCATCTGCAAAATAGTCCAAAGGGGAACGAAAATAGCGTTAAAATATTTTCCAAACCTATCACTACAGTAGCTCTATCTAGGATATTGAGCACTTTTCCCCGGGTGCCATACCGCAGAAGCCTCAGGTTCCTATACCGCAGAAGTCCCCCCCACCGTTTGCTATACCGCAGAAGCCTCTACTGACATCACTCTTATCGATCTCCCCTCCTTTTTATTCTGCACAATAGTCCGAAGAGAATCGTAAATGGCGTTAAAATATTATACACTACAGTAGCTCTATCTAGAACATTGAGCAGTTTTCTCCCAGACAACGCCGAGTATTTAAAAAATCAAGGAGGCTTCTGGAGCACTACTGAAATCACTCTAACCGTCCCCCCCCCCGCTTTTCATCTGCAAAACAGCTGTTATTCGGCATTCCCCGATAGGGCGCCTCTAGCAGTAAGCAATAAACCAAAGAGGGGAGGCAAAGCCTGGGAGTGTGGACCTCCTAGAACTGCACAGGACAAACCCATAGACCGGCGGAATGAAGCCCCGAAGGCCAAGACGATACCAGTCTATGGGGTGCAGTATCCAGCGGAACAGATACTACACTTTGATCTTAGCCAAAAGAAGTGAATTAATGTCATTTTCGGTTAAAAAATGTCGTATAAAAGCTATGTTGAATTAGCGAAAAACGGCCTAGGGGAGTCTAAAATTCTTTGTTGATATTCAAAACTCATGTAAGAATTTGTTAAATAGTATTATACAATGTTTGTTCAAAGAAAATCATAGTTATTATTACTTGTTAATTTAATAATGTAATTTGAACAGTGTCTAGTGGATAGACCGCGGTACTGCTGTAGATTTGTTATAAATACTCCATCAAATCACGTAAAACTTTTCAATTTCGGATAGACTATATCGGGATCTAGTGGAGAGTACCGCTTCGGACCTACTTGAGGAGCGGCTTGGATTATCGAGGGAGGAGGCCCGCTCCCAGTGGAATTGGGCGCCGGGCCAGAGTTATCCAACAATTCTGAGTATTCTCTGACCTGGCGACTGGTTCAAAACGCACTGCCCCTCTATGGCAGATTACGCAGAGATGGTTTAAGGGACGTCCCCTTATGCCCGCGCTGTGAAGACGACGAAGAAGAAACGGCCGAGCACGCCTTCTTCACCTGCAGCAAACTTCGACATCTCTGGAAATACGTCAGGGAGGTGACGGCCCGCATCGACGAGCAGCCTATGGTCCTGGATGTAGAATCTGTCATCAACAACGCAGCACCGCCGTGGTCTGGGGAGAAACGAATTGTGTTTCTAGCCATCCTAGCCGTAGCGAGACTAGTGACGTGGGTTACACGTCTTTATGAGGTTCATGGGGTTGGATCTGTTTCGGATCGGGATCTGGTAGTTTACTTTAAACACCAACTTAAAGTGAAGATCAGATGCGATTGGAAACGATTACATCGCATGGATTTCAATAGGAGATGGGTGCATGGCACTAGTTTTTGCATCCGACGAGGCGCCAAGTTTGAGTTCGTGTTCCCTCCATAGTTATGGCACACGCGGTACTGGGTTCTACGGAAACCACCCCTGTAGATTTTTTTTTATTTATTTAAAAAACTGGTAAACTCTTAAACTAGTAGGAATGAGAGATATCCTGTTCCTATTTTATTTTTGCCGGCACTAGAGAGCTTCCAAAGATTCCCACTTCCACTGTTTTATTTTGTCCCCGGTCTTTTGAAACCCTTGGCATTACTATCTTGAAAGACGCCATCAACCCCACGATCCCATTCCCGATGAATTTATTTTTTGAACACTCCTCTCTTAAGTTCCCACTCCCACTTAGTGACCGACCCGCTTGTTTTCGGTCTCGTGCCGGAAAACAGTGGGCGGTCTAACACTTAGCCATGAGGGAAAGCCGGGCAATACTTACTTTTTTATCATTTTATTTTGTTCTTTATTTTTCTTTCTTTCTGGGTGTTTTTAATATTTTTCCCACACCCACGATAATTCCTTTTTTACATCGATCTTTTTTGGGGATATTTTAAGTAGGGATCCACCCACAGAGTGAATGCGGTATTTTGATGCAAGAATCTAGTTTAGAGTCAGCAAATTTTCTTTTCTGTTGTTTGTAAAAAAAATTTAAATAAAAAATATTGAACAGCTTGTCTCACTTATCCCCGACCCCCTATCCCCCTACATAATGGGCGCTATGCCTAAGGTCTGGTGAGTTCCCAAGGTTTGTAAAATCTTCATCTGTAGATAAAGATGAAAGTTGTCCGAAGAAACTCACCTGCCTAAATAAATTGGGCTTCTTGGCCTTTTGGCTAAGATCAAAGTGTAGTATCTGTTCCGATGGATACTGCACGCCTGTCCTGTGCAGTTCTAGGAGGTCCACCCTCCCAGGCTTTGCCTCCCCTCTTTGGGGAGGAGTAAATTTATTGCTTACTGTCTGAGGCGCCCCTACCGGGAAATGCCGACGGGGCTGCCCAGGCAATTTTTAAATGGCCAGAGTGCTTACCTCTCGAGCGCTGGCTTTTCAAACCCCACTTTCTCGACCCGATCTTGGGTCACATCTTACTTGTGGGAGTAAGATAAAACTGGCCTTGTGCCTAACTCCTGGGGAGGAGTAAATAAAACTTGCCTAAATAAATCGGCCTTTTGGCTAAGATCAAAATGTAGTATCTGTTCTCGGCATTTTTGCCTTGAGATCTAGTGTATTATCTAGTCCTATCCGATAGGTGTCGATCTTACACTGTCGAATCATAAATCAGATTATCATTTTATTTTTTAATCCCTTTTCCTTTGGCGCACTTCCTCTCCCCTAAAGTACAGGCTGATACGCTCCCACAGTCGGGATCTGTCTCACCGACGAATACTTATACTTTAGCCTCCTGCACAGGAAAGTAACCTATGTCAGGTCTCGTCTTGTCCTTTGGGACTTGCCTATGTCGGTCACGTCTTGTCCTTTGGCACTTGATTCCACCGGTCTGTCGGTTCCACCTATGTCGGTTTCGTCTTGCCCTTTGGGGCTTGATTCCACCGGTCTGTCGGTTGTTCTGCCCTGTGCAGTTCTAGGAAGTGCGGTGGTGCGGTTGTTCTGTCCTGTGCAGTTCTAGGAGGTGCACCCTCCCCGGCTTCGCCTCCCCTCTTTCGGGAGGAGTAAGTTTATTGCTTACTGCCTGAGGCGCCCCTACCGGGGAATGCCAACGGGGCTGCTCAGGCAATTTTAAATTTTTTTTCTCGGGCGCTGGCTTTTCAAACCCCACTTTCCCGACCCGACCTTGGGTCACATCTTACTTGTGGGAGTAAGATAATTGGCCTTGAGCCTAACTCCTTGAGAGGAGTAAATAAAATACTATCCCCCGTCCCCAAATTTGGCCTGACACGCTCACACCGGCGAATGCCGACACTCCCTCTCCCCCAAATTTCGCCTGAGGCGCCCAACTGGCGTATGCCAACACCCCCTTCCCCAAATTTCGCCTGAGGCCCCCCACCGGCAAATACCGATACTTCCCCCCCTAAAATTCCGCCTGAGGCGCTCCCACCGGCGAAAACCGATACTTCCTCCTTCTCCCAAATTTCGCCTGAGGCCCTCACACCGGCGAATGTCGACACCCCCTCCCCCAAATCACTCTTAACGATCCCCTCCCTCCTTTTCATCTGCACAATAGTCCGAAGAGAAACACTACAGTAGCTCTATCTAGGACATTCAGCACGTTTCTCCAGGACAATGCCGAAGCCTCTGGGTCATAAATTGACGAAGCCCCCCCCGGTGCTGGGTCCTATACTGTAGAAGCACCACCGGTGCTGGAGTCTATACTGTAGAAGCGCCCCGGTGGCTATACTGCAGAAGCCCCTGGATCCTATACTGTAGAAGCACCCCCGGTGCCTATACTGCATAAGCACCCATGGTCCCTATTCTGTAGAAGCATTCGGGTCCTATATTGTAGAAGCACCCCCGGTGCTGGGTCCTATACTGTAGACGCACCCCTGGTCCCTATACTGTAGAAGCAGCCCTGGTCCCTATACTGGAGAAGCACCCATTGTCCCTATTCTGCAGAAGCCTCCGGGTCCTATATTGTAGAAGCACTCCTGGTCCCTATACTGGAGAAGCACTTATATTTCCAGAGACCGTTATACTTTAGAAGCACCAACATTCCTGTTGACCGTAATACTTTAGAAGCATCAACATTCATGGGGACCATTATACTTTAGAAGCAACATTCCTGTGGGAGCGTTATACTTTAGAAGCACCAATATTTCTAGGGACCGTTATACTTCAGAAGCACCTACATTACTTTGCAAATCAAGTAGGCCTCATAAGAACTACTGACATCACTCTTACCGGTTTCCTATCTATGTTGTTATTGATGCATCCGGATCAAAGTTATGGGATGACCTGATACAACCGGACACAATTTAGGGCAAGACGGGTACATCCGGCAAGGGATTATGGAGCATGTTTAGTAAGTCAGCATTTTTATAAAGTTATTACATAAATACATTGGATAATTTCCAAATTACTACTGATTAACGTTGAAAAAATGGATATGTATCATGGATATGTATCATGTATCATGTATATGTATCATGTATATGTATCATGTATATGTATATGTATCATGTATATATATCGTGTATCATCTATATGTATCATGTATATGTATCAGGTATATGTATATGTATCATGTGTATGTATCATGTATATGTATATGTATCATAGATATGTATCATGTATAGGTATATATATCATGTATCGTGGATATGTATATGTATCATGTATCATGGATATGTATCATGTATCATGTATCATGGATATGTATCATGTATCATGGATATTTATCATGGATATGTATCATAGATATTTATCATGTATCATGGATATGTATCATGTATCATGGATATGTATAATGTATCATGGATATGCATCATGGATATTTATCATGTATCATGGATATGTATCATGGATATTTATCATGTATCATGGATATGTATCATGTATCATGGATATGTATCATGGATATGTATCATGGATACGTATCATGTATCATGGATATGTATCATGGATGTGTATCATCTATCCTTGATATGTATCATGGATATGTATCATGTATATGTATCATGGGTATGTATCATTTATCATGGATATGTATATGTATCATGAATATATATATGTTTAATGGATATGTATCATGTATATGTATCATGTATCATACATATGTATCATGTATCATGTATCATAGATATGTGTTATGTATCATAGATATGTATTATGTATCATGTATAATGGATATGTATCATGGATATGTATATGTATCATGGATATGTATCATGGATATGTATATGTATCATGGATATGTATCATGGATATGTATCTAGTATATGTATCATGTATATTGGATATGTATGATGTATCATGGATATGTATCATGGATATGTATAATGGATATGTATCATGGATATGTATCATGTATATTTATCATGTATCATATATATGTATCATGTAACATATATCATATATATGTATTATGTATCATCGATATGTATCAGGTATCATTAATATGTATCATGTAGCATGTATCATAGATATGTATCATTTATCATGGATCATGGGTATGTATCATGGATATGTATCATGTATCATATATATTTATCATGTATCATAGATATGTGTTATGTACCATAGATATTATCATGTATCATGTATCATGGATATGTATCATGGATATGTATAATGGATATGTATCATGTATCATGGATATGTATCATGTATCAAGGATATGTATCATGGATATGTATGATGGATATGTATCATTTATCATGGATATGTATCATGTATCATTGATATGTATCATGTGTCATGGATATGTGTAATGTATCATAGATGTGTACTATGGATATGCATCATATATCATGGATATGTATCATGTATCATAGATATGTATCATGTATCAGAGATATGTATCATGTATATATATATATATATATATATATAATCGATATGTATCATGTACCACGGATATGTATCATGGATATGTATCATTTGTCATTGATATTTCTTATTGATATGTATCATGTATAATGTATATGTATCATGTATCATGGATATGTATCATGTATCATGGATATGTATCGTTAATATGTATCATGGATATGTATCATGGATATCTATCATGTATCATGGATATGTATCATGGTATGTATCATGGATATGTATCATGTATTATGGATATGTATAATGTATCATGGATATGTATCATGGATATGTATAATGTATCATGGATATGTATCATGTATAATGGATACGTATCACATATCATGGATATTTATCATGTATCATGGATATGTATCATGGATATGTATCATGCATCATGGATATGTATCATGGATATGTATCATGTATCATAGATATGTATCATGTATCATAGATATGTATCATGTATCATAGATATTTATCATGTATATGTATCATAGATATGTATCATGTATCATGTATCATAGATATTCTTAATCATTTTCAATCCCCTCATGATTTTCTTCATCATTTTCAATCCCCACATTATGGTCTTCATCATTTTCAATCCTCTCATGATGTTCTTCATCATTTTCAATCCTCTCATGGTATTATTCAGCAGTTTCAATCTTCTCATGATATTCTACATCATTTTCAATCCTCTCATGGTATTCTTCAACATTATCAATCGTCTCATTGTATTCTCTATCATTTTCAATCTTCTCATGATGTTCTTAATCATTTTCAATCCTCTAATTATGCTCTTCATCATTTTCAATCCTCTCATGATGTTCTTCATTATTTTCAATGCTCTCATGATATTCTTGATCATTTTCAATCCCCTCATTTTATTCTTCATCATTTTCAATCCTCTCATGATATTCTTCATCATTTTCAATCCTCTCATGATATTTTTCATCATTTTCAATCCTTTCATGATATTCTTCATCATTTTCAATCCTCTCATGGTATTCTTCATCATTTTCAATCCTCTCATGGTATTCTTCATCATTTTCAATCGTCTCATGATATTCTTCATCATTTACAATCCCCTCATGATATTCTTTATCATTTTCAATCCACTCATGATATTCTTCATCATTTTCTATCCTCTCATGGTATTCTTCATCATTTTCAATCTTCTCATGATATTCTTCATCATTTACATTCCACTCATGATATTTCAATCCACTCATGATATTCTTCATCATTTTCTATCCTCTCACCCTATTATTCATGATTTTCAATCACTTCATGATATTCTTCATCATTTTTAATCTCCTTATGATATTATTAATCATTTTCAATCCTCACATGGCATTCTTCATCATTTTCAATCCTCTCGTGGTATTCTTCATTATTTTCAATCCCATCATGATATTTTTCCTCATTTTCAATCGCCAAATACAAGGAGGCCTCTAGAGCTATACTAAAATAACTCTCGCTTATTCCCCTCCCTTTTATCAGGGCAATAGTCCGAAGGAAAACGAAAAAAAAACAATAATAACGTGACGATAGCATAAAATAATATCCGAACCTATCACTATGACGTCATGTACCTATCTATGTGACGTCATGTGCACAAGATAACATTAAAAATCGTGATCACATTAAACGAAAAAATGGCTATTTGACCCCTTAAAAATGAATCTTTTTTTTAATTTTTCGATATTATTTTCTCGAGGTTATGCCGGTTAAAATAATACCTAATTCGGAGGTGTTTGTTTAGTATTTTAAAAACCTTAGCGTTACATACATATCACAGATTTTTGCCTTATATATATTGAGATTGAGATGAGATGAGATGAGATGAGATGAGATGAGATGGAAAACGTGACTTTTGTTTAATTTGTTTTCATCATTTTCATGTTTAGATCGCATGCTCTTTGAAGAAATATTAAGTCATGTTGTTGTCGAACTTTGTCAGTAGGTTACATTTTATATATTACGACGTGTTATTGTTTGGGTATCAACACTTTATTTCCACATTCAGATGAGATTATTGAATTAAACAACACTGCCTATCATTTGTAATATTAAAAATTATTTCATTATTATTAATTTACTAGGAGATATCACATGAGTCATTATCGGTGATTGCACACCGGAACAACACGTCGTGTTCTCTAGAGTCTGGGTGACAATAAGTCTCTCCATATCTCCAGTATTCCCCGTCTCTTTTCATAGCCGATGCAAATCACTTGGCGTTATCGCAACAAACGTTTACGATTGTTTGTTGCTTACAAAAGCCGTTGGTGTTCTCGGAAATTTAAACGACAATAAGCCCCACAACAGTGTCAGTAACTTCTGTTCCTTTCCAGTAGGGGTCTGATTTTTGTGCTCACTCTTTTCGGTCTTTCGATCGTGCATCGGCCTCTATTGACATTTTGTGTGGTAACAACGGAACCTGGTGGCACACCGTGTGTAACTTTGTGTTATTGTTTAGAGGGTGTGCTTATCAGATTCTCGCAGTTTCAGTTCACTTCGGTTCTTGTGATGTTCTTTCAAGAGTTTGGGTTTTCTATCTATGTCAACTTACCTGTGACTGGTTAGCGGGATGGTTTTCGCATCCCAGATCCTTTCTTAAAAGTTCGGATGTTTCAATCATTGCAGTGTGGTGTATGTTTCCAGTCTTACGTTTATTTGAATTTCTCTTCTTCTTGTTTACAATATGTTGTCGTTTACACCCAGCAGTTTTTATTTTTGTATTTGTCTCCCTCCCACGGCGGTAAGAAAGTGGGATTAAAAAGTCAGTGCCCAAAAGGAAGGGCACTCATGTCTAGAGAAAATGCTTGGGCAGCCCTGTCGGCATTGCCTGGTAGAGACGAATCAGGCGATTAACAATTAACTAACCCCTTTCTAAAAGGGTGAGAAGACAAAACCGCAGAGAGTGGACCTCTTAGAAACTGCACAAGGCAATTTCTTTAGACCAGTGGAATTAAAACCCGAAGGCCAAGACGGTACCGGACTCGGAATCTAGCATCCATAAGAACAAATACTACACTCTGATGTTAGCCAAAAGGCAAAGGAGGATTACACCCAGCCGTTTACCATCACGCTCTCGCTAATAACGCGTTGTGTTTTTCTCTGAAGTTCAAAATTCTGTACGTTCTCGGGTTCAACATAAAGATTGCCAACTTCAACAAGATGCACCCGAAGAAAGAAGTTACATAATAATGTACACTATTCATTCATATTTTCGATTCCATCGCTCAAACCTTATATTTTATTATTTTTTAAGAATCAAATCTATATAATAGATTTTGATTAAAATTAAAATAAGGTTTTTAGACATAAGGTTTAGTATCATTACGTCTTGATTTCAGTTTTCGTATGGTGACATAAAAGTGGTGCAAACTTGTTCTGTAAGGGGATTTAATGTTATACATCCTGGGACGGGTATTGTTCTAGTTATATATAAAGTAATTCTTCCCTATTTCAATTCTTGGAATAAGCTAAGAAACAAAGACTGCATAAAATCTTCTCTTTTGTCATTTGTCAACGACTTTTATTGGTCCGTATTCTAGAAAGAAAAAACATTCTCATTTCCAATCAATTTTTTTCATTTAGATATTTTGTCCGCTCACTCATTTCTACTTTGATTACTAATGTCATATATCAAATCGGATGGAATCACCCCCTCCTAGTGTCAAGTATTCTTATAGCTACTCGTATAACCAAATTTACATATTTCGTCAGGTAGCTCAATTTTAACTACACCACTTGCCATAAATAATATTCTTGTAATTTTTTGATAAACAGAAACAGTAGTAGCTAATGCATTTTAGATTTGCTGCGATAGGTGTAACTCACAAGGAATTTATATTCAGATACACCTGAATGGGATATCAATAGAACGTAAGTTGTCAGGGGTTCAAAAGTCTTCAGAAAATAAACCAATAAAAGATAAATATTCTTTAGCTGTGAGCTAAAGAATTCGATTAAGACTGAGGCTGAACACATGTGTTACAATGTAACTCTTAAAAGCGGTCAGTAGTAGACGTAATGCCCGTCTCTTCGAATCATATATGAGAGCAGTTCCAATAAATTGACAAGAAATGAGTGTAATTTCTTTATGTGATTAGTAAGTTTTCAGACCATTGTCATAGTCGTCATATCAAACTAGCAATAGATAAGATGATATCTGATATAAAGCCAAGCATGGGACTAAAATAAGTCGCCAATGAGAAGACATTCTAAGACTATGACAATCAACTGACTGACTTAGAAGTGAAAACAAGAGACTTCTGTTATGAGCTGGATCAATATATAATGTATGTTATCATGTTTAAAGTTATATTACCCAATAACACTTTATTAAATTGGAACATGGTGTTATAAATTCTGCTATGATTAATTCTTTTATGATATAGGATTAATGACTTCAACTCATCTATTGCTTTGTTTATAAGTAGAAATGTCCGGCGACACTTAGTTTCACAAAACATTTATCGTCTAAAAATCAATTCAATCTCGCTTAAAACTGAATGAATTTACTATGAATAAAATATTTCCACTGTTAGAATGCATTTTAAATTTGTAATTCTTAAAGCGGTAAGGAGATCAATAAATGAAAACTTTTTTTTAAAAGTCTCCGGAAAAAGTAAAGACATTTCGCTGCTCCTAACGAAACTGGCCAATCTCTTTTCTGATGATATATTTCAGTCTTAAATTGTTTTTCCTTTTGTTTTTTCATAGTCATGTCTCCACACTGGCAATCATTATATATATATATATATATATATATATATATATATATATATATATATATATATATATATATATATATATATATATATATATATATATATATATATATATATATATATATATATACAGTAAGTTATGAAAATATATTTATGGCAATTAAGCTGTACAGAGGCTTACGCGTTTCATCCCCGTAGGGAATTGCGGAAGCCTATGTGTAGCTTAATTGCCATAAATATATTTTCATAACTCACTACCTAGCGCTAGCTCTACTCACGTTGAAGTAAATACTAAAAATTGATACATAAAACATTATATCTCCTCATACCATTTCATGTGGATGCATGAAATAATATATATATATATATATATATATATATATATATATATATATATATATATATATATATATATATATATTGCTAATTGTTTACAGAGGGAGACTATCTTTAGAAGATCGCAATACTCGGTTATGGGCACGCAAATGGTGTAGCAACCCCGATTTACTTTTACAAGTGTTGCTGCAGATATGATACACAGGGTCAGGGGCTTTTGTTTTACATATCTTGCATCGTGTAATTAGAATTTTATGAGTTTCATTGAAACAGCTCTGTCATAGGACCACACACAATGACCGGATGAAAATGTGTCGTCGACGTTCAACACAAATAGCTTTCGCAAAATACGTTTCAAGGCGGGTCACTATATTTGCTGTGTCTCAAAACTATCAGAGCCGCCATAGACATTCTTTCGCAAAACCGATCACTCCGAAGTTAGGCGCTCCTAGTCTCTCAGGTTTATGCTAAGTGTTTTCACATTATCTCTACTTCGATTCTTTAAACGTCTCATTTGTTTGGGTTTCACAGGTGTACCGTGCTGCAGTTCTGACAACGTTTTAAAATAAGTGCAAACACTAATAGACTTATCCAGGTAGAAGAGTAACTTATTTTGCATTTGGTAACATTTATTTGTTATCTATTTGTTTTTTCACTCCCTTTTTGTTATGTTAGCTGTTTTTATTAATGTCCTAATAAGTTTATCAGAAAAATAAAAAAATATATATTAGATTGCTTCATCCGATATAGCATCAGAACCCAAATCCCTCTCTCTGAGATGGCTCCAACCGTATTCTAATACATTCTACCAACAAAAAAGCGCATGCCTAAAATGCCGAACTCGAGACGCGTATGTGTTATCAGCACAACTCTCAAGTTTCGATCCCAAAGGGGGAGACAATTTCAAACAAAGACAAACTACCGCTTCAATTATTAAAACTGTTCTTCTTTGTTCTGCATTGTTTGGTCAGATATTCGCACTAAAATAACTCAACAAATATACAAACGTAAAATATAAGTTGAATCAACACTTTTTAAAAGTAAATACGTAATATATAATTCATTTTCAATCGATGAAAATATACCACTGAGATTGTTGCGTGTTATCAGTATAAATATGAGAATTAGTGGTATCAGTTTCATCAGGGAATAGCATTTCCCTAAACAGGAAATTTCTGATTAAACATCGCCATTTTCTTTACAATCAATGACTGAAGTTGACTTTGAAGCAGAATCTTTGAAACGCCTTGTTTCTAACGTTTGATGTTGCTTTTAATATTTTTAAACTCTGATTTTCGTATTAAATAGCTAGAAATCTAACGCGAATCTGAAAAATATCGTGTATAAAGTGTGTTTTCGTTTTCCATCCTCTTTCGTTAAAGTGTAAATACTTCGAGTTCATAATATTTTTAAATATTTCTTCATGCAGCTTGCATTAACAAGTTATTCATATAAATTCATTTGTCAGATAAGACTGGAAAGAATTAATAATAAGAATTATTTAATACAACACTTCCAAACTTTCAAAAGTGACACCGTAACACTAGATATAGTTTTGTGTCATACCAGGAAAGTTGTCCGTTAAAATCAGTGGGTTTTAATATCTCGCCCTCTCTTCCCAACTCTTTCTCTCTCTCTCTCTTTGTATCTGTGTGTGTGTCTCTTTCTCTCTCCCTCCTCTTTCTTTATGAACAACACGAAATGCTTCTGCTTAAAAAGTTTTATTTTTATTTTTTCGATATTCCGAATGGTCCATCGAGTATTTTTGTCAAACTATTGCATGTAGTATCCATACGTGTTATGTTCCACTTTTTCGCGAGTACTTTCGATTGATTGATTTAATCGTCTTCAGGCGGGGAATAAATCTGGTGTGCATATACTGCTGATTTTGTCGAACGTGCGGTAATATATGGCTTTTTTAAATTAGCGCATTGGTTAACGATATTCCGAATGCGGAACGTGACCACGTGTTAAGCTTGTGAATAATAAAAAAAATAAGAAAAGAAAATTACATTTTTTTCTTTCTCGTTGATAGTTAATGATTTGTTAAAGTCTATTTCTAAACGAAACGCTTTAAAATATTGTAGCTAGGCTCGTAATTGACGTTGTTGATTGTAGGATGTCTAGTCCTTATATACCGTGCTTCAAGAAACATCGTTTATTTTTACATTATGTGTTACTTTTCTGTTTTTTACTATAAGGTGTCTAAATCGTGAAGTGGCAGTTACGGTCTTTCAATTATTGTCTGATTGAACTAGAGTACAAGAAATGGAAGGGTGTAGTGATGTAAAAGTTGTAAAAGTTAGTTTTAATATTGTGAGAGAGATATGCTCTCATGGAGCATTGGAACTGGTCTATTACGTTGGGTCGTTCAACTAATTTCTTTGTGTTATTGTTAATTATGTGATTAGATATTTTGATTTTTTAATAATAAATGATAAATCTGCTTTTGTTATCACTATTGACGGGAAATATATATTTGTGTATTATATATATGATGGACTCTCCCGTCGATTTCGACGTATGAGTGCCTCACCAGGGGCTGCCCGCGCGTGAATTTGTAATTGCAAGGGTTGCGCAATCTCCACCAACCGCTCTCCTGAGTCGACATTGCTTGATTCCAATGGCAAGTAGTAATACAGGACGACTGGAAACAATGCCGAGATAATAATATAGTTTGAATGGTTGAGAAACTTCCGAGACTATATATATATATATATATATATATATAGTCTCGGAAGTTTCTCAACTATTAAAACTATATTAAAAAAAAAAAATTTAAATAAAAAACTTATAGTCCCAAGTCTTTCAGTGGAAAATCACTTATGTAAGTCAATTTATTTTTTACAGTTATTATATTAGTTTGTTTCTAACACTATTTTAAGGGATCATCAGTTGTTTACCATGAAAAACTGTTTCGGGAATTTAAAAACAAGACAGTATTTAATTACATAGCTTCCCAGCAGAGTTGATCAGACCCCACTTCCCTTAAAAGACAAAAACATAAACGTTCCTTATACTAAATCTACGTTTTGTTCCATATAAACCTTTTGCTAACGTATATTAGTTATTTAAAAAAAAAATTCCTTTACCTGTGCTATTCGTCTGTCTAATAAAATGTATCCGTTACTTACAAAAATGTTGCTGCATTTTAAAGTGTTTGGACGAATCCATTACACTATTATTTAGGTGATTAATGTATTATTTTTAGTTTTATATTATAAATATAAAAAAATATCAACACATCAAAAAATAAAAAATAAATAAATAAATATATATATATATATATATATATATATATATATACATATATATACACATACATACACATATATATATACCTTTAGTCCCTCCTTCTCTCCCTCCTTATCCTTTGTTGCCCATCTCCCCGTTGTCGTCAACCTCAAATAAATACTAATCTTCCTTGTTCACTTACAGTTTTTCTAATCTGCGTTCACAAGCCAACTGCCGATATTTTCCTTTTCTCAGAGTTTCAAATCGGCGTTTATAAGCTAACCGTTAATTTTTTCTCCTTTTCTTCTTTTTCTTCTTCTTTGTCCACTCCCAGTGTTTAAAATCGGCGTTAATAACTGTCGATGTTTTCTCTTTCTTCTTCTTCCTCTTCTTCTTCTTCTTCTTCTTCTTCTTCTTCTTCTTCTTCTTCTTCTTTTTTAACATTTCTTTCTCTCTTTCTACTGTATTTTTATTGTTTTTCTTTTACTCATTATAATTAGTATATGTGTTATATATACGTTTATACATATTCTACATTATTTTTATTTATATATCCTATTATTTGTTCTATCAGTTTATTTTGATTAATTTGATAAGATTTAAAAGCATCAGGATTGCGAGTAATTGCCTTATTTAATTGTCCAAATATTTTATTTTGATCGCCACCTTGGTTAATCATTCTTATTATTAAATCAGAAATTGGGGGCATGAAATCTACTAATTTTAAGGTAACACGAGCAATCCTATATATATATATATATATATATATATATATATATATATATATATAGAGAGAGAGAGAGAGAGAGAGAGAGAGAGAGGCAAAATGCCTTCAAAAACCATGTGTTAGATACATATATTTTTATTAAAATCAAAATATATATTTTTTATTCTTGAGTTTTTTTCTAATAATTCCGCTCGGTATCACGAGCTTCATCACAGATTTAAACAAATAAAATGGATTAACCTAATTTTCTTTTGCAAGGGTCCTTTTTGGTCTTATGGAAGTGATGTTCGATGTTGTGTGAACTTAACGTTGTAAATGTATCTTTTAAATTTCAACTTAAATCGCACACTGTCGCTGGTAGGTATAAATTTGTAAAAGTTCATTTTCTAAGCATTTTAAAATTTAAAACTGAAAGAAAGAGGCAAAATGCCTTCAAAAAACCATGTGTTAGATACCGTTATTTAAGTATTAACTACCTTCACCAAAATGACAACAATTCAAAATACTAAAGCTCTTAACTAATGACTATAAATGACCGACTGACTCAATACTATTATGGAGGATATTTTCTTCTACATTCATTGCATGAAATGACCATTAGGGTTTATGTGGCATTAAACAATGTCTTACCTTACCTTACACGTGTATGTTTATTATTAGAAACAAAATAAAGACGACGAAATATAAGGAATATTCATCCTAACTTGTTGAAAAGTGAATATTTGTTTCTTAGTCGAGCGATAAGTAATGTAATATTATATTTTTGGTATTAATGACAGGTTTTGCCTTGTTCTAAAAATCAGTAGCAGCATTGTGTGGTTTTAAAGAAAATAGTTAAAGTTGAATACCATGAGAATAATCACGAAATCAGTCATGAAAATTCAATAGTCTTAATAAAGGCTTCTTACAGCATTTCATGAAAGATATATATTAAGTAGTGTTTTTTTTAATAAATTATGCTACCTCCTTTGGTGATATGCGAAAAACATTAACAAAATAAATATGTTTATATACAATTAAAAACATGTCATCGTTTATCTAAAGTGGTATCAGGGAGGAAAATATTGAATTTGTTTATAAATTTCTTAAGTCGCAGTGCTAGTGAGATTATAAACAAAGAAAAGCCTACAGACTAACAAACTTCCTTTCGGCCTAAGCGAGAAAAATATAATAAGACCTATAACAGCCATCCATCCATCGATATGCCATAACGTCAAGGGTCGTCGTTGGAGAGTCATGCAGATATTTAATCTGTCATAAGGTTTCAGTCGGAATGAACGAACCTGGTAGAGCGCATGTCCTCTGATGGCATCATACAGCATCTAGTATGCTCAAATAGTCATCCAGTTGGTACTAGCCAGGTTCAACGTCGATTAACTTCGGTGATCTGACAGGAGCAGGTGTGGCAACGTGATTATGTCTATAACATAGTGGAAGAAAAATAAGCCTAGTCTGAATCAAGTATCGATGTGTCAAATCCATTGCTATTTAGGTCTCACTTTGAAAATCTGACAATATAATTTTATATGTTCCATACCTTCCGATTATAGCAATGATTTTATTGCCACATTTAAATGTAAAATCAAACTAATTACATTAAAAGCTTTGTATGTAATGCAAAGCTTTTATACGGTGTGATTTTAGATCAAGTAAGGTAACAATTAAGAAGAGATTGTAAAAATACCGCCGCCATAACTATGTCGACGTTAACACCTTCACTTTACACAAGAAATGTGATGAAACAACTTTATGATCCACTTATTACCTAACTATGTATGATTATAGAATTATGAATTGATAATTGTCTATTTCATCCCAAATTCGGTCACCATTGCATGAGCGATGCACTTGAGAATAAGGTAATTATACTTTTCTATCATGATTTATAAGTGTGCAGATATAAGACGTACGTGCGGGAATTATCTATTTGGGCAGAAGACATCTAGATATACCGTTCCCTTGGAAATAGGTGATGGTCAACTAAAGGTGTTAAGTGTAGAGTAAAATTATTTGAAAGAAGTGGTTGGTGATGGAGATAGGGGAAGCTGCAGTTGAATTTCCTGGACGCGCTAACTTTGGTACTTATCTTGGTGAATTTTCAGTCGTGATTGATGAATACAAATAAAGTTATCTAAACTTAATCTGTGCACACGCTGATGATTTAAGCATTTCTGTGGTAGCTCGCTTTTCTTCTAATGTAATTATTTAAATATTAATTCAAGCAAATATACAAGATATGCGAGGATTTGTACTTTATCTGAGTTGCATTAGCATTTACAGATTTTTATAAGTATATATACATACATACACACACACACACACACACATATATATATATATATATATATATATATATATATAATGGAATGTAACGATAATAATAATATACAATAATATACAATCAATTAACCAATCTAGTCCGCATCATGAAAATACAGTAAATAGAAATAGACCCGTCAATAGGAATATAAATGGCTCAGGAACAAGGGTAAATCCTAGGATACACACATATATTGGTGCCACAGCAAATTTAATTAAATCCCGCATCTCTATGCATAATTACTCCTTCAATAACGATGTCGGTAACAACAAAACATCACTGACCACTTTAGTTAAAAACTTATGATCCAATAATATTCCACACAATATAAAATGGTCCATCCTAAAAAAATCAAACTCCTATAGCCCGGGATCCAGATCTTGTGGTCTATGCAACTCTGAAGCCGTAATGATAGCCACTGCACCTAAACATTTAAATCTGATAAATTCTAGAAATTAATTAGTCTCCAAATGTTGACATGGAAGGAAATTCAAATATGCAATATGGAAACAACAGCCAGTCCCACCGTAGCTGACTGGGTGAGTAATGACACCGGGGGTGTCCAGTTTTCGAGATGGGTTCTCTTTAATCCTCCTTGCCTAAAAGATTTAGACTCTGAGGTTATAAAAGTTTAAATATCTAAATTTTCAATTTCTACATATATTTACAACTTCTTAATTAGGAAATATTTAACCTTAAATATATTTACAATTTCTTTGTCAGGAAAAATTAAACCCTGAATTAGATTAAACTCCTTGATTGGGCAAACTTAAACCTTAAATTAAACTTCCTAATCTAATAAAATTAAATTCTAGGTTAAACTATTAAATTATTAAGTTCTAATTATTTTAATAACTTCGTAATTGGGAAAAATTAAATCTTAATTAGGAAAAATTAAACCTTAAATTAGAATTCCTAATCTGATAAAATTAAATCTTAAATTAAACTATTAAACACTTTAATAATTTCTAATCTGACAAAATTAAATCTTAAATTAAACTATTAAATTATTAGAATTTAATAACTTCGTAATTTTTTTATTTCAGGAATTTTATATATTATTTGATATGGCGAGATTTGTGAAATCGGTTTTTATTGTAAGCTGGATTTTTAAGTAACAATTTGGGCATGTATACTTGATTACACGATTTGACCTAAATATGCCAACCCCCTTTTCTTTTAACCCCCTTCTCTTTTGACATAGACTTTTCCCAGTGACACAGACATGTAACATCCGATCTGGTTGGGTTGGGTTGGCGGGTTTGTATTTTGCTTTCTTCGTTAAATTTGACAAGCGGGCTGATACAGGATAAACACACACAGCTTCCGCTCTATTAACGTCGCTCAGAGAAGTAGGCACTTTTAATATCGCCTACCATTCGACGAAGAGTTATCATATTTGGCTGAATCGCGGAAGAACGCAGTTTAATTATTTTTTCGCTCGGGTTGGAAGCTATGACCGGGTTTGCTGACTCAATTCAATCTTATTTTTATTCAATTCGGATTTAACGAACTCTCTAATTAACAAATGAACTTTGATTTGATTTGGGTTGCCCAGATCAAGACTTTGGAATTTTAAGTGAGTTTATTGAACTTTCTATATTATTTGATTTGATTTATTTATCGTTGTAATAATTAACATAAACATTGGATACTTTTCACTTCATCGATTGTTGACGCATTTTGCGACTGGATAACTTGTCAGCTCTTTCAATTTCTCGTATTTGGACTGGTACTCATCACCTGGATTAATCTTAAGTCAACCCTCTGAATGTCTTTCCTGATTATTTTTTTCAAATTGTATGACTTGGATGGATTATATAGATTTAACAAGAAAGTATGTTTTTGGGTTGATATATTTGATGTTATATATTTTTATGTATTTTTGTATATATTTTTATATATTTACAAAGTTTAATTTTATTACCTGTAGTGGTATAACTGCGGTAATGGTCCTCTGAAGAGAAGAATTATCTTTGAAAACTCATGACCTAAGGACTTTAAGATACTTTGCTTGAACTTTGAATTCTAATAAAATTTGATTGACACCTTATTTTATTCCTTCATTTAATATCATATATATATATATATATATATATATATATATATATATATATATATATATATATATATATATATATATATATATATATTAGTATTTGATGTATCCAAATAAAATTTTATAAGGAGATATAATTTTTCATGTATCAATCTTCAGTATTTAGTTCAACAGTGTTCGATACGTAAGTAGAGCTAGGTAGTAAGCTATGAAAATATATTTATGACAATTAAGCTACACAGAGGCTTCCGCGTTTCATCCCCGGGGGGAATTTTCAGGCTAAAATGCATGATGAAAGACCGAATAACAAGAAGTACTACGTGGGTATGACCTCCCTAGATTTAAAAACTAGATATTATGACCACAAAAGCACATTTAAAAACAGACCACGTCGAATTAAAACAAAACTAGCAAACCACTATTGGGAGTTCAAACAAAATGGACGCTTACCAATAATTGAATAGAAAATAATACGACGGGCCAGTACATGTAGAAATGTATACGACCCGTGTAGATTATGCGTGAATGAAAAATTTAAATCCTAAATTTTAAAGACGCACGAAATCTATTAAACTGTAAAAGTTAGATAGAAAACAGCTGCCTACACAAAAATAAATTTACCTTAGGCTAACGATAAATAAATAAATGAATAAATAAACAAAAACTAAACAAAACAAAAACTTAATATTAAAAAAAAAACTAAAATGGAAATACAAGGAACCACGTGTTAAAATAAAATGAAATAAAATCACACATTATATTGACACAACAAAGGAAATCGGATATAGGCCAACCTATAGAAAAAAGAACAATGGAACAAAATATAGGAAGTAAGTAACACTAACCACAACTTTGTTCGTGGAAATCCCAACAATCTGATTGGTTAACTAGCCATCCGTGTATATAAAAACACCCGGCAAAAGTAACTTCATGCCTTTAAGCTTAATTGCCATGAATATATTTTCATAGCTTACTATATATATATATATATATATATATATATATATATATATATATATATATATATATATATATATATATACTTATTAATAAAGATAGGGATAAAATGATCCAACGTTATAGAAAATGAAAATCGAACGCTAAAAGCTATATTAGTTATGTGTTCATCAACGTTTTGTTTTTATTGTAACACTTCCTCAGGATGAAGAAAAAAGAAAAGAAAAATCACACAGGCATCAATTTGATTTGTCTGAAAGCGGTGATCTTCAGCTTGTTTGTGATTAAAAGAAGAAAAAAAAGAAAAAATTGAGAATGCAGAACAAAGCAGCAGAAGTCTATATAATGTTTAGGTGGTGGTTGAGATGAATTTATAAATTCAGTCTTACAATAAAGACGAAACGTTGATGAAAACATAAATAATATAGTATTTTGCTTTCTTTTTATATTTTCCATATATAATTATGTGACATCTTATATAGGTATATTAATACATTTTAAGTTGAATAAATCCAAGAAACTGCTTTTTATGTGTTATCTAAAAACTTTATCATATATATATATATATATATATATATATATATATATATATATATATATATATATATATATATATATATATATAATAGAACTTGGTAGTTTGCTTAAAGCATTACTGGTAATAGTAGTAGTATGTTTTTAAAAGGCTGTAGGCAATGCAAATTCCGAGTAGCATGTAAGCTGGAAGGAACAAAAATAATAAATCGAATACGAAATGTGACTTACTATTTATTTTTCCTTAAAATCTTACATAACAGCAAGTGTGGTATTAGCTGTTTGTGTGATGTCCGGATGATTATTAAACATAATTTATTTAATATTTCGGGAAAAGAAACTTCCCTTTTCAAAAATAATAAACACCAGCGGAAAACTCCGTCTGTGCAGAGAATCTATCAAAATGGATACCAGAAGACAGAAGACAGCGTAGGCGCAAACCAGTCCCGCAGAGAATAGAAATGTATAAGTTTTAAAGTTATGTTTATAAATGTGGTGTTCAAAAATATGTGTGTAATATTGGATAAATGATAGGTATTGCATAGTGATCGAATAACTGTTAGTTTTGATAATATATATTTTTATTTAATTATTTTTATTTATTTATTTTATTTAATTTAATTTTTTTTCTGTGTGTTGTTTTATTTTCGTTTTTTTTTCGTATTTTAAGAATTTATAATATAAAGTAAAGTAATTAATTTCTCATTTTTAATATTCAAGATTTTATTAAATTTATTGATTATCATATATTCAAAAAGTATTATTAATTGTGAGTTTCATCAAATAAGTTTATCGAATTAATGTAATATGTTATTTATTAACGGATTATAACATCATAATGTTTTTGGGTGCGAAGACAATGTAAGGGAAATCACTCTGCTTGTTATTCAGGTTATCAATGCGAATTAATTTATAGATTCAGTCGGTAGAAGTCCGTGTATTAAGTTATTATTTATATACATATATATATACAGACATATATATATATATATATATATATATATATATATATATATATATATATATATATATATATATATATATATGTAAGTACGTACGTATTTTATCACCGGGTTAAATTGAATTGAGCCTTGTGGACGTAAATACTATATATATATATATATATATATATATATATATATATATAGTACTTTTGATTAGAGTAAGAAAATTACCACATGCATTATACATTACTAAAATATTTACTGCAATACTCGTATTCACTCAATCGTGTTTGCAGCAACTTTCGCATAATTACTTTATTTATTCCTGGATAACTTACTCTCTCAAATACAACATCCACATAGACAGTTGTCACTATACTTACTCAGTACAAATTATCTACTCTACACGAAACTCAAAACACTGCCAGACTTTAATTTCATTCCAAACATTAAACAGCGTGGCATCAACGCATGTTCCGTTCAGTAGTAGAAAAATCTGACGTATCTGAATTTTCTACATCTTTTTTCTACTTTTTCATGAAACTAAATTAAACTAAATATAGCCCACATTTAGGCTCAATAAGTCTTGCAGCTGTGTTCCAAAATTTATAATGAAAAAATAAATATTGCATTACTATCCTTTTAAAAAGTAAAATGTTGGCCTTGAGACTATACTCTCATAGCACGAGAAAATATATAGTGCATTTAAAGAAAAAACATATATTGTATAGGTTTATGTGCATGCATTTGTATTTGTTTGAGTGCACGTGTGAGCATGCATTTATACGAAGATCTGATTCTGTCCTGTTTCGAATAGTTGTGGATTTGGCATTTTGATCTGGATTCCTGTCTAGGATCTATACATGGTTATCTCCTTTGTGATGCCAGCTCAATCAATTTTCTCTTAATCATGCGGATTCTCCTTAACCTTTCAATCATCTGATGTTTTAAACTATTCATTCAATATTTAATTCATTAAAAGTTTGCTTATATTTAATTTATTTACCCATGAATTTACTTTCATCATAAAGCTTAACATTGATTTTATAATATTGCATTTTTCATAATAATATTTCTTTACAATTTTTTAGTATTGTATTTATTACTTATTTTCATCTAATTTTGGATTATTCTTTATATTTTTATTGTTTATGGTTCTCATTGCTAATTTGTTTATAGTACAGATATCGTATTTAACCTTTATTTTATTTAATATAACATTGCTCGTTTGTTCAATAATACATATATTATATTTATGGATAAAACCGTTTTCCGCAATTACTCCACGCTCTGTGTTTTTTTAACTTAAAAAAACTTTCGCTTAATTTAAATCCATTGCATGATTTTGATTCGAGAAAATGTCTAAAATTCAGGGAATCTTGTTTAATTAGTGTCTAATATATATGGATCAAATTTAATGCAAATCTGAAATATCTAAATTTTTAAATCAGAGGTAGAATCCTTAACCCCCTTTAAAATGCTACACAGCAATTGAAATTTGGAGAATAATTATAACTTGATGCCTAATTTCTGTTGTTGGAATTTTATTAAAACTGGAGGTGTCTTGATTTTCACGTAGGGCTTCCACCTATTTTTATTCCGTTGCATAAAACTTAATTAAACCTAATATGTCATATATTATTACCGAGCGACTGTCTTCAAAAATCCTAATGATCAGTTAATTAGTTTATGACTGAATCATGTGATATAAACATATACACATACCCAAATTTTGATTGTCTTAACGTTTCTCTGTATAATGGTGTTTGTACTTTTATTTTTATTGTTGTTCTCCGTTTTTTTGTATTTATTTGTATTTTCGTGCACTTTCCCCTTAGCAGTTTTACTGATTTTTGCGCGGTATTTTAAAGATTTGAAACTTTTCGATGTATTCCAATTCCTAAATAGCTTCTTATAATTTAGAGGTTTCCAATCGTAACCTATGATTATGGCATTTTTATTCTCGAATTGCGATGTGAGTAAAAGTACACGACGAACATTTGATAGTGAGTCTTCTGTCACCTTTTAAATTTAGTTTTTTTTTATTAGGTCTTAGAAATAAGATATTTAACAAAGGAAATACTTGGTTGGTTTAAATTTAAAAAAATGGAATCACTGATAGATTCAACTCTACTTGATTTTAACTTTTTTGTGGGTATATGCTAAGTGCATCGTAATGTGTCGAAATTAAGTGGACTTTGTGTTAATGGATGTGTCAAAGGTGCCAGATTCTATGAATTATAGGAAAACAGAAGCTAAGATTCTGCTGAGTGAAGAGACGAGTCTAAATTGTTGATTGTACACTTTTGTTTTATGACAGTTGCTCCAGACAAGACATGAAGCCACTTTATATAAGTAGCTAATGTAACATTGAGTTATATTTCAATTTATATCGTTTATGTTCTCTTTCGTCCTACATACAGCTTTCGCTTCTTTTTAAAGTGTGTTGATTTTGGTTTCCAGTATAAGTTTCAATCCAGGCTTTCTCGGTCCATTTTTATAGGGGTTTGTTTCTGTTTTTAATTTCATATTTACTGATTAGATCCCTGCATGAATTAAGTTTGTCTATGTCTGTAATCCTGTCTGCTGAGATGTATAGGGTGTTTGTTTACTTTTTTGGTTCCTACTTTTAATTTATTCCATTCTCGGTTCCTTAGAGATGGACATTTTGTCTTGTCGTTGTTTATAAGTCATATGATGTTTTCTTCTTCAGTTGCTTTATCATCAGCTACTTCGTTTGTTTCGTAGTCGTAACATATTCAGTATTTATGTTTTGTCAATCATCAAGATGCTGATTGTATATGTGTGAATTCTCACTAAAATGTGTTACTTAATCTGTTTCATCATTTCGTTGGATTTACATTAATTCCAGTTTTGAGAAGCAGCCTTTATTGAGGACCTGTCTTGCTTGGTCTGCGGCCCTTTGTTCTGTTGGCTGGTAGTCAGAAGACATGCCCTATAAATGTTTTATTCGCTTCCGATCACCTCATTCTTTAGGGTTGCTTCTATAGTAGAACTTCATTACAAATCTATTCTATTTTCTGGTCGATTTCTTCCTCGAGTTCCTTTGCCTGTTACATTGGTCATTCCGCTTTCCTGTGGACTGTATTATTCGGGGGGAGACTTAGTTGTTTTCGGCCCGTGATAACTTTATCCCTGAAATAAGATAAGTTAACACTCATAAGATACCGAGTGGTTCCTCATGTTGACTAACAATTGAGCACCTGCCAATCATGACACTCAGATCTTTTCGTCTAGGTCCCAATGCTTTCGCTTTGAGTTTTAGACATTTTAAATTGTATGGTGTTTGTAGGAACACCAGAGCAATTATTATTTGTCTTCTGATCCTGTCACAGGGATAGTCTTTATCTCTTATAAATGTGACAGATAAGGTGCCGTGACCCCAAATCAGTGCAAAGTGTCGTCACCCGCTAACTAAAAAAAACCTTCACACACCCACCTACCACGCCCAAGCGTATACACGGATAACTTATAACAAGCGAGGTAGTGACTCGATCACAGAGAGTTTCTGCCAGCCGAACAGTGAACAGTTGCAAGTCGAGACACCCTTCCACCCAGCCTATGCACTGTGAGCTATGAAAAGGAATGAAAAGGAAAAAAACGAAGAAGAAGAAGCAAACCACAAATCTGAGAAAGATCCTGAATGTATAACCGGACGAATAGTACCAACATTCTTCTAATTTGATGAAAACAAAAGTTTTCGAGATTATTTGACTAAATCTGCCGTTGACCATAAACTTATTACATCGTCGTTAACAAACGAATGTACCCTCTGTGAGAAGATTGCATAGCGCCAAGTGAGACTTCTACGATCATATCCGCATATATAATTTCTCCACACTTGCTCTTTGAATTTTGCTCACGACTTTTCCATTCAAAGATCAGTGTATATCTTGGATGAATGTGACTTATGTCATTCCTGGATCATTTAACTTTTCAACTCCCGTTGGGACTCATGTTATCACCTTCCACCCTTTATTTTTTGTCGTTTGTTTGGAACACTATTTTGTTTATGAATTTTGCTCGCAATTAGTTATCGGTAAACAGTATCCATTTCCCTTAAAATGGTACTTTGTTTTTCTTGTCATTTGTTTCATACATGTTTATCCAATCTCCTTTTATTTTATATATTTTTTTTGAATTTTTGAATCATAACTTGGTGTTTGAGTCGTCTTTTACCTGCTTGTTTTTCATCTTTGTTTTCTATGCGATATCTTCAATTGGAAAATCCTCTTTCCCCTGTATTCTGTTGATAATATTTGGACATAGTAACATACGAGCCACTTCCGAACAAGTTTACTTTTTACCTGTGGTCCCGAAGAAGGCTGTATGTGACAATAAATATATATGTAAATATAACTATATTACTCTTTCATGTGTACGTTAAAAAATAATATATTATGTGCATATTAGTCAATATTTACTTCAACAGTATTCAATACGCGAGAAAAGATAAGTAGTAGTATGGAAAATATTTAAAGAGTAATCTACACGAAAACATTTGTGTTTCATTCGCTAATTTCAATTATTTTCATACCACACACACACACACACACACACACATATATATATATATATATATATATATATATATATATATATATATATATATACATGGTGAGGACTTGAATGCCTACTAGACACCACCCTCCGGTGTCTTCGGTCTCTCTGTACAGGGGTTTGTCAGAGACTCTGACATGAGGATACTTTTTACTTGAAGTAAACCCAGACCAAATATTCAGAAAAATGGTGTGTAGTCTCCTCAAGCCATACAGCACGTCTCCCGAATTGCGGACGGGGCACCCCTTCTATTAATAGAGGGCAGCTTCAAATAATGAATTAGAAGCCGTTGACAATGAAGAAATGAATGATAAAAAATATGAATAAAAACGAAAATAAATACTGGCAAGCCGGCACCCAGGATAAAAAGGGCCCATCAACCTGTTCATACACCAGGCGGGAAGATGTAAGCAATGGTGTTAACCTTCCTGCTCCTGGAAATGGTGCTCAAGCCATAACAGAGAACAACCAGGGTCAGCCAACAGGCCTTGGGACAAAAGGTCCTGGCCCCCTATCTCCACCAAATGCAGCAACAACAAAAAAGAAATATAAGATGCTTAAAAGCCCAACCATGGACAGTTGCACAAAGAAAGGGGCTATTGTTTTTCTCCCACTACTCAAAGTTTGAAAAGTGGAACAAAACATCCAATGATATCCTTGCTGATAAGATTCAAGAATCTACCCTTCCCGAATATATATATATATATATATATATATATATATATATATATATATATATACTTAAGTTAGAATTTTTTAATAATTTGTAAACTTTTAGAAGTCTCGATTCTTTTTACTGCAGTTCTCAAATTATTCGTCGTCTGATGCCATTTAGGATCTCATATTGCGTTATGTAATGTCCTTGGTTTGTCAATTTGACGTTGAATAAGAACACTTGTCTGACATAAAATTGTATTCTATACCAATCTAGATTTTATGAAGATAATGTGTAGGTGTCAACTCTTTTGTCCTGCAATTATGACGAAGACGACGTAATTTGACAAGAACCTCCAATAAAGATAGTTGAAGTTTACAAGAAAGTTGATGGATTTACACGACTTTGCCTGCATTTAAATGTTCGTAGATCGATCACTTGGAGAATTATTAATATGTACGAGGCGAATTGTGTTGAGAATAAATTAAAGACTTACAGAAAACGGTGATTGTCTCAACGCATGAGAATAATGATTATTGAAAGGACATTCTCAAAGAGTCGAATGAAAATTGGAGTGAATGTATCGACAACATCAGCTATCAGGTCATCTCATAAGTTTTGCCTGTATTTTAATTCTTTGAAATGTAATAATTTAAATTGGAGCGAGATAATATTTATATAATATGGATTGGGATTTACCCTTATAAAACATTACTTTATAGGGAACATTATTTAAAATATTACCGTGGTAATTCTTTGAAAACACGAGAGTATTGAGGCTAATAGTGATTTATGAGTTTATAGAAGGTAACTCTGCTATCAGAAGAAACTAAGCTTATGAAGATGAATGCCTGTATTAAAAAACGCACAGAACATGGTTTACACAATTAAGAATACAATTAGACAACTTACATATTACATAGTAAAATATTTGGTTCATTTCAAAAATAATCTCTACACGTTACAACAAAATTTTATCGCGAATAAAAGCTGTTGTCTTCTTTTACCATAGACATACTCAATCATTGTTTAATAACATTTTCCATACTTATCCGCATCGATGAAACCAAACAAATCTGAAGGACAGATCCGGACCCAAGTAGGGTGTCGCAGCTGTTACTAATAAAACTCTTTGTTACATGTGTATGGGATTGTCTGAAAATCTCGATTATTGCGACCAGAAGAGAATCTATAGAACTGCGACCGTAAAAGACGTTTACGGAACACGGCGTCAGAAATACGAAGTCCATGTAAAACTGCCAGCCGATCGGATGCATTAGCTCATGACATTTCGTTTATACGTCAGTCGTTATGCTACATATTTTTGCCTCGTAACGTAAGTATGGGCGAAAGTATTATCTAGTGTTTACTTCTCCATATTGTATTAAATATTCACAAAGTTATGCGATGGAAACCTTGCTAACTCAAAAGCTATTTATCTGATCAGGCTTGAATTATTTCATTTTTGGTGCTTACATTTATCAAAAGGCATCAGATCTGTACATAAAATTTGGAAATATCAGGCCTGTACGATAAACATAGCCGAAGACATCGTCAAAACTACGACTTTAACTATTCCATGACCTTTACCGTTTACTTAGACATCAGAAAAATCAAATCAGCTCTTAGATAAACTATGGCCAATATTTTGACCATGTGTAGTTACGATTATTCAAGCAATGTGGACGCTAGGCTGTTTATAAACAGAAAACCGCGACCGAAAATATAATATCTGCCTTAGTTGAAATAATTATACTTTCATATGTAGTTTGCTTACTCTGGTGTCTGTAATAAACGAATGCGAAAATTACTCGACCAAGTAGCAATGTAATGTACTGCACACAGTAGTAGGACTCTTTACGTCGAACTCAGGTACTTATTCAGAATTTACAATTGAAGAATTAATACGCAAGGGTAGATTGTCTCGTTCCCTTAGCCATGGTCGATTACAAGTATTAATTAAGAATAACTCAACATCCAAAGGACTGTCACTTAAAACTGTACGTCAACACTCATAACTGTTTCGCCACGGGTACGTGTGAACAAATCAAGTTTGAATTTTTAAAGCTTTAAATCTAACTATGTTTCTATGTGATATCGTACTTATTGCAATATACATATATATCTTCTGTTATTAATTTACTATTTATAATTATTATAATATTTATGTATAATTATTTTATACTAGGTCGACTAAGTCGCGCAACATATATGCTGATAGAACAAAAATAATACACTTCCTGGATGAAATATAGTGTTCAGTTTTAAATTTCGTATTGATTCCCGAAGACAATAAAATGATTCGAAAATATGTACTTGGAGATAGTCGAAGGTTACATTCCCTGGAATGCTGTAAAAATAAAAATATAAAAAAAACTTTTTCTTTTTGACTTTGGCAGAAAGTTGAATTTTAAATTACCTTATCGTTCCAATTTAGTTTAAGTTAATATAACTGACTAAATACACATACATGGACGCTATGTCGATATACAGCATAATCACGTTGACACACTGAAGATTTAAGCAACGTTGAGTCTGGTCAGTACCAGATGGGTGACCATTTGAGAATATCAGGCGCTGTATGTAGGAGGACGTCGACACCTTCCTGCAAGAACTTCAAAAAAATAAACCTAACGTCGTCATCTTCCCAAACCGGGATGTACATACGACAAGGGACCGCTTGTGAATTTTATACTCCCATAAAACTTCATCAATCTATGAAAGAAGCCGTCCAAACTCGACAGGGTGAATGCCGTACCAGGTACAAATAGATACCCAGTCTAAGTCTGTAAGTAAAGTAACATCAATTTTTATACCTTAAATTTATAATTTTACAAACAACTTTAATGAGCAATACGCGTTATTTATTTAGTGGACATACACAGTGTAATTGTTCGTATTCAACAGAACTATTTATTGATTAAAGATTTGAAATCCGGTTTATTACGATTGAATATAAAAGCCTATTTTTTCCGTATGAATTGAAGAAGTTAAATAATGAGTTATGAAACTCGGCGAGCGATATATGTTTTGAAGGTATGTTCCACTATAAATAACACAACATTGTTATGTTTTGCTTCGCAATAAAAACTGATTGTTATAATTGTGTACCACCCATAAATAGAAAGCGACAATCTCATTTCCGTTGAAACCAAAAAACATACGATTTTATTATCAAAATTGAAGAAAAAAATCGATAATAAACAATCCTTAGGATATGATCGGGTAAACATTGGAGTCGGGTGGCGTTATCTGACTGATTCTATCTGTATACTACCAACTTTTATATTTTTGTATATTTTTAACAATTGTTTGTTCAGTGTTTGTTTTTCGTACATAAATAAAACTTCTGTTTAAAGAATGCGGATTTCTTTCCCATTTTCTTTGAAATCTATTATTATACTGAATGGGAGTTAATCAACGCTTGTTTTCTTATTTAATTTTCTTATATACTTTAATAGCACAAACTACATGCCAAATACATCGTAGTTTAGGGATAAAATTATGCTTAAAAAATGCTGCCTTAATTGTTCTAATTAACCGTAATTCATAATTAACTGAACAACTCACTTATCTCTCTCTTAGCTGCCTATGTATTTCTCTCGCCTCTTCTTACTTTATCTTGATACAACACAACTTTATAATGTTTCTTAATGTCTTGATGATAATTTAAAGAAAGGGGGACTCTTTTCTTTCAGCGTCGTCATCTAATTTACATACGTGTGTATTTTTACAGCACACATACTATGCCAAATAGATAGAATTAGAAGTCTATTTACTTTTAAATAAAAACTAGACAAATACCCTTCCTGTGTTCTACGATCTTTTCACCATTTTACCGGTGAAAAGAATATTCCCTTTTAAAAATAAATGTACTTCAGAGTCAATAATATTTTTAAAAATACTCTTTCTTCTTCTGTAATAATAAATGTTATTGTCAGTTAAAAAAACTCTGTAAATTAAGAAAAAAACAGAAATGGTTCTTCTTTCTTTATTTTTTTAAAGTTGGAGAAATTTAATATTTTTAAAGCAATATATATATATATATATATATATGTCTTCTTACTATAAAAATAATTGCTAGCTTAATTTACATGGAGTCAATAAAATAAATGCTATTATTTTAGATATTTGTATTTGAAATTGTATTGTTTTAGTCGACATAGATGCCACACTTTGATTTTAGATCGATTCATTTTACAAAGTCATTTTATTTACCTTAGTGATATTAGATTAACCATAGATCATCATCTCACGATCTCATTTTTTCAATACACCTACATTGTCACAAGGTATGTACGAACATGAAGTGTCTTAGCCTTATATAGATATTATTATCAGCATAGTATACGTATATAAGAACGTAAAATACTCATTATAATAAACTCTTATATAAATAGAAGTGTTTGTCCGTCTGTCTGTCCCTCTACCAGTCACAATCTTTTTAAACACAATGAATACATTGCAGAATTTCTCTAATTTCAAAAGTCTTCACTACAGTAAATAATTAAGTCCAAACAAATAAATCGAAACCGAAACCTTGAAATCGTAAGCCAGACATCCTACCAACTGGACTATTTGCACTTTCTTATAAATACATCTTAAAACATTGTCTTAACAAAATAAGTATGGCTTAAGCGTAACGTCATAAGTGTATGGTTTCCGTCATGTTCTAAAACATGAATTAAAACACAAACAATAATTTAAAAAATGGGTAAACTCAAACTTAAATTATTTTAAAAGTACAAAACAATTTATTTAGCTTGAAATATGTATTGCATGTAGTTTTTTTTCACAATTATCTAATTCTTAACACTTTAATAGGAGCAGCCTTACGTAGATAGCAAGAGAGGAAGGAGTGACGCGATTTACTACATAGGACAATAAAAATAAAATGACACAACATGCACCCACGTTGATGCGCATTATTTGAAGCATCCGGCGTTTATTAAGTCGTTTATGTTTATGGAAGGAGAAGACACATTAATATCGCCGGGTTTAGTAATAGAGTGCTATTACTTCGTTGCTACAAATGAAAGGAGTAAAGTTCACGCAATACCTTTCATAGAATTCATTCGTTTTCTCGATTTTTACGTAATGTGAACGTGGCCGATGTAAGTCGACGGCTTGGTGGTAAATTTAACTAAATGTTCGAAATATCCATTCAGGGCAAATCTGCAATATGACATTCTAACATGCTATGTCTAAATTTGAAAAGGTTACACGGCGTGGATATGAGCTACAAGAATTTGGAGTTCAAATTATCGAGTTATCAGATCCTTGCACACAATCACAATGCCATGGCGTTGATAGCAGAAGAACGAAGGTGCATTCTTATCGATAAATAACATCCCAGACTTGGGCCAGTGAAATTTAAATTATTGCAAGGATGGTCGGAGTTTGTTTTGAAAAGGTCCACACCTTCGATAAATCGCCTGATTGATTATGGCCTATCTGATCGGAAGAGTGGGTATCGATAAAAGGGGAACATCAACACATGTTGGCATCAGCCATGACTAGTTTGGAGTTGGGAATTTTAGTTATGTACAATAGAATATGAATTATACGTTCCGTTTATAAAGACATGTTAAATGAACGAGTTTAACACAAAACCGTTTCTGACGTCATTCATACTTACCACGTAATTCTATAGTAAAATAGAATATAAATACACATTGATTTATTGTTAAACTGACAGTTTTACCAATAGAAATCTTAATCACTTTTTACCTCGTACAGAAATATATAATACGAGTGTACATCACCGTCAAAAATGAGTTTGTCTGTTGGGTGGTGAGACAGCACCGTGACGATTGGTAACGATGGTTGAAACTTGAGAACATTTGATTATTTAAGAAGATGGTTCAACAAACATTTGTTTGCATTGGACTTGAAAACAATCATCTTTTATTCAGCTGGGAAGCATCACCGCGGTATTGTGTTCCACAGACGGGTTGGAAAGAAACTCTGCTTATAGAAGCTCAGCCTTGTTTTACCTACACAGATGGAGAAATGGAAATCATTGACAGGGGTTGTAACTAAACAAGTTTTACTTGTAAGTTTTTTACAAGGGAACTGTAGATTGGAGTTCAGTCGAGCACCAACCATGAAAATAACGATAGAACAGAGAAAGATTGGCAATATTTTTTCTGTGACAAAGTGGCTGTAGAGAAGAGAAAAGGGCATCCCCACTAGATTTCGAAGTCGGTTATGTACGCTGTCAAAGTAAGAAAAGGGTTCTCTGACCGGTGCCTCCTTTCCCAGTGGCAACAGTACTCCGTTTTAGGACGTATTTAACTCATACGAGTAGAGGATTACGTCAGGCGTGAGACATCTTCGTGAGCGGTAGAATGATCCAGTTGTTTTTCTAGCGACCTGAGAAAGGAATTTGATGTAAGTCTTCTATTTCAAGTGTGAAGTGAAAGTCAGTCCCATGAGCTTATCAAAGCATATTGCTTTATCGAGCGAAGATATTTCGATTTCAATTCGGGCAAATAGAGGAACTGAGCGTTTGTGGTGAAAAGAAGAGAAGTTTGTTTTTAGACGCATTAAAAGTAAGAAGCCACCTCATACCCATTGCACCACGTGCTCTAGGTCGGAAAATAGAAATTAAGAGCGATTTTGATCATTAGTGCTTTTCGAAGTGTTGCCATAGATGGTTGCGTCATCTGCATAAATGTCGACGAATGATCTTAGAATGTGTTTAGGCAGATCATTGATAAATATCAAGAAAAAGGTTAGGCCCAAGATAAATCTCAGACTTCTGTCCATAAACGACTACTTTTAAAATCCTATCAAAGAGAAAGGATTTGATAGTTGAGAAAGCATTTCCAGATATTCCATAGCTAGCAAAATTGTGAAGTAGAACTTTGTGTCAAACCCTATAACAAGCCTTTGATACGTCAAGAGATATTGCTCAAGTGGCTAAACTCCCGTCTATAGATTAACTGATCCTGTGTGATATTACACTCGGCACATCAGCTGTTGATCGTATTGTTTGTCACTAAGTAGCCTGTTTCTGTTGAGATGATTGACAACTTGTTGATTTATCAAATAATCAAGCAACTTACTTATAATGAACAGGAGACTCACTTGTCTGTACTGAGATGCATCAAGTTTCTTGATAAGTGTTGCAACATTCCGGGCAGATCTATGGATGTTGTTCGCCGTATTTTCTGGTTTTCAGTCATAGGGAGATTTCTGTGGAACTCAGCACAGATCACAAAAAGTGGAATTTGATTCAGAGTTCTTTGCAAAAATATTGGCCATATCAGATGCCGAGAAAATTACCTGTTGTCCTTTAACTTATAAAGGTTGGAATAGAGGTTACTCTTCTATTCAGGACTTTGCTATTCACCAAAACACGTGGGAAACAAGCCTCTGTTCAGCCACTCTAGATTTAACGGATTGTGCATATGATTCTCTCGCGTTTTAATTACCATGGTGCAATAGAAGTTCATTTATTATGTAGTTCTTTTCGTCACTTGTTAGTTCTATTAGCGAGCGATTAAGCTTTAATCCAAGTACTTGCAAATAATCTCTAGACACTGCAAAATGTAATAATTACAAAAGTTTACAACTTTTCTGTCTGTAAAAGGCAGGATTATTTCTATACTTACAACAAGATGAAAACGAACAGGTATTATCATACGATGTATTATTTGAAACAGTATCAAATAAAATAAAGCAAAAATAGTATTTACATATAATATCTACACACAATTTATATTTACATGGTAATCTGAGTTCGAGTTGGGAATTTGCGAGCGAAAATCGCATGTGTTTTAGATAAAAACTAATTGCCTTCCAGAGAGTGTTAAACGTGTAGAGATGAATACTGTAGTAGGTGAAAAAATGCTGTGAGACAAACGATGCATATAATGCATGAATTCTAACGATGCATATAATGCATAAATGCAAACTATGCATATAATGCATAAATGTAAAAGATGCATATACTGCACGAATTCCAACTATGCATATAATGCATGAATGCAAACGATGCATATAATGCGTAAATGTCAACGATGCATGTAATGCATGAATTTAAACGAGCATATAATGCATGAATGCAAACGATGCATTATATGCATAAATGTTAACGATTCATATAATGCATGAATACAAACGATGCATATAATGCATAAATGTCAACGATGCATATAATGCATGAATTTAAACGAGCATATAATGCATGAATGCAAACGATGCATTATATGCATAAATGTCAACAATTCATATAATGCATGAATGCAAACAGCGCATAGCATCTATAAATATATAAATATAAAGTGTTGAATTTAAAAAAATAGTTTCAGACTAGAAAATAACGCGAAACGTAATTTAAGTTAGATTGTATTTTATGTATCATTGTTTTAATGTATTTTATGTATCATAGTTTTAATGTATTTTATGTATCATTTTTTAATTATGAAAATGTATCTAATAAAAGGTCACCCTCATCAAGTGGCATTGCTTAAGTTGTGTAGAAAACTCCAAGAATGCCGGACGCAATACTAGAATGAAAATAACTGGAGAATACTGAGAGTTTTCTTACTCCCATACCAGAATTCCCAACAAAGACTTCTGAATATAGACTTTTTTTACTCTGTTATAGATATCTTAGAAACAAATTCACAAACACAATTATTTATTTGCTTTTTACGTCGTGAATTAGTTGAAGAAAATAAAATTTCTCGATTTTTAATCCCTATGTAAAATTTAGGATTTTTAATAGACTTTCTTTTATGAAAAAAGAACAGTTTGTGGAAATAAAGGTACCATAAATATTAAGTTGAACACTGATATAATAGGTTCATAAGATAATATCATATATATATACACTGTCATATGTATAATATCATATATATAATCTCACAAGTTTAGAAGTTTCTATAAGGAAACATATATAGAGAGTAATAGTTTTTAGAAATTATATAAATTAGAAGTGATGAAAACAATAATGCGTTCAATTGAATTCACAATTAAGTAAACACAGAATAATCAATGTCAAATGTAAACCAACGTGATGTGAAATGACGTCATAGAAAAACAAAATATGGCGGGAGTAGACAGCCAGAATGCCGTGTCCGGCGGCTTTGCAGGCAAATTATTTCTTTTTCATCGCACAAAGACAGCGGAGTGGTCGTGTTTATAATTTCGAAACACAAGAACCAAAACTCACATTAAAAAAACTGAGTTATCTTGTTATTTAGCAGGTGGAAAATTGAAGTTAATGTCACCTATGGAAAGCTATGGTCAAAGTGTAAATACTATCAGACTTTTTTTACGTATATATTTATATATTTAAAAAAGTGTTCTTATATTAATAGAATAACACAACTAGTATGTAAATAAACATTTCATCTTCTCCGTCTACAAAATATTAAAGTACCCCCAAATAAACTCTAAGAATAAAAAAAGAGAAAATAATAATCTTTAAAAATGAAAAAATAAAGAAATAAAATATAACTATATATATATATATATATATATATATATATTTACAAAAAATAAAATTAATAATAATAATATTAAAATAAATGAAAAAACATATATATATATATATATATATATATTTATAAAAATAAATAAATAAATAATAATAAAATAAATGAAGAAACAAATATATTAATAAATATATAAGTTATAAAAAATTTTTTTTTTTAAATGTAATAATAGAAAAATAGAATAGAATAACAAATTTTACTATATAGATTCACTCTTATCCTTCTACAATTGAATATATATATATCCAAAAAGTAAGGTAAAAGATTTAAAAATTTAAAAGTATTGAAAATCCTGCAAAAGCAATTATATATTGAAGATTTATAATTTAGTGTTATATTTATGTATGTATAAGGGAGATAATTCATTACTATTTTGCAAGAGTTGTCCCACGTTCTCGGAAAAAAAGAAATTAAACTAAATTTAAATTTAGAAAAACATCGTTAGTGAATTAAACTATGAATTTTAATAACATTTTACTAAAACACTAACAGCATTAAATAGTTTCAGATTAAATAGACAATGATAATATAAAAAAAATTAACTAAACAAGAATTGAGGAATTAGTTCCGTTAATTAATCATATTTAGCCGTTAATCATCAAAATAAATTTGACTAAAATTTGTTAAACATTTTTTTCTTTAAATAAATAAATTACAAAAATGTTGTTTCTTTTTTTCAGAAGAGCAAAGTAGTAAATATTGTTAGAATAAAATAAAATAACAATAGTATATATAAAAGAGAAAATATTAAATTAAATAAATATTAGAAAAAAAATTAATTGAACACCGCTCTTGACTGTTATCACTACTCCCCTCCGAATAAACAGAAAATGTTTCCTTCTTTTCTTTCTTTTTTTTTTGCTCTTCTTTTTCTTTTTCTTTTTTATTAAATATGTAGCACTTCATCGGTGGGTTCCAATATACCATATTTAGAAAAAAAATGAAATAAGTAGTTAAAATCATAAAAAAATCAGTTATAGTTTTAGTTTCATTTTATTCGCTGCGGATATTAATTTTTACTGCGTTATAAGCAATATTGTCAACCACATGTTTTTGAGATTTGAAACACCCATTTGACAAAGAGGTCTTCCTCGAAATATATTATGGAACACTGTCACACAGATTAGATCCGTGTTGAGGTTTTGCCTAATCAAGTAAAAGTTTTTGAAAAAATATATAATTAAAATCACTTGTTTTTGTCTTACTTCTCAACGCCGACATATTTCCATTTCTTGCATTGTGATAGCCTTCTCATATTTCTCTATATACGTATTACAAATAATGCTTCAAGCAAACTACCTCTCCTTATATATATATATATATATATATATATATATATATATATATATATATATATATATATATATATATATACACACTTTATTTTATATGCTAACTACAATGCCCAAGAGTGGTTCTTGGGTGTAGTGTTTAAATATTATTATTATTATTAGTAGTAGTAGTAGTAGTAGTAGTAGTAGCATTATTAGTAGTATTATTAGTATTATATGTTATATTTAGTACTAGCGGGGCTACCCGGCGTTGCTCGGGGTCATAAAAACATATAATTGAAGAAAAATCACGTGTATAACATCTTTATATTCAAACTTCTATTTCTCCCCCTCTCTCTATAGCCGTCTCTTTATCTTTCTACCTTTCTTTTCCTTGGTCGCTCCATTTCACCACTACTTTCTAATTTTGCCTTTTGCGAAAGCTGTTTCTTCCCAACCATTTCTCCTACGATGCCCATTGGCATATTTCTATAAAAAGTAACACCTCTATATGCGCCTTCTATATAGGTGTTCATACTATATACGTATATATCGCAACCCCGGTGCGCATACTATATAAGTACCTATCCCCACCCCGGTGCGAATGCTAAATAGTACCTATCGCCGCCCCGGTGTGAATGCCAAATACGTACTTTTCGCCGTTCCGGTGCACGTGCTATATACGTCCTTATCGCCGCCCCGGTGCGCGTGCTGTATATGTACCTATCGCCGCCCCGGTGCGCGTGCTATATATGTACCGATCGCTGCTCCAGAGCGCATGCTAAATACATAAATATCACCGCCCGGTGCGCATGCTATATACGTTCCTATTATTATTATTATTATTATTATTATTATTATTATTATTATTATTATTATTATTATTATTATTATTATTATTATTATTATTATTATTATTATTATTATTATTATTATTATTATTATTATTATTATTATTATTATTATTATTATTATTATTATTATTATTATTATTATTATTATTATTATTATTATTATTATTATTATTATTATTATTATTATTATTATTATTATTATTATTATTATTATTATTATTATTATTATTATTATTATTATTATTATTATTATTATTATTATTATTATTATTATTATTATTATTATTATTATTATTATTATTATTATTATTATTATTATTATTATTATTATTATTATTATTATTATTATTATTATTATTATTATTATTATTATTATTATTATTATTATTATTATTATTATTATTATTATTATTATTATTATTATTATTATTATTATTATTATTATTATTATTATTATTATTATTATTATTATTATTATTATTATTATTATTATTATTATTATTATTATTATTATTATTATTATTATTATTATTATTATTATTATTATTATTATTATTATTATTATTATTATTATTATTATTATTATTATTATTATTATTATTATTATTATTATTATTATTATTATTATTATTATTATTATTATTATTATTATTATTATTATTATTATTATTATTATTATTATTATTATTATTATTATTATTATTATTATTATTATTATTATTATTATTATTATTATTATTATTATTATTATTATTATTATTATTATTATTATTATTATTATTATTATTATTATTATTATTATTATTATTATTATTATTATTATTATTATTATTATTATTATTATTATTATTATTATTATTATTATTATTATTATTATTATTATTATTATTATTATTATTATTATTATTATTATTATTATTATTATTATTATTATTATTATTATTATTATTATTATTATTATTATTATTATTATTATTATTATTATTATTATTATTATTATTATTATTATTATTATTATTATTATTATTATTATTATTATTATTATTATTATTATTATTATTATTATTATTATTATTATTATTATTATTATTATTATTATTATTATTATTATTATTATTATTATTATTATTATTATTATTATTATTATTATTATTATTATTATTATTATTATTATTATTATTATTATTATTATTATTATTATTATTATTATTATTATTATTATTATTATTATTATTATTATTATTATTATTATTATTATTATTATTATTATTATTATTATTATTATTATTATTATTATTATTATTATTATTATTATTATTATTATTATTATTATTATTATTATTATTATTATTATTATTATTATTATTATTATTATTATTATTATTATTATTATTATTATTATTATTATTATTATTATTATTATTATTATTATTATTATTATTATTATTATTATTATTATTATTATTATTATTATTATTATTATTATTATTATTATTATTATTATTATTATTATTATTATTATTATTATTATTATTATTATTATTATTATTATTATTATTATTATTATTATTATTATTATTATTATTATTATTATTATTATTATTATTATTATTATTATTATTATTATTATTATTATTATTATTATTATTATTATTATTATTATTATTATTATTATTATTATTATTATTATTATTATTATTATTATTATTATTATTATTATTATTATTATTATTATTATTATTATTATTATTATTATTATTATTATTATTATTATTATTATTATTATTATTATTATTATTATTATTATTATTATTATTATTATTATTATTATTATTATTATTATTATTATTATTATTATTATTATTATTATTATTATTATTATTATTATTATTATTATTATTATTATTATTATTATTATTATTATTATTATTATTATTATTATTATTATTATTATTATTATTATTATTATTATTATTATTATTATTATTATTATTATTATTATTATTATTATTATTATTATTATTATTATTATTATTATTATTATTATTATTATTATTATTATTATTATTATTATTATTATTATTATTATTATTATTATTATTATTATTATTATTATTATTATTATTATTATTATTATTATTATTATTATTATTATTATTATTATTATTATTATTATTATTATTATTATTATTATTATTATTATTATTATTATTATTATTATTATTATTATTATTATTATTATTATTATTATTATTATTATTATTATTATTATTATTATTATTATTATTATTATTATTATTATTATTATTATTATTATTATTATTATTATTATTATTATTATTATTATTATTATTATTATTATTATTATTATTATTATTATTATTATTATTATTATTATTATTATTATTATTATTATTATTATTATTATTATTATTATTATTATTATTATTATTATTATTATTATTATTATTATTATTATTATTATTATTATTATTATTATTATTATTATTATTATTATTATTATTATTATTATTATTATTATTATTATTATTATTATTATTATTATTATTATTATTATTATTATTATTATTATTATTATTATTATTATTATTATTATTATTATTATTATTATTATTATTATTATTATTATTATTATTATTATTATTATTATTATTATTATTAT